>JAHWGI010001294.1:0-51854 GCA_029379305.1 Frankliniella fusca | reverse complement strand
GAGTCGGTCGACCTAATTTCTGTCGAGGGACCGGTAACGGACAAATGGTACGTCAAACAGAGAGGCCGTGTGGAGGCTGACCCCGAGTCTTTCCCGTCATGGAGAGTCGAGGGCGATCAGCTCTACAAGCTGTTGAGCGTGGGGTTGGGCCCCCCTCAGTGGAACCGAGTCGTGCCTAAAGACTTGAGAGATAAAGTTCTCTTTGAGTGTCACGACCGGCCTCTCGCTGGGCATCGCGGGGTTAATAAAACATATAATATTTTGCGCTCGCAATATTATTGGCCTGAAATGCGGCGTGACGTGCAAGCTTATGTAGCTTCGTGCGCCACCTGCATCCAATACAAAACTCCCCAAACAAAACCAGCCGGCGTAATGGGCGAGAGGAGGGTGGTGGACGCGCCGTTCCAGTTTGTAGCTAGCGATTTGATGGGACCGTTTCCGCGGTCATATGCGGGCTACACTCACTTGGCGGTCACCACCTGTCTTTTCTCCAAATACGTCTGGCTCCGCCCCTTGAGGAGTATAAAGGCCGCCCAGATTGTCCGTCACCTAGAGGAGGATATATTCCTCAAATTTGCTGTGCCTGGGACGTTGCTGACCGACAACGGGTCTAATTACAAGTGTGCGGAGGTTGACGCCCTCTGCGAGAAGTACGGGGTGAAACGTGTTTTCAGCTTTGCGTACCACCCCCAAGCCAACCCTACGGAGCGCGTGAACCGCGTAGTCAAGACGATGATTGCTTCGTACGTGCGGGATAATCAGAGGAACTGGGACAAGAACTTGAACTATATCGCTATGGCGATTAATTCCACCAAGCACGACGTCACCGGTTATCCCCCGTATAAGCTTCACGCTAAATCTTATGAACTTTTTTTATACGTAGCTACCGATTTCTGTAAACATGCTCTATTTATGAATAATTTTGTGCCCAATTATGAAGAAACTGAGCCGACTATGAACAATTATCTTCATAATTGCGCACAAAATTATGCGTAACTAGAGCATGTTTACAGAAATCGGTAGCTGCGTATAAAAAAAGGTCATAAGAATTTAGTGTGTTCTCTTCGGGAGGCGTTATCTTGACCACGGGTCAGCTAATTATGTGCCGATGGACGGGGGCGCCCTGCCCGAGTTCGGGGAGAGGCGTGTCCACCATCAGAAGTGGCTTGACGTGTACCAGGACGTGACGCGGCGCCTGAAAAAGGCGTATGAGAAGAGCGCGCGCCACTATAACTTGAGGAGAAGGGAGAAAACGTTCCACGTAGGTCAGCTGGTGTACTATGCCAACAAAACTCAGTCTGACAAGGTCAAATTTTATTCGAGGAAGCTAGCCCCTAATTATCTCGGGCCGTGCACTGTTGAGAGCCGCAAGGGTACGTCAGGGTATGTCCTGCGCGACGCAAAGGGCCACCTGGTCGGCCCCTACCATGTCCAAGATTTGGTGAGCAATGAGGACTTTAAGGCGCTGCGCCGCCCCGCTGCGTGAGTCCCGCTTCTGACCTGTACTTCGCTCCGCTCTGTACTGCGCTATTTTTTTGGTTTTGTTGAGATGAGGGCATCTCCTCATAAGGTGGGGGGGGATGTGACGCGTGGGTTTTCGAGGGGGTGGGGTTTGCCTTAGCCGGCCGGTCCCGCCCCTGGCGCGGGTGGCTGTTTCGCGAACGGCCGCCCGCACAATTCAAACGCGTCACGTCTCCCGCCGCAGCCGGTGTCGCTAGCTGGTCCATAGTGGCCGGACCGTGCGCACCGTGCGCTCTGAGCGGGGAGGAGGAGGGGAGGAGGAGGGGAAGGGGGGGGGGCGAGCGAGAACGACCGCCGAGCCGGAGCGGTCACTCACCGGCGAGACAGCAGAGAGTTCAGCTGAGAGCACCTGGAGCGCCCGGACACGTGGCTGCGGTGTTTTGGTTGTTTACCATCCGTGTCTCCCCGACACTTCGTGTCCGGGTTTTATGCCTAGTGCGTAAATTGTTGCTTTTCTTGTGGCGATGGCGCCCTGCGCCGCCGAGTGGAGCGGAGCCATGAGGGGCTAGGCCCCTTGATATCGCACGGCGATCCGCCGGCGATAGCACCACCAGCCATGCTACTCTCTACGGCCGCCCGCCCTGCCGGGGCCGGGCCGGCGTCGAAGCTGCGGTACGCAGCCATGTAATTCTCTCTCTCTCTGCTCGTCAAAGCTGCCGGTATGTGCTTTTTTTGTGATCTGGTGTTTGCCCTGTTGAGGGGCGTTGAGTGGCGGCGTTGGGTCGGCGAGGCCCTTGTGCGTCGTGGCTCGCGGCGCACCCGGCCGGCCCTCGCCAGCGAAGGGCGGTGAGCGCTACCGCGACACCTGCCGTACCGGTTTCACCTCGGTTTTCTTGGTTTTGTTTGTCTGTTTCGTTTTTCTTTCTCTTTTACGGTTTCGGTTTTTAAACTAGTGAGTCTAAATTCCAAATTCTTCTACTTTCCATTACGCGGCGGTCCTGCTCATTTCTATTCTGGCTAGGCCATCGAGTCTATGTTTTTCCTATCTTTGTGCCGCGCGGCGCGCGGCGGGGGCGGAGGCTGGCGAGGCCCTTGTGCACTGTGGCTCGCGGTGCACCCGGTCGGCCGAAACTCCTGCTCGCGTCACGCGGACAATCTTGCCAGCTGGACCGACCGCGGCCGGTGGGGTTGCCTACCTCACCGGCGCAACTGACCACTGTAGTAGGGGTTGCCTAACCGCCAGGCGGTTTCCGATTTTGAATTAACTTGTTGCCGGTGTCTCTTGGGTTAGTAATCGTGTAGCTCCGCCGTCGTGCGTGGGCTGGTTGTTCTGTTTTACCCGAGACACCGGTAGCAATGATATAAATTGATAGTTCTACGTAACTATAGTTGAGTTTAGTTGAGTTGATGTGTATCGTGAATAATAAACCTGTTTTCATTCTAGCTACCAGTAGCATTAATCTTTTGTGATTTTCTGGCTTGATTTGTTTTGTGCATAATAAATGGTGCATAATAAATTATTTCTGAATACCTTGAGTTTTGGTGAGGTTTGTCCTCTGGCGCCCTAATAACAAGCAGGCCCGCCCTTCCGCCAAACGTCGTTGCCAGCTCCGCTTTGCTACGCAGGCAACTCCGTTCGGCAGGGGGCGTGCCTGCTTGGCCTGCCGGCGGCGTTCGGTCGGGCCTTCGGCCCGACCCCTAAGTCACACAGAACGTCCTCTTAGCATGTAAATGATCGGGCCTGCGGCCCGTAAAGGCATTCTCTTCGGAAAGAGGCAGTTTGTAACGGTGAACCACCGAAACTACAGCCCTCCCTTCTGCTTTGAAAACGTGCCGATAGTGACTAAACGGTCAGTTACTCGGCAAAAAAGGGGAGTCGGAAATCTCGAAAAAATGTCGAAATACGTGAGTTCGGCCTCAGATGGAACGGCCGAACTCGGACTTTATTTGGCAGCAGTTGGCAACACTGAATTACGCTCGTCGAACCAATTTTAATGGTATAGGCGTCGAGGGGTGTCGAAAATTTCAAAAATTGTCGAGATATGTCGAAAATTGTCGAAATATGTAGAAATTCGTAAAAAATGTCGCAAAATCTCGAAATATCTCAAAAATGTTGAGATCTATCGAAAAATATGGATAATGTCGAAAAACATCGAAAAATGAGGGATAATGTCGAAAAATGTCGAAGAATATCAAAAATTGTCAAAAATGTTTACAAATATCGAAATATGTCGGAATATGTCAAAAATGTCGCAAAATATCAAAAAACATCGAAAATTATCAAAAATGTCAAAAAATATCAAAAATTATCGAAAATTATCGAAAAATATCGAAAATTATCGAAAATGTCGAAAAATATCGAAAATGTCGAATTATATCAAAAAATATCGAAAAACAACGAAAAATGTCGAAAATATCGGAAAATATCGAGAAATGTCGAAAATAATCGAAATGTTTGAGTTTTGACGATTGGCAACACTGGAAATTGAAAAACGGTTGGCACCACTGAATTGCGCTCGAAAAGACGGTTCTAGAGAGGTGCGGGTCGATGGGGTTCGTAAAAGTTAAAAAGTGGGTCAATTTTGGGTGCTTTTTACAGTGTAGTCGCGAGTTGGGTCCTTTTTATCGAAAAACGGTGGGCGCCATCGAACTGGACGCGAAAAGACGCTTCCGGGAAGGTGCAGCTCGATGGAGTTGAGGAAAGTTGAAAACTGGACCAATTACGGGTGCTTTTTACAGTGTAGTCGCGAGCTGGGTCCATTTTTTCGTAAAACGGTGTGCACCATTGAACTAGACGCGAAAAGACGCTTCCGGAGAGGTACGGGTCGACGGGGTTGGAAAAAGTTGATTTTAATTTCGTGAAAACTTTTATAATTTTTTTCAGTGCCTTAATGAGGGTTGGCAGGATTTGCCGTAGGCGTTTCGTTGTCTAGGAGTAAAACTGTAGACACCCTGAAAATTTCAAGTCTCTAGCTCATCTCCTTCTAGTGGAACAGACAGACAGACACACAGACACACAGACAGACACGAGGTCGTTTGCATAAGCCCGCTTTTATGCTTTTTCAAAGCAGAAGGGCGGGCTAAAAATAAACCCATTACTCACGCCACTCTACCTTGGCTGTTTATTATCGTATTAAATCTATTCCATCCTGAGCTTCCGACAAAAACAAGCAAGCAAAATTTCCACACGTTACACAGCCCTGCCAGTTACAGTCCTCCAATATGGCACAGAAGAGAACAAGCAGGCCCGCCCTTCCGCCAAACGTCGTTGCCAGCTCCGCTTTGCTACGCAGGCAACTCCGTTCGGCAGGGGGCGTGCCTGCTTGGCCTGCCGGCGGCGTTCGGTCGGGCCTTCGGCCCGACCCCTAAGTCACACAGAACGTCCTCTTAGCATGTAAATGATCGGGCCTGCGGCCCGTAAAGGCATTCCCTTCGGAAAGAGGCAGTTTGTAACGGTGAACCACCGAAACTACAGCCCCCCCTTCTGCTTTGAAAACGTGCCGATAGTGACTAAACGGTCAGTTACTCGGCAAAAAAGGGGAGTCGGAAATCTCGAAAAAATGTCGAAATACGTGAGTTCGGCCTCAGATGGAACGGCCGAACTCGGACTTTATTTGGCAGCAGTTGGCAACACTGAATTACGCTCGTCGAACCAATTTTAATGGTATAGGCGTCGAGGGGTGTCGAAAATTTCAAAAATTGTCGAGATATGTCGAAAATTGTCGAAATATGTAGAAATTCGTAAAAAATGTCGCAAAATCTCGAAATATCTCAAAAATGTTGAGATCTATCGAAAAATATGGATAATGTCGAAAAACATCGAAAAATGAGGGATAATGTCGAAAAATGTCGAAGAATATCAAAAATTGTCAAAAATGTTTACAAATATCGAAATATGTCGGAATATGTCAAAAATGTCGCAAAATATCAAAAAACATCGAAAATTATCAAAAATGTCAAAAAATATCAAAAATTATCGAAAATTATCGAAAAATATCGAAAATTATCGAAAATGTCGAAAAATATCGAAAATGTCGAATTATATCAAAAAATATCGAAAAACAACGAAAAATGTCGAAAATATCGGAAAATATAGAGAAATGTCGAAAAAATCGAAATGTTTGAGTTTTGACGATTGGCAACACTGGAAATTGAAAAACGGTTGGCACCACTGAATTGCGCTCGAAAAGACGGTTCTAGAGAGGTGCGGGTCGATGGGGTGCGTAAAAGTTAAAAAGTGGGTCAATTTTGGGTGCTTTTTACAGTGTAGTCGCGAGTTGGGTCCTTTTTATCGAAAAACGGTGGGCGCCATCGAACTGGACGCGAAAAGACGCTTCCGGGAAGGTGCAGCTCGATGGAGTTGAGGAAAGTTGAAAACTGGACCAATTACGGGTGCTTTTTACAGTGTAGTCGCGAGCTGGGTCCATTTTTTCGTAAAACGGTGTGCACCATTGAACTAGACGCGAAAAGACGCTTCCGGAGAGGTACGGGTCGACAGGGTTGGAAAAAGTTGAATAATAAATTCCGTGAAAACTTTTATAATTTTTTTCAGTGCCTTAATGAGGGTTGGCAGGATTTGCCGTAGGCGTTTCGTTGTCTAGGAGTAAAACTGTAGACACCCTGAAAATTTCAAGTCTCTAGCTCATCTCCTTCTAGTGGAACAGACAGACAGACAGACACACAGACAGACAGACAGACACGAGGTCGTTTGCATAAGCCCGCTTTTATGCTTTTTCAAAGCAGAAGGGCGGGCTAAAAAGGATGATCCAGGAAATTGTGTCTGGCTCTCTGTTACCTGAGGACCTATCAGAAGTAAATCTTTTATTATTATCGTCATTGTTATTACTAGGTAGATGTACGCCAGACATCGTCTCACGTAACAGGCTTCGCGATAGATCGCGAAACATTGTTACGCTGTGACGGGCCTGCTTACATCTACCTAGGCCTGCGACGCTGGCGAGCCTCCATGATTTAAGATTTACTCGTTTTAGCCAGGGTCTGCCGCCCCCTGGACCCCCGCTTTTTTTTTATTACGAGCCTGCATGGTGTAAGATTTACTCATTTAAGCCAGGGTCTGCCGCCCCCTGGACCGCCGCTTTTTTTTTATTACGAGCCTGCATGGTTTAAGACACGGTGGAGAGAGATACGGTGGCGGCACTCCGGGCATCTCAGCATAGGAACCCGTGTCGGCAGTTTTGTCGCTACTTAGGGGATTAACTCCGGGCCTGGGCTATCTAACGTGCCGGTCCGGAGTAACTGAGGTCGGGAAGGCCCGCGCAGGTATGCGGCCGACCCGGCTTAGCCTGCGCGCGACCGACCGTCGCCCAGGCCCGTCTGTGCGAGAGAGAAAGGTGACTGTGCGAGAGAGACGGAGGTTTTTTTGGTCCGGCTCGGCAGGGCCCGGCTGCTCAGGCGCTGCAAGCCGATGGGGCGGGAACCTGCGCTGCGCTACGAATGTGTTTTGCGGGCCGAGGGCCGAGCCGAGGCATGTTATGAAACGTGTGAACACGAAGAATAAACTAGAGTCAATAATTGGGAAAGAAGGGTAAGGAAATATTTATTACGATTTGCAGTTGTAGTATTGAGTCGTGTACTTTTTAACCTATTTCACTATGTATTTGGTATAGATTAATTCAGCCTGGCCCGTTTGGCCAGGTCTCGTTTCCCTTAACCAATCAGCGTGGGCAGGCATGCGCAAGGCGCGACTTTGAAACGTTTGTAGGTTCCCGCCCGATCGGCTTGCAGCGACCGAGCGACCGGGCCCTGCCGAGCCGCACCAAAAAACCCTCTGTCTCTCTCACACAGTGACCTTTCTCTCTCGCACAGATGGGCCCAGGCGACGGTCGGTCGCGCGCAAGCTAAGCCGGGGCGGCCGCATACCTGCGCGGACCGTCCCAACCACAGAGTTACTCCGGACCGGCACGTTAGATCGCCCAGGCCCGGAGTTAATCCCCTAAGTAGCGACAAAACTGCCGACACGCTCAGACCCCTAGTGCCGCCACCGTATCTCTCTCCACCGTGGTTTAAGATTTACTCATTTAAGCCAGGGGACTGCCGTCCCCTGGACCCCCGCTTTATTACGAGCCCGCATGGTTTAAGATTTACTCATTTAAGCCAGGGGGCTGCCGTCCCCTGGACCCCCGCTTTTTTTTTTATTACGAGCCTGCATGGTGTAAGATTTACTCATTTAAGCCAGGGTCTGCCGCCCCCTGGACCGCCGCTTTTCTTTATTACGAGCCTGCATGATTTAAGATTTACTCATTTAAGCCAGGGGGCTGCCGCCCCCTGGACCCCCGCTCGCCTCTTTTCATTATGTAATCAATTTCCCAATTTTTACGCGAAGGGCCCGAGCCCCAAAACCCTTCTCCGCAGAGCCAAACAGACAAAATTTTTGCCCCAAGGATCGGATCTCGACAGATTACCCTGAAAACGACACCCAACATGCATTTTGACGACTTTTCGTCCACATTTACCGCTGTAGCGGCTAAACAGTAAGAGATAGAGCAAAACAGACGAAATTTTCGTCCGAAGGGTCGCAACACACCGAGATACCCCTTAGGACACCGTAAAATTTTGTAATTTTTAAGATCTAATTTTTTAAAAAATATAAATCAATTTTTAGCAGGGTCAATTTTTGAGCTAGAGTGTTCATATTTGAACTCGTCCGAGCCTTTTAGGCCAAGAAGCTACAGTAAAAATTTCAGGTCGATATCTCAACTCGTTCTCGAGTTATCGTGCGAACAGACACACAGACAGACAGACAGACAGACAGACAGACAGACAGACAGACAGACAGACAGACAGACAGACAGACAGACAGACATTGAACATTTTTAGCACTCCAGTGGCGTAATAGGCTTCGCTATCGCTCAGCCAACAACGAAAAATTAGAATTTTTTCCAGATAGGTTTGATGCTCAACTCCCTGTGCGGTTTTTGCATAAAACTAGTTTGCATCCTTAGTTTCTATAGTGATTGCGAGCCGAGCACCCTGTGCCGAGCCGGCTTGGTGGCTCGGTATTGTTTGAGAGGCTCGACGCCTCGGCGCGCAGGGGAGGACCGCGGCTGGGGGAGGGGGGAACCTGTTGATTCAACTTATGCACAGTAGTTTAAAGACTACTAGGTAGATGAACGCCAGACACCGTCTCTCGTAACAGGCTTCGCGATAGATCGCGAAACACTGTTACGCTGCGACGGGCCTGCGTACATCTACCTAGGCCTGCGGCGCTGGCGAGCCTGCATGATTTAAGATTTACTCGTTTTAGCCAGGGGGCTGCCGCCCCGTGGACCCCCACTTTTTAGCAGATGATACCAAAGGTAGCATCTGCTTTTACTCTCGATCTCGTTCGTCTTCATAAGACAATAAGGTTAGGAGAAAATTGGGTTAATATATAAGAGAGGGCTGGGAGGGCGGGCCTCTCCGTAACAACGGTCCGCCACACTTACGTACTTACTTACGTACTTACTTACGTACTTACTTACAGGCGCGGCGGAACGTTTTCAGGCCAGAGGGGGGCAAGGCCCGGGTGCATTCGGCGCCCCCCTCCCGGCGTTTTGGCGCCCCCTTCTCAAAAATCGCATTTCCGGCGAATTAAGCTCAAAAATAGCACTAAAAATGTGATTTTTTTGTGTGATTTTTTTTTGAAGAAATATTGTTTGATTTTGGCAGTTTTGATTTTCCTCCTCTGAGTAAGGAGGGGTAACGGTTAACAGAAACTCAAACAATGATTAGTTCGTCTGCTTGCTGCAAAAGTGGGTGAGTAGGTTGCATCAAATAAGAAAGAGACAACGAAACGCAGGGGGACAAAACAGGTAAGAAGGTGTATGAACGGCAGCTCTGGACTGAGCGTCTAAGTACAAGCAGAGCCTGAATGCCACTTCACTGCAAGTATGTTTCAGAGTGTAGGATGAACGCCCCCTACCAGAGGGAGAAAGAGGACAAAACGAAACAAACGCGTCCCGGATCCGAACATATACTGCCTCACTTTGAAGAGCAAGGAGGGGTGAAGGTCTAGTGTAGTGTCTATGAACGCCCCCATTGCAGCACCGAAAGCCCTCGCCCCAGCGGCGCCCCTAGGAGCCCTTGCCCCGGGAGCGCCCACCACGGGAGCTCTCGACCCGGAGGCGCCTTCCCGAACCGGAAGCCCTCGCCTCGGGGGCGCCCCCAGGCAGGCGCCCTCCTACGTGAAGGCCCCCCACCATCCCCTTACAACCCCCTTGCCGAGAGCCGGGAGGCGCCCTTTTACAGAAATCGATTCCATTCCCTGCTGGCCTGCGGGCGCCTGCGGCGCCCTCTGATGGGAGCCCAAGGGCATCATACTAGGGGCGCCCGTCGCGCCCAACCGAGGCGCCTCACGGCGCCCCTTTCAGGGCGCCTTCGGCGCCCCCCTGGCTGCGCCAGGGGGGGGCGGTGCCCCCCGTGCCCCCCCCTGTTCCGCCGCGCCTGACTTACTTACGTACTTACGGTACGTCAAAAACGTAAAAGTTCTTACGTCAGTGACACGTCAGTGACACGTCAGTGACACGTCAGTGATACGTCAGTGACACGTCAGTGACACGTCAGTGACACGTCAGTGATTTATTAGGAGCATGCATGGTTTAAGATTTACTCATTCAAGCCAGGGTGCTGCCGCCCCCTGACCCCCGCTTTTCTTTATTACGAGTCTGCATGATTTGAGATTTACTCATTTAAGACAGGGGGCTGCCGCCCCCTGGACCCCCGCTTGCCTTTTTTAGATTTTGTAATCAATTTTCCAATTTTTACGAGAATGGGCCGAGCGCCCAAACTGTTCTCCGCGAAGCCAAACGGACAAAATTTTCACCCAAAAGGGTCGCATCTCGACAAATTATCCTGGAAACGACACCCAGCATGCATTTTGACGACTTTTCGTCCACATTTACCGCTGTAGCGGCTAAACAGTAAGAGATAGAGCATAACTGACGAAATTTTCGCTCAGAGGGTCGCATCTCGACAAATTACCTTGAAAACAACACCCAACACGCATTTTGACGACCTTTTCGTCCACATTTACCGCTGTAGCGGCTAAACAGTAAGAGATAGAGCATAACTGACGAAATTTTCGCTCAGAGGGTCGCATCTCGACAAATTACCTTGAAAACGACACCCAACACGCATTTTGACGACTTTTCGTCCACATTTACCGCTGTAGCGGCTAAACAGTAAGAGATAGAGCAAAACAGACGAAATTCTCATCAGAAGGGTTGCAACTCGCCGAGATACCCCTTTGGACACCATACAATTTTCGTAATTTTTAAAATCTAATTTTTTTTAAAAAAATATAAATCATTTTTTAGCTGGGTCAATTTTCGAGCTAGAGTGTTCATATTTGAACTCGTCCGAGCTTTTTAGGCCAAGATAAGCTACAGTAAAAATTTCAGGTCGATATCTTAGCTCGTTCTCGAGTTATCGTGCGAACAGACACACAGACACACAGACAGACAGACAGACAGACAGACAGACAGACAGACAGACAGACGGACACTGAACTTTTTTAGCACTTTAGTGGCGTAATAGGCTTCGCTATCGCTCAGCCAATTAGTAACGCAGTTTTCGAATAACCATTGCATTACGAGCCTACAGTTCAAAAATCAAGCTAATCGGACAAATTTTACTGACAGACCAATTTCTTGGTCGTTTGAGCTAGATAGCTGAAATTTGGCATCCAACCCGCTGTACTAGTGACACTGATCAAACACTAAGGTTAAACTTTTTTGTTTTTTTACTTAACTAGTTAGATGTACCCAGACACCGTCTCCCGTAACAGGCTTCGCGATAGCTCGCGAAACACTGTTTCGCTGCGACGGGCCTGCGTACATCTACCTAGGCCTGCGGCGCTGGCGGGCCTGCATGATTTAAGATTTACTCATTTAAGCCAGGGGGCTGCCGCCCCCTGGACCCCCGCTTTTCTTTATTACGATCCTGCATGATTTGAGATTTACTCATTTTTTTAAAGATTTAGTCATTTAAGCCAGGGGGCTGCCGCCCCCTGGACCCCCGCTTTTCTTTATTACGAGCCTGCATGATTTGAGATTTACTCATTTAAGCCAGGGGGCTGCCGCCCCCTGGACCCCCGCTCGCCTCTTTACATTGTGTTACCAATTTCCAATTTTTACGATAAGCCGTCGAGCACCCAACGCCCAAACCGTTCTCCGTAGAGCCAAACGGACTAATTTTTCGTCCAAAGGGTCGCATCTCGACAGATTACCCTGAAAACGACACCCAACATGCATTTTGACGACTTTTCGTCCACATTGACCGCTGTAGCAGCTAAACAGTAAGAGATAGAGCAAAACGGACGAAATATTCGCCCGAAGGGTCTCAACTCGCCGAGATACCCGTTAGGTCACACTAAAATTTTGTAATATTTAAAATCTAATTTTTAAAAAAAAATATAAATCATTTTTAGCAGGGTCAATTTTTGAGCTAGAGTGTTCATATTTGAACTCGTCCGAGCTTTTTAGGCCAAGAAGCTACAGTAAAAATTTCAGGTCGATATCTTAACTCGTTCTCGAGTTATCGTGCGAACAGACACACAGACAGACAGACAGACAGACAGACAGACAGACAGACAGACAGACAGACAGACAGACGGACATTGAACTTTTTTAGCACTCCAGTGGCGAAATAGGCTTCGCTATCGCTCAGCCAATTACTAGGTAGATGTACGCCAGACACCGTCTCTCGTAACAGGCTTCGCGATATCTCGCGAAACACTGTTACGCGACGAGCCTGCGTACATCTACCTAGGCCTGTGGCGCTGGCGAGCCTGCATGATTTTTAAAGATTTACTCATTTAAGCCAGGGGGCTGCCGCCCCCTGGACCCCCGCTTTTCTTTGTTACGAGCCTGCATGATTTAAGATTTACTCATTTCGGCCAGGGGGCTGCCGCCCCCGGGACCCCAGCTATTCTTTGTTGCGAGCCTGAGTGATGTAAGATTTACTCATTTAAGCCGGGGGGCTACCGCCCCCTGGACCCCCGCTGTTCTTTATTACGAGCCTGCATGATTTACGATTTACTCATTTAAGCCAGGGGGCTGCCGCCCCCTGGACCCCCGCTCGCCTCTTTACATTATGTTACCGATTTTCCAATTTCCACGAAAAAGGGACGAGCGCCCAAACCGTTCTCCGTAAAGCCAAACGGACAAAATTTTCGGCCAAAGGTCGCAACTCGACAAATTACCCTGAAAACGACACCCAACATGCATTTTGACGACTTTTCGTCCACATTTACCGCTGTAGCGGCTAAACAGTAAGAGATAGAGCGAAACGGACGAAATTTTCGCCCAAAGGGTCGCAACTCACCGCGATACCCCTTAGGGCACCATGAAATTTTGTAATTTTTAAAATCTATTTTTTTTTAAATATAAATCAATTTTTAGCAGGGTCAATTTTTTAGCCAGAGAGTTCATATTCGAACTCGTCCGAGCTTTTTAGGCCAAGAAGCTACAGTAAAAAATTAAGCTCGATATCTTAACTCTTTCTCGAGTTATCGTGCGAACAGACACACACACAGACAGACAGACAGACAGACAGACAGACAGACAGACAGACAGACAGACAGACAGACAGACAGACAGACAGACGGACATTGAACTTTTTTAGCACTCCAGTGGCGTAATAGGCTTCGCTATCGCTCAGCCAAAAATTGTACAATCCAAACCAAGTTGAAGGCGGGACACATCAAAGACCATCAGGAGGAGGCCTCAAAAACGATAAAACGATATCATGATATATACTAGGTAGATGTACGCCAGACACCGTCTCTCGTAACAGGCTTCGCGATAGATCGCGAAACACTGTTACGCTGCGACTGGCCCGCGTATATCTACCTAGGCCTGCGGCGCTGGAGAGCCTGCATGATTTAAGATTTACTCGTTTTAGCCAGGGGGCTGCCGCCCCCTGGACCCCCGCTTTTTTTTATATATTACGAGCCTTCATGTTTTTAGATTTACTCATTTAAGCCAGGGGGCTGCCGCCCCCTGGACCCCCCCTTTTCTTTATTACGAGCCTGCATGATTTGAGATTATTCATTTAAGCCAGGGGGCTGCCGCCCCCTGGACCCCCGCTCGCCTCTTTTCATTATGTAACCAATTTTCCAATTTTTACGCGAAGGGCCCGAGCCCCAAAACCCTTCTCCGCAGAGCCAAACTGACAAAATTTTTGACTCAAGGCTCGCATCTCGACAGATTACCCTGAAAACGACACCCAACATGCATTTTGACGACTTTTCGTCCACATTTACCGCTGTAGCGGCTAAACAGTAAGAGATAGAGCAAAACGGACGAAATTTTCGCCCAAAGGGTCGCAACTCACCGAGATACTCCTTAGGACACCATAAAATTTTGTATTTTTTTAAATCGATTTTTTTAAACAACTATAAATCAATTTTTAGCAGGGTCAATTTTTGAGCCAGAGAGTTCATATTCGAACTCGTTCGAGCTTTTTAGGCCAAGAAGCTACAGTAAAAAATTTAGGTCCAATTCTAACTCGTTCTCGAGTTATCGTGCGAACAGACACACAGACAGACACACAGACAGACAGACACACAGACAGACACACAGACAGACAGACAGACAGACAGACAGACAGACAGACTGACATTGAACTTTTTTAGCACTCCAGTGGCGTAATAGGCTTCGCTATCGCTCAGCCAATGATATATATGACGTAGCCCATAAGTGCGAGAGAGATAGGACGCTGCAGGACGAGGAAAGCGCAAGGAAAGCGCTAGCTTCATCGTGTAGGTGCGAGGACTGTGACTCTTGTTTTCTGCTGCAATAGGCTGTTGTAAACATGCATTTATTATTGTCCCTGTCCCGTGTACATATTTATCTGACATTGGTAATTTTCCATGTCCCCGAGCCGTGATTATCTCTTATTTCTTTTTGGAAAGCGGTTAAAATGTGAAGGGATCTAATAAAGACTGATGACTATTAAGATAGAGGAAAATCTGTCAACCTGTTGTTTTAATCTGGAGGTTAGTAGCTAGCTATCCTTTCTTGGGAAGCTTTTTTTTATTAGTATGATATATTGCTTGGACACTTGCTTTGGTAGGTTTGGGGAAATTGCTGTTAATTTAGGTCTGTATGAAATGCTTTTAATTTCATTCATTATATCATTTTATGATTAATGTGTTGAAAAAAAAGGTTAAATATTTAGGAGATGTGTCACTTTACTGGTTTTAGTAAGATATTGACCAAGTGAAGTTGATTGTCACTCTTTACGGTCTTTTCATAGTAGTTCCAAACCTTAAAGTCTAAGGCGAAGCGACTAAATTCTCCGGGGCCAACTTGTCACTCGGTGTGGATGTTCGACCCATCATTAGCTTTTAAAAAAGGCATGGTTTGGAATTTTTCTAATATGACGTATTTCTGCTAGAGTTGAAACGGTGAAATTATACAACATTTTAACGGGATCTTACTAAATAGAGCCATGAAAAATTTTTCACGATCCAATCCAACCATGGGTCTTTCGAATCAGTATAAAAAACTGAATTGAAGACACCATGACCAAAGTTGGTATTGTGTTTCATATAGGATATGAGGCATCACTCATGACTTGAGCCGGATTGGTCGGACACTAAACTTTGAGCTCCTATAACTCCCAAACCAAAATTTTTAAAAAAATTTCCTTTGACATATGATCCCTTGGGGTGGTCCTAAGTAAGATTTAACCACTCTCAACTCAATCCGAAAACCATCATTTTGGACCTTGTGGTGATCTGGCAGAATGACCCTATAGGCAAGTTCATATCAAAAACAGTAACTTTTGTGGACAACATTAACCTATCGCTCATGCTCAGTACTTCACAATTCAGAGTCAAAACACAGCGAAAATATAAAGAAGATAGGTAAACTAGTTGGTGAGTTATGGCAGTCAATAGAAACAGGCAGTGTATCGAAAACATCCATGACTGCTACTAGTTACGGTTTTTCTCCAGACAAGCTGTGAAAATTCAGGTTGGAGCAGGCGGATTGAAGGTTCGATCCCGCCCGAAGTCACAGGGGCGCACTCCAATGGGAGGAGTTGGGCAGTCTATGTACTTGTTTTTGCTGTTGTTGTGACGTCGGACCCAACCACGCCGGTAGGGCCAACCAACTAACGACACATCCACAACTGACGCCGAGACAGAAAAATATGGATGGAAACATTGTTTTCTTCCACGGAAGTATACTACAAACTACCTGAAATGCGTCGCCTTTAAACTGTGGTTGAGATACACTTCTGTCAAAGAAAAACTCTTCTTGGAAGTCAGAATTATTTGCGAGCCTACTGTGGTAGGCCTGCATGACTTGTTTACATTGCGGCTTCGAGCGCCGAGTACTTCACGACACGAGTGTGAGCATGAGTTTTCTAGCAAGGTTAACACTCATTTCTGGGGAAAAGTGATTAAATGTATGGAAATAAGTACAAAAGTAGTTTGGACTCCCCTAATGCATGGTGCCAAACTATCAAACGACCCATAAGGTAAGTAATGTTGTTTCTCTGATGTGATGTTGTAGGTTATAACCTCTTGTCTTGCTGTTCTGATCAAAAATAAAAAGCCTTGCAGGCGAACAAATGTACAATTGATGCATCAAAAATGGCTTACCATTTTACTTTTGTCAATTTTTTAGTCCTATTTTTTCTTCTTTGTCCTTTGTAGGCCTTGTTGGTAGTGAATAATGAATCATTCAGATTCTTCGAGCAGTGGCCTGTTGTAGGAAGTACTTCATGTCTCCCTGAAAACTTAATTCATCTGAGGAATGGTTGGCATACTTTTACTACCCTCAAGAAAGTAATCAAGTCCAGTATGCGTTGTAAGTAGAATCAAATTTATAGGTTATTTACTATTTGAGATTTAAATGGAACATTGCAAAACCAGTTTTGACGGAACTCTTTGATTGTTTCAGAGTGGTGATGCTGTCAATGATGAGAATTCTTTACGGAACCCCTTGCATCTTGTTTATTGTGTAAATAAGTTTTGGGCAAATGCTGTGATTTATTTGTGGTGTATCTCTGTTCTAATTTTATTACTTTTGATGACAATAAAGACATAAAAAACACTTTTGCATTTTATGAAGTCCTCCCATATTTGACATTTTAATACACTGAACATTAATTGCCACCTGATTAGCAAACAATAAAATATTTATCTGTTTCATCTTATAATAAAAATACATATTATATTTTTATGTGATTAAATCGGTTCAGTGATAAAGGGATAAAGTACAGTGGATTAAATGGGCGAACCGCAAGCCAGGCATACCAACATCACATTCCAAATGCTGTAGTTTAAACAGAAATGTGTGTTCCTTTTGCCTTCAGCAACTGCTGTTTGAGACATTTCCTTGTTTGTTAATAATGAACAAGTGTTAACATTGCTTCGAAGTGTGCAATTTCTGTGGTTTCCATGAAAGGAATTCGTTCATACATTTTGTGTTTTCATGTTGGCCCTACCGGCGTGGTTGGGTCCTACGTCACAACAACATCAAAAACAAGAACATAGACTTCCCAGTGCCTTCCATTGGAGTCCAACCCTTTGCCCGAAGTATGCATTTTGCCGCGAAATTCAAGTTTAGTGAAGGGATTAGGAAAAGTCTTTGTCGAAGTCTGTCCTTACAGAAGAAACTTGTTGGCTATGAGAAGGGCCTTTTGACAAGTATACGTTCAAGTTCTACTTGTTGTAACTGCCATTTTCATTTAAGAGTTCATGAAATCGGCGCCTTGCGTCTCGAGCGCATTGATAAACTGAGTACGCTGCTTGCTGCTGCTCTTTCCTGACGGCAAGGAGTTTTTCAAGCTTCTCAACGTCCTCACTAGCGCTTTTGAAAACAGCCTGGGTGTCTTCTTCACTCTTCTTCAGCTTAGACAAAATGCCGCCAAGCTGTTCACTTCGAATGACGAGCCGATGTTCTTCCATTTTCGCTCTGTGTGAGTTAACTCTACTAGCGATGGTCGTCAATCCAAAACTGATGTTGATGTGCGGTAGTGTCGGTTTATATACGTGTGCGCGCCGTGAGTCGCGCCGGCCTCGAAAGCCGAACATGGGACGCCCCCTCTCCCTTCTCCCCCCACTACTCTGCTGCTCAGCTGACGCGTTCCGCTCGCACACCGCGTTTCGGCTGCCACGGGTATAAAAAGATCGCACAGCGACATGGAGTGCAGTCTCGCATCGGAGCGATTGGAGTACGTACATCTGTCCTGCCGTGTTACCATATCTCGATCGTATCGCTATGGAAACCACACCGAAGAAGTCTTGGCTGCGGAATGGCGATCTCAGCTCTCCAGAGCCATCACCAAAAAAGTCTAAGCAGTCGACGGCTTCTCTTACTTCGCGCCAAGCGACTGAATATCAACGGATGATAGCTGTACCAGGACAAATTCAACCCTTGAAGGCCAATTTTATTGGAATTCACAACAAAGTACAAGGAGTGGTTTCGAATCTTGGAAAAGTATCAAAGACTGTTAAATTGGAACAAGATCTAGGGTATCACAGTCAAGTAGCAGCACTTCTTCCATCTGTGAGGGAAAGTGTTGTAGCAGCTCGTGATGCCATTCGTTTTCCATCACCCCGAAAAATTTTTGTCCTTGGACATACGCCCCTCTGTCAGATCATCAATGAAGTACCCGTCTGGGACCTTGTTCACTAATCGGGGATCCCGTGGCCTGAGTTCTCATTCAGGGATCTCTTTGCTCGACGCGACTTCTGTCGTCGTGTGCTGGTTTCGGATTTCAAGGATGGTCCTTGACAACAGTAATTTTTGGCCTTTTTTTCAAGGACCCGTCCTTGAAACGGTGTTTTTATCATTGAAATTGTGTTTTGGTCCTTGAAAGTGTGCATTTTTTCCTTGAACTCCAAGGAAGCGTTTTTACCGTGTACTTTCTATGGCAACGTTATCAAACTTGCGCAGTACAGGGGTGTCTCCCGTCCGTTAACCCTTTGATATGAAATTAGACTAGAAAGCAGTAAAAGTAACCCCAACGTACTGCGCAAGTTTGAAGACGTCGCCCTAGCAAGTCATGTTGACGACCGCTCGCGACCGCTTCTTCATAAGAGAATCTTCCGGCATTCCCATGTCACACGCAGGCAGTAGAGCGCACGGTCCAGCTCGTGACCAAGGCTTTTAAAACTGTGGTGACAGCTTTTAAAAAGCGAGATGGTATCATTCGCATAGTGATTGCATCAAAAATCATGCCTTGCCTAAATTTAGAACAAAGACAAGTACGGTCTGCCGGTGTACACATGCTGTGGGCTTCCTGGTTTTCCTAGGTTTTCCTCATGGTTTTCCCGGTCTTCCCAACTTTTTCTTGGTTTTCCCAATATCTGTTTTTCTAGGATTTTCTGAAGGCTTCCTACCGTTTTCTGTGGTTTTCCCTCACCTTCAATAGTCTTCCCCAACATTTTCCCGTCTTCCTTAGAATTTCTCGGTCTTCCCTCAAGTTTTCCGGTCTTCCCTAATATTTTTCGGGCTTCCCTTAACATTTGTGGCCTTCTATTTTATCGGTCTTCTTTGGTTTTCTTTGGTCTTCCTGATGGCCTTCCCGGTCTTCCCAGTTTTCCGGGCGGCCGGTGTACGCGCTTAAACCTAGTTGCAGACCCCTCGACAAAGACCCAGTAAATCTGCGACAGCAGTTTTTAAGTACTTACAGGCCTTATCAGCTTAAGGATCGTAACATCTTTACACGTTAGCATATTAACAGTCACCGCGTGTCCCTTCTATTTACACTCCACTTCTCAAATGATTGTTTTTTTGCTAAATTTCTAACAAATAACCATGAATACAGTCGAATTATTATGATGGAATTGCGATGAACAATGCACATGACACTCGAGTCAAGAGTTGATCTTGCCGTCCTGCCCTCTCCCGTTCGCGCTGGCTCCCACCTGCCGCGTTTATTGGTCATCGCAATACTATAATTATGATGATATGACATTTTTACCTATATTAATGGTTATTTGTTATTAATTTAGCAGAAAAAATAAAATCATTTGAAACCACTGTTGGAGTGAAAATAGAGGGGACACTTGGTAACTGTTAAGATGTTTAACACGTTAAGTTGATAAGATGTTAGGATGTTAAGATCCTTAAGATGTTAACACCCTTAAGCTGAAAAGGCCATATTATCACTTATTGCTGGTTGCTTGGTTGCGTAGGGATAGGGCGGGACCAGATGAGTGGCCACCTTCTCGTGGTGGTTCCTGAGCTTGTTTTCTATGCGTTGTTCCATCCCCGCGGGAAAAAAGGCAAGAGTCACACTTAAATATTGTCTATCTTCGCCCACTGTAGTGTAGGTTATATTTCGTCAATTTCCTATCATAATCAAGACGTTTTTCGAGTGCAATGAAGGGTTTCCGTATGCGCCGATGGGGTTTAGGGTCAGTAAGTGATGCTCTGACTTGCCTCTGACTCCACCAGAAGTCAGCCGGGCTCTTTAAGTAAGCGTGTTGCGGGTTGCCTGATTTGGGCCAAAATTAGGCTTTTTTGTTCAAATTTTCGCGGCTCAAGTTAGAGTTAAAGATAAAGTCCGATCAAAACTTTTTACGAAAAAGTCTGAGAATTGCGAGAAGAACATTTTGCCAGGTGAGCCAACATCGATTTCGAAAAAGGTGTGCTTTCGCTCCCCTCTAGTGATTACGCCTCGTCAAGGTTTACATATAAAACACAGTAGGAGAGTTTTTACTCCTGAAACTTTTTAGAGGTAAATTCCCAACTCTGTATTTTACTCCTAACCGAGGGGTCGACAACTCGGGTTTTTGAGGGACACAGGAGTTTAGTCGGAGTACTCGGAGTACAGCCGGAGAAGACGGAGTACAGCGAGAGAACAAATAGCACAGTCGGAGTACAGTCGGAGTTCTTCGGAGAACACCGGTGAACAGCCGGAGAACAGGCAAATTTTACTCGGAGAACGCTCAGAGAACGCTCGGAGTACACCCGGAGAACACGGAGTACACCCGGAGTACGCGGAGTTTATTCAGAGAACGTCTAGCCTGGAACACAGGAGAACACGAGTTGTCGACCCCTCGCTCCTAACCATAGAAGGTAAATCTTGTAGAGGTATTTTTGCAGCAATATTATAAAGAAGTATACTGCTGTAGAGTTAAATTTACATCTAATCTAAATTACAGGTGTTTCCAGTAGAGGTACTAGAGGTGACCCCATCGACGATGCTCTCATGAAAACCAATTTAAAAGCTGCGAACAAAAAACCTGGGTCACTGATAATGGTGGATAGACATTGTCAAGGCCCTTGGAAAGCTTAGATTGTACTGTATAAACCATGCAATCAATATCGTTGTACGGACTACTTTCAGCGTAGGTTATGCAGACCTAATTGCAAGGTAAAGTATCATATGTCGACCACGCCAAAGAACTCCCGTTTTACCGACACACTCTAAAAGTCTTACAAACACGCCCTTCGTAACTTACAAAGAATTTCGCACCAATGTATTACAAACACGGTTTTGTTTGTAATACAAACAAATCTGTTTGTATTACAAACATCTGTGTTCGTATTACAAACAAATCTCGTGTTTGTAACTACAAAGAAAAAAATAATGTGTTTGTAATTACAAACACGAGATTTGTTTGTAATACGAACACAGATGTTTGTAATACAAACAGGTTTGTTTGTATTACAAACAAAACCGTGTTTGCATTACATGGGTGCGGAATTCTTTGTAAGTTACGAAGGGCGTGTTTGTAAGACTTTTACAGTGCAGTACTTGGTTCAGTAGCAGTAGACTCATCTCGTAAAAGCGTTTCGTGATTTATCGAAAATTCGACGAACACAACTATTTTAAGTTACCTTCTCCTCCCCTAACCACCCAGCCACCCCCAAAAACCCTTTCACACTGTGGCCGCAAAAAGAGCCGCCGCACCCACGCAAAGTACCGCGGCTCAACAAGGGATTTTGGGAGTGGCTAGATGGAGGAGGAGGAGGTAATTTCGAGTAGTTGCCCACCTCGGAGCCTTCACAAAATCGCGAAACGCTTGTGTAGTAAGTAAGATGAGTCTATCTATCTAGTAACATATAATTTTTTTTTTATATCAAAATTAAGAATTGATCGTCAAACTGTAACGACTTCTTGCCTAGACTACGGGTGACGTCCATTTCAATTTTAAATTACAAACATTCTCACGCTTTCGTTTTATATTCTTAGGTGCATTAAAAGTAACAGCTTAGAACTGGAAATAGTTCAGTCTTGTACAGAATGGGTCAAGGATGTTCGGAAACTCATTCCCTCAAAGTTTGCTTCAGCGAATGATCTCCAGCTAGCACTCAGCAATCTACAAAGCCAGGCTCACATCAAGATGCTACGATCAGTCCGAGATTCCTTTAGTAGGGCAAGTCAAAGTTTTGGTTGTATTGTAAACTTGCTGGGTTATATATTCCCTAGTTTTAAACAAATTACCTACACACACACTCAAGTGCTCCTACTCCCTCACACTCCCCAATCCGCCCCAACCCCGCGCTCTATTCTCGGTCGGCTCCGGGCTCTGCGTTCGGGTACCGTCTGGGTCTTGCCGCACCGCCCACCCTCCTCCTGGCGTGCTTTACCTGACAATAGACCTTTCCAGGCTAAGGACGGCGTCCATCCGGCAACGCCGCGAGGGGGTGAAGCGGTGCGGTAGGGGGAGGGGTCGCGCATGCGCAGACGGAGGACGCCATAGCAGACGAGGTCTGCCGGCTGAGCGTGGTTAGCGCATCACTGTGTATTTTTCGGTACTTTATGGTAAGTTGTGATTGATGGCCCAATCTGAGGTGAACTCCGTGTAGGGCGATCCTTAAATAGTTGAAAGGCGTAAGGTGTGGAATCCGGTTCGTTTCGGATCGTCTCATGTGGTGGCTCAAAGATACGCCTGCGCGCGCGCCGCGGCCGACGTCCATAAGAAGCACTCCCGTTTTCTTGCTTTCGAACGATTTTTCACTGCATTTTCTACATGATTTTCTTCGGCCATCCCGAAAACTTCAAGGGAGGTACTTCGCGAGTTCTGAAACTGCTCAGCAAGCCGATTCTCGCTTTATTTGTGCCCCGAGAGGAGACTTTTTGAACGTTCATTTTCATTAGCAACGTACCTGACAGGTGTAATCAGATTATTTTTTTTGAATTTTGTTACATGTTGTAACAATGATTGTCTTTTTGTGTCTGGCACACGCGGTATGGAAACCAGCTGCTGAGAAATGCACTTAAATGAATCACTGCGTTGCTGTTTCCTTGCATCTTCTTAAAGTCACTCTTTTTCCTTAGTCACCACCATGTTACAACTGTACGAGGATGACGGGGTGCCGGGCGCCATCCTGAATCCCTCACTCCTCTCCAAGTATATTAGAATACAGTTGGAGCGCTGGCTGGAGTGTAGAGGACTCCCAAAGAAAGGCCGAAAGGAAATTCTCATTCAACGGTAATTAAGTTTAAGTGTGCCTAATGTAATTTTTTTTTTTAAATGCTTAACTCTTTTTCACCTCTTTTTGCACAGAATTGAGAATCACATTGCTAATGGACAGTCACATATACTGGATCCCAAAGTTGATGCAGGAGTTTGGCTGGAAGCTCAGCGGAAGGGCAATCTGGCGACAATCACTCAGCAACCAGTAAGATCAATATAAATTTCGACGTGTTCCTTTTTCCTCTTGATTTCTTGTTCTTAAGCTTATGTTTCTGAAAAATAGGTTCTGCAACTTGTACCTACCTCCAAGAAAATCCCTCTGCCTATCACAGGTTGGCGTCACTTCCCTGGATATGACATTCCATCTAGCTTTAGTGAAGGACAAGTGTACTATTATTTGGTAGAAATGGTACCAAACATAGTTGTTGATGGCCACACATTGTCCGTTATCCCAGAAGATGATGGAAGTGATGTGGAAGATTTTCAGGTACAGGTGTTTAAAAGTATATTAAATGTTTACAATTATGAGTGGAAGAGAGATCAAAAAATCTGTCAGTTGTGTTCTTGAATTGTTTCAGGCTGCTGCTCCTGGTTCTGCTAAGCTCTTCAGGAAAGCCAAGAGAGCCATCCATAGTGAATATGTTCAGGATGTTCAGGACTGCCTTTTGAAAGAAAAATACTTTGTAAGGTGTCATGTTAGGGCCTCTATGGTATCTCACAGATACAAAGTAGACCTAGCCGTGTCAGCAATATCCGGTGCAGTGCTGTATGCTGAGTGTCACCAGTGCCCAGCCAGTGCCCTGGACAGGTGCTGTCATATCAGCTCAGTTCTACTGTTCATGGTTCAGCATGTGAATGCAAATGGACACAGTGGTATGTATACTGCTAAAGGTGGCCTTACACTCAGCGTTTTCGTCATGTCCGTCTGTGTCCGTTTTGCATTTTTTGACAATTTTGTAGTCACTCAAGTCCCAAAGGTTTTGTTGAAGTGTACAACAGTACATGTTCCCTACAATATCAGACAATATATCAACAAAAATCGACAAACAGACATAGGCGGATGCATAAAAAATGTTGAGTTTAAGGCCACCTTAAGTAATGAAAGTTTGCCACAGACCACCTCTTTGAATTCAATACATACATCTAAAAAATTAAGCTGTAGAAGTTTCTGTTTTAAATTTAATATTTAAAGTTGGGCTTGCTTAAAAGTACTGCAGTTGTTTAATGGAGGTTTTAAGTCTGTGGCAACCAATGTTTTCATCCAAAGGTAAATATTTAAACAATTATTAATCAATTAATTACTTTATAATTGAATTACTTCAGTTGTTCATGATGTTGGGAAACGTCATGTTGCATCTGCTAATATTTTCATTTAACAACATGTTTCATTTGGGTTTGGGATGTGTCGTCCTCTGGTAAGTTTCCTTATCAAAGGCCTTTGAAACTTGCTGTCATTGGGGTTTGTGGAATGGTGTCTGTCTTCCTAAATGTATGGTTTCCCTGTCTCAATACTCTTCATGGATGCCATTGATCCTCTTTTCATGGTTGTCGGAGTCTTTATTACATACTACATACTACAGCATGTTCAAACACTAATACTTGAATGTTCGCTGTCATGCCTACTCACTATCACTATCTTCAAAATAGTGCCTTAGGTTGGCATCTGGGATGATTTTTTACAATTTTTTACTTTCAGCAGATTAATTTTTTTTATGTAAATAATGATAATAATAATAACTTTCCTTAGCGAAGGCCTTTGAAACTTACTGTCATTGGGGTTTGTGGAATGGTGTCTGTCTTCCTAAATGTATGGTTTCCCTGTCTAAATACTCTTCATGGATGTCATTGATCCTACTTTCATGTTTGTTGGAGTTTTTATTACATAGTACATACTACAGCATGCTCAAACACTAATACTTGAATGTTCACTGTCATGCCTACTCACTATCACTATCTTCAAAATAGTGCCTTAGGTTGGCATCTGGGATGATTTTTATATTTTTTTTTACTTTCAGCAGAACGATTTTGTTTTTTGATTTAAATAATAATAATAATAATAATAACAATAATAATAATTCAATAAATGAAAGGCAGAACTCTTATGTATTTTTTAGTCATCCTAGATAATTTTCTTCAAATAGGGAATAACTTAGGAATAACTACAACAATTTCAGTAAGTCCTTGCACAACAAAGAAGTAAAAATATTTGAACAGAGCAACAACTACTGCACTTACAAACAAAGTACTATGACTTAGAAGCAATCATAAAATGAGGTCAAAAATTTTCGACTACATGTCCCTTTCTTGCAAAGCTTGAATATTGGGTGGATCAAAATTGACCAAACAGGCAATGACAAATACTATTTGATCTAACATTGGAATCATGTTGTTGGTCATTCGCTTCAAGATGTGGAAACACTTCAGCTTTCTGATGCATCGTTCAATGTGTATTCTTGCTGCTGATATCTTGCTGTTCATCAAGTTTTCTTCTTGGGAAAATACATCTCTATCACCAAGGAAAGCAGGGCGCACTAGTTTTACTCGAAGAGCATCAGTTTGCTCTTCTATTGTGAAACCCCTGTCCACTAACAGCACATCATCTGGATGCAGCAAGTCACATATTCCACTCACTCTAAATAATTCCACATCACTGATGCTTCCTTCATATCCAGGGCTAATGAAGGATACAGCACCCCAACAATTACATGCCACAAGATAATTCACAACATTTGCACTTTTATACTTGGAATATGTATTTCCTTGTTGTTTATAATTGTATGGCACTTGTATTTTCACTTCAGTATTGTCTATTGTAGCCCTGAAGTTCTTAAATGACTTCAAGCAGGCAGGTAGGACGCTTGTTGGCTGGGCAGCTCTGGTCGTGAACATTCTTTCTCTTAGGGGCAGAAATCGATGATACAACAGATTAACCACAGCGTAAAAAATGTCACCAATGAGTGCACTGGAAACATGAAACAACAATGCTAAGTCTTCAATGGAAAACCCCCTCCTGAGCCGCATCAAGGTGAGAAGAAGTCGATCATGGTGGGTCAGTCTATCAGGCCGCTTCTGTTTCTTGCGCCTATTAGGAGTCCTTGAATTGTATTGGTACTTCATCTGATCAAACATATTGTCGCCTCCAACAAACTTGTACACGACTAAAAAGTTATGTTTTGAAAGTCCGGTCAGTCTTCTAAATTCTTTCTCAGGCTTCTTTGATACCATTTCATATGAGATCGGTCTTCCTCCTTGTTCCTGCAAGAAACCAAAAGTTACATTAATGCAAACCAACATCTCACTTATAATTTGAATTTACAGTTATTATTTATCAAGTCAGCTCATTTCTCTTTTGCAAACAAATATTAATAATATTACAGTAATAATGAATAATGTTGAGCAAAAGAAATTAAGATGTCATAAATTTTTCTTTCATAATGACATGATCTATTTCACTTTCAGTAGTGATTCTGACCTATACAACCAATAATTTTCTTTAAAAAAAATACTGAATATTTTTTTCTAGCACTGTTTAGACCGCCTTCCCTGACCACTTTGGTATTTTTTCAGCCATTCCATCGACAAGCCGTCCCAGACAATGGGGTAAGGGGTCAGTGGAGAAGGACCCTGGACCCTGCGTCAGACCTGAGTACTACTCAAATTGGAATGTAACAAGAAGAAATAAATTTGATGTGCGGCCCACAGCTTTACAGAAAGACACTCTCTCAGACCAAGAAGTCATTAACTTCAATAAAAGCATCCAAGAGGGCCATAACAAAATACCAACAGCCTGGGAGATGATGCTGCCCATTACATATCCAGATGGACCCATCTTTGAAGACATACATGACAAGTATTTGGTGAGTGCGCAGAGTGAGAACTTTTACAGTGCACTGAAAGAGAACATCTTTGAGGACCCATATCTAATCCCAGTCACTGAGGGCCAAGTTAATAGTGAAAAGTGGCTGCAAATCAGACCATTCCTGTTCACTGCTTCAGAGGCCAAGAAAATTTGTGGGCTTTCCACAGAAAACGGAAAAAAACATTTCCTGCAACAGCATCTTTGGGGAATCAAAAAGTTCAAGGGTAACGCTGCCACAAGATATGGTACACGCATGGAGAAAACGGCAAGACTTGCATACACAAGAGCAATATTGAAAAAGGACCCCCTTGTCACTGTGGAAGAGACAGGGCTTTGGGTGAAGGAGGAATTCCCTTATCTTGGATGCAGCCCTGATGGTTTGGTGAAAAAAATGGAACAATTATCAGAATTGTTGAGTTGAAATGTCCCTACGTTCTAAGGCATGTTCATCCCAAGAATTTTTCAAATCACCTCTCCAAGACACAACTGGAAAATTTCCCATTGAAGTAACATTCAAATGGAAAAATTACGATGAAGAAAGACCACGCTTACTATTTCCAAGTGCAGATGCAGATGGATGTTATGAAGGTCATTGTGAGCGATTTCTTTTTGTGGTAAAAGAAGAAGAAGGGCTTCTTGAGAATAGAAGTAGATTACAACCCTTCATTTTGGGTAGCGAAGAGAAATATGATGGAGATGAAACATCGAGGACTTCTGATACCAGAGTACATCCTAATGAGGACTCCAAGAAATCTTAAACCCTGGGACCTGAATGACTTGGAAGAAAGTGAGTGAAGTTGAAGACAGTGAAAATGTTGATGGAGACCTGTAATACTTACTTTAGGCTGACCACCACAAGTGCATTTGCAAGTACATCCTTTCGGAGTACTCCCAGAAGATTCTACCCCTGAATTTTGCTGTTGAGTACCTCCTTCCCCCTCAGATGAACTGTCAAAATTGACACCTTCACTCCCATATCCATCCTCTGATATGAATTCATTGTTCTGAAAAAGAAAGAGAGAATTGTAACAATTGACCTGTACTATCATTAGCATTTTATTTGTATGACTTGCAACTGTAATTAACATAAGCTTGTTGCTGTTTTCTATGCATTTTATTGTATACAAATAATTATACTAGTAATTATAATTAATATAAGCTATTGTTAGTGTTAACCGAGCATTTTGTTAGCTTTTTTAAATAAAAAGGAGGCAAAATAAACATGCAAAATGTTATGATGATGATGAATGCCCATGTACAAGGCAAACACTTACCAGAACTGCTGTTGAACTTGACATGTGGGACTTACTGGCTGATGTATCAAGTGGACTTGGCAGTTGCATTATAGAGACTTTGCTCATCATCTGGTAGCAGAAGAAAAAATTATAACAGTGTGTCAGTGATAATTTGACAGCAGTAATAATTTTTAAATATTTGAAGTTATTGTCATTCAAATGCAAATATTGGGTGCTTTAAAATTTTTGAAGTAATGTTAAGGAAGGTTGTGTACTTACTTGAGATACCATAGCATCATGCTCCTGCTCATCCACAGACACAGTTGCGCAGTCAACAAGACTGGGTTCTGTGTTTTGGACTGCACTGAATAATGTCTCTGTTGACTTGTTCACAACCTACGACATAAATGTAACTTTAACACTTTCTGATAAAACTTTCCAAACCTCTTAAATGTTACATACACCTTAATATTACACACCTTATTATTACGTCTAGAATTGGGTGTCACAAGGGAAATATTGTCATCTTGGTGGTCACTTAGGTTCCAATCCAAAGGAATGAATTCATCGCCCAGAAATGATGTACTGCTAACGGCAGAAACAGATATTTCTTTGGCTAATTTTGAAGGTGTTACTTTTGCTACTTCTTTCATCTGGAAAAATTGATAGACTAAAAATAATCACTGTCCCCGTTAACAACACACAATAATAATGTTTACTCACTGGTGAAGGCACATAATTACTTAAAAAATTTGATAAATTTGGCTGTGGTGAAGGCACAAAATTACTAAAAAAAACTGATAAATTTTCCTGAACACCGCCTGAAACTTTGAGGGGAGAAACAGAAATGTTTGAAGCCAATTTTAATGGTGTAACTCTAGGAGACTCCTGCAAAATTTAAATTTAAAATAATCATTGTGAAATCACTTAAACTCAATGCAGGAAATTTATATAATAGCAGCCACACTTACATTTGTTGATGGTGAATTCAATAGAGGATTGGACTTCAAGGGAGATTTAGGCATAACATTAACTTCAACAGGTTCACGGGTAGGAAGGTCAAAGGCCAAGACTTGTGCAGCGAATAGCCTGGTTGGCGTGCATACTTCCTTTTGGCTGTTCCTTTGGGGAGGCTGTGGTTCGGTGGGAGTTTCCACTACAACCGAGTAGATACCTTCCTTCTGGAACACAAGATACAAACAATGCATTATCAGCAAACAGCCCATAACCCCAAATACAGAAACACATAAGTACAAAAAATTAGAAAATACATAGATTACCCCAGCACTCGCACTTTTCCCTCTTGTCCGTCCCCGATGCTGCCCCGACGACCTTTTCAGTTTAGGCATGATTTCAGCTGAAAAAAACAATAAAATTACAACCATGACTTCCACTAAACGTTTCAAAAAGTCTCCTCTCGGGGCACAAATAAAGCGAGAATCGGCTTGCTGAGCAGTTTCAGAACTCGCGAAGTACCTCCCTTGAAGTTTTCGGGATGGCCGAAGAAAATCATGTAGAAAATGCAGTGAAAAATCGTTCGAAAGCAAGAAAACGGGAGTGCTTCTTATGGACGTCGGCCGCGGCGCGCGCGCAGGCGTATCTTTGAGCCACCACATGAGACGATCCGAAACGAACCGGATTCCACACCTTACGCCTTTCAACTATTTAAGGATCGCCCTACACGGAGTTCACCTCAGATTGGGCCATCAATCACAACTTACCATAAAGTACCGAAAAATACACAGTGATGCGCTAACCACGCTCAGCCGGCAGACCTCGTCTGCTATGGCGTCCTCCGTCTGCGCATGCGCGACCCCTCCCCCTACCGCACCGCTTCACCCCCTCGCGGCGTTGCCGGATGGACGCCGTCCTTAGCCTGGAAAGGTCTATAGAGCGCTGGGCTGCTGGGGAGGGTTGGAGCGTTAAAGTGGTAAATATTATGACGTTCTGAATGTATCCTAAAATGTGAAAAACATCCTTGTATATTTACGATAACTTTTATAAATTACGACTTCCGAAATATGTTGTAAATTTACGACAGCCCATTCTTGCTCGTAAATAAATTTTAAGTCGATTCGTGGTGCTTGTAATTTAACGAGTTTGCATTTGTTACTTTACAACTCCTTTCGTGGAAAATTTTCCAGTAAACTTACGACTATTTTTTACAGTGTTAAATATCAATCAGCCATCTAAGGTGACGAAAACGTCCGATTTTTTATTTTTTTTTATTTTATCGTGGGTGTTTCCATATTAGATGGAAAATACATGACTTAAACTGTGAGAGTTAGGGGGGAAATGACAAGTTAATGACAAGTTTCCCACAACGAAATTCTTTAAACGTTAGGAAGCATTTCTTTGCAAGTGCGAGGCACTGTTTTAAAATAGCGGTAATTGCAAACAAAATGCCTCGTAATCTGCGAAGAATTTCGAATCTTTGTGTGAATTTAAGAGTGAATTCTAACAACATTTTAAATATTACTGTCCAGGTGAAGGACTATTTGGGTGAGCGATGTCAACACTGTGAAAAAACTGTTTTGTAAATTTACAGGAAATGTCTGTGAACTTTGTTAAACGAACTGACTGTGAATTTACATTTTTTTCGTGTTCATTTACAAAAGAACTCCATAACAAGACAAAAGAATTCCGTAACTTTCCAAAAGAATTCCGTAACTTTACAAAATTTATCTGTTGTTTCGCGAATTTTCTTGTTAATCTACAAAATATTTCATCAAACTACAGGAAAAACCTGTTTACCGATTTAACAGCGAAACCTGATTCTCGTTTTTTTGTTTTACAACAAATTTTTACAGTGCACCTCTGAAGGTGACCGCTGAGGAGATAACCGACCTCATATCTTTTTTGGAACCCTTTGACCTGGGTGGAGGAAGCCGCGAGAAGTCACCCCATATAACTTCGGAGCGTCGCCCTTTCCTGCTTGAGCATTGACAAGTAACAGAAGAGGACTCACGGATGATGCAGGACCTAAAGGCTAACGCAAAGTCGGAGTGCTTTATTCTGGAGGCCATAAGTGTGATCGATAGCTGCAAAGAATTGGTCGGCCTGTAATCGGTCTGGGCTGAAGTCGAGCTTGGATCATACTACCAAGGTGGATAGACAACGGTGGCGTCACGACCCCCGCCCGCGCGCTACTGAGCGTAGCCAGGCGCGGCTCCCGGTCGCGCGTTGCGGGACTGCCCGCTGCCCAGGGTGACGGGCCGGCCGCGCCGCTGCGCGCTATGGGGCGCGCGGGGTTTTCCAGGCCTGGCGGCCTTCCCGTTCATTTTCATGAAATTTGCATGGAGTATGATTTGAAGGGCATGACACGAGCTGTCGCCCCAGCTTTTTGGGTGACGGACAGCTCGTCCCGGTTAATTCGCCCCCGGTATAAACTAGCCCCAACCCAACTCGACTCCGTTCCAGCCAGAAACTCGCCCCAGCATTTGTGCCAACTCGTCCCCGGTATTTATTTATTTATTTATTTATTTATTTATTTATTTATTTATTTATTTATTTATTTATTTATTTAAATTTTAATTTTTAGTTCAAGTTTCCCCGCAACATCCCAAAAGTACTTTGCTCCATATTGTCGAGAGATGGTATTGTTGCGATACCCTTAAGGTGCACCCACAATAGAAATAGACACATCAGACACATCACATCACGAAATAGGTCCTTTTTATTAAAAATATAATCAAACATTTATATTTGAATGGTATGTGGTATCTATTATCCCCCATCTTGCTACACCATTTAGAGCTAGAGGGAAGTGAAGTTATGTTATGTGATGTGTCTGATGTGGGCTAGGCAGGCACAGGCAGTGTCCACAATGAACGGGAAGGTGCGGTATACGACCACTCAGAGAGGGGCACGAAAGGCTGTGCATGGGGGCTACATGTACACCTTCCATCGGGAGGTCAAACTGGGGGCCTCCTGGTGCTGTGAGCTGCGCGGGAAGTGCAACGGCCGGATGGTTGTCGGTGGGTGGGACTACGTGGTGGCTGACACGGAGACGTCTCATTCGTTCCACTAATTTTCAACAAAAGTTCAATAAAACTACACTGTAAAAGTCTTACAAACACGCCCTTCGTAACTTACAAAGAATTCCGCACCCATGTAATGCAAACACGGTTTTGTTTGTAATACAAACAAATCTGTTTGTATTACAAACATCTGTGTTCGTATTACAAACAAATCTCGTGTTTGTAATTACAAACAATTTTAGGGAGTAATATTAAACAGTACTCCCAATTTCATTCAGTTGTCCCTCCAGAGCACCTTGCTGATAGTGCCTGGGCCTCTCTCTCTCTTTCTCTCTCTCTCTCTCTCTCTCTCTCTCTCTCTCTCTCTCTCTTCCTCATACACACACACACACACACACACACACGCGCGCGCGCGCGCACGATCGCACTACATTCCTTTAATATTTATTTCGCTTTTTCATTAGGTAACAATGTCAGCGCCTATCTTAAAACGTTATGATATTTTAATGCTATGGCGGCAACTAAATCCGAAAGGTCAAATATCCTTGGATACAATTCCACTTGTTTGTTCACATACTTGCACTCGTCTTACCCCCCTTTTTCACCTGGTTCCGCCCACCCTACTTTAAAAACTGTGACAAATTTGAATTCGGAGACCTCGAAAACCCGAAACTTCAGGTCGTTTACCATGTTTTCTAAATTTTACCCCCCTTTTTGACCTGGTTCCGCCCCCCCTACTTTAAAAACTGTGACAAATTTGAATTCGGCGACCTCGAAAACCCCTGTACCCGAAAGTTCAGGTCGTTTACCATGTTTTCCAAATTTTACCCCCCTTTTTCACCTGGTTCCGCCCCCCCCTACTTTAAAAACTGTGAAAAATTTGGATTCGGAGATCTCGAAAACCCCTATACCCGGAATTTCAAGTCGTTTACCATGTTTTCTAAATTTTACCCCCCTTTTTCACCTGGTTCCGCCCCCCCCCCCCCACTTTGAAAAACATGCCAAATTTGAATTCAGCGACCTCGAAAACCCCCTCGGTTCAAATCTGACTGAGTATACCTCAGTAGTTTGGCTGCAATGAATTTTGATCGCCTTTTTGTGATTTCGCCGCACTGTGCGTCGGGCTGCGGCGGGGTGGAGGGTGGGGAGCCTGCTCCCGCCCGGCGTCTGTCTGGCGTCTGTCCGTCAGCCTGTTTCACCCGCACTGCGCCCCCGTCCGGCGTCGGAGTGATCCTTAGCGGGCGTGTCGAATGCATAAGGTAAGTTCAGAATCAAAACATTTCCCTGATTGGCTAGAATTTTGGAAACCCGAAGCCTAGCCGAACGCAAGCCGAACGCAAGCCGAACGCGAGCCGAAGCCGATCCGAGCGACGGGGGCGGAACTGGACATCATTTCCTCTCGAGACCTCGGCGTCGTAAGGACATCATTTCTGGAGTCAAGTTGTGAAAGTGTGGTTTTTTTTGATTTTGAAGACGTCCAGCCCTACCCCCGAGACAGACATTTTAATAATCCGGATTTCATCATGGGAGGAGGCGGAGATGGACCGCTTGTTTGTAAGTAGAGTGTGTTGAAAGTGTTAAAACCGAGCGTGGGAACGGGATGCGGGGCGGGGGGGTAGCAGCTCGGGCTGGCCTGACCGAGCTTCAGCTATGGGCCACCACATTCAAACTTGTGCTCTGATCAGTTCTAGTGTTCAATTTGTCGTTCGAAAAACTGTAAAATGAACATGTTGTTATTTTGTATACTCGCTTTGCGGCGGGGGTAGCAGCTCGGGCTGGCCTGACCGAGCTTCAGCTATGGGCCGCCACATTCAAACCTGTGCTCTGATCAGTTCTAGTGTTCAATTTGTCGTTCGAAAAACTGTAAAATGAACATGTTGTTATTTTGTATACTCGCTTTGCGGCGGGGCGAGGCGGGGCTGCTGCCGTGGTCCCGCCTCGTTTCGCGCCGTTCGCGCTCGGCTCGCGTTCGGCTCGGCTTCGGCTCGCGCTCGGGTCGGGTGGCAGCTGAGCGTGGGAACACAACACAGCTGGTCGGATAGGAGGGGGCGCGCGCGGGGCACTTCCTCGACGGGGACCTCGTTCGTCGCACACGCCCGCGGCTTTTTTAAGGGGGCATCCTAGGGTGTATATTGTTTGTCCGACCTTTTTTTGTCCGACCTGGCCAACTTTGTCTCACCCGTGACACGGCAAAAATTTTTGTCCGACCTCGGTTTGTCCGACCTCTTTTTCTGTCCGACCTGTGTTTTGTCCGACCTGTGTTTTGTCCGACCTGTGCACTGCGCCACGAGCACACACTGGGAGCGGTAGTGCGCAGTACGTTAGATGTTGAGAGTCCGTTGATCACGCACACCGTGACGACCGGCGGGTTGCCTACCCTCCAGGCGCAACGCCTGGAATAGCCCCGCGGGCATCAGGAAGGGGAAAGCGTGCCTGAAAACAAGCGTGCCGCGCCCAGCCGGTGCCCTTAGGGTTGCCTACCCCCCAGGCGCAACGCCCGGAAAAGCCCCTCGGGCATCAGGCAGGGGAAAAGCGTCTCTGAAAACAAACGAGCCACGCCTTACCAGTGTCCTTTGGTAGGCAACCAAAGGTGTGCCGGTTGGGCGTGGCTCGTTTGTTTTCGGGGACGCTTTTCCCTTGCCTTACACTGTAATAAATGTGTTCGTAGATTTACGATTTGTTTTGTAAATTACGACCTCAAAAAACTGTTGTAAATTTACGACAGCCCATTCTTGCTTGTAATTGAATTTTACGTCGATGGGTAATTTTACGTTAAGTGATCGCGTAATTTTACAACTCTATTTAGTTGAAAATTTTCCCGACAATTTTTCACAGTGGATGCCGGAGGGGCTTTTCCGGGCGTTGCGCCTGGAGGGTTGACAACCCTAAGGGCACCGGTTGGGCGCGGCACGCTTGTTTTCAGGCACGCTTTCCCCTTCCTGATGCCCGCGGGGCTATTCCAGGCGTTGCGCCTGGAGGGTAGGCAACCCGCCCGTCATCACTGTGTGCGTGATCAACGGACTCTCAACATCTAACGTACTGCGCACTAGCGCTCCCAGTGTGTGCTCGTGGCGCAGTGCACAGGTCGGACAAAACACAGGTCGGACAAAACACAGGTCGGACAGAAAAAGAGGTCGGACAAACCGAGGTCGGACAAAAATTTTTGGCGAGTCACGGGCGAGACAAAGTTGGTGAGGTCGGACAAAAAAAGGTCGGACAAACGATGAGCACCGGGCATCCTAGTGTAACAGGCCTAAAAACAGGTGTTTTTCGGGATTTAAAAAAAAAAAAAACGGAAGCAGGTAGGGGAAAACGGACTTTATTCTTGAAAAGTATGTACTTTGATTCTTTAAAACTCATGATGCCATTTCCGTGACGCCACCCATGCCGGAGAACCAGCCTGCGAACAGAGACATGTCGCGAATGTAGTGGACGCATGGTGGGCACGATAACTGCCGAACCAATGGTCCGATCGGGCTGAAATTTTTTCTGTATGCTCTTTTGTGATGCCGCTATCGCATGAACCTCCAACTTTCAAAACAAATAATTTTTAATATTTTTTTGAACACTCAAAAGTTTAGATTCGTAAAAATGGGGTAAAATTTCAACTTTTTGATTTTTTTTTGACAGGGTTACAGTGGGCCGAGCTCAAAACCCGAGGTTCATGCTATAGCAGCATCACAAAAGAGCATACAGAAAAATTTCAGCCCGATCGGACCATTGGTTCGGCAGTTATCGTGCCCACCACTATTTTCGCGACATGTCTCTGTTCGCAGGCTGGTTCTCCGGCATGGGTGGCGTCACGGAAATGGCATCATGAGTTTTAAAGAGTCAAAGTACATACTTTTCAAGAATAAAGTCCGTTTTCCCCTACCTGCTTCCGTTTTAAAAAATAAAAAAAAAAAAAAAAAAAAATCCCCCAAAACACCTGTTTTTAGGTCTGTTACACTAGGATGCCCCCTTAACGTGAACCTTATGCTTCATTGTGCAAGAGGAAGCCTTGTCTGGGGGGCAGCACGCCGTCGCGAGGAGAGCGGCGTCGGCGGCGCTGTTCCTTGACAGCCTCGACGGGGAGCAGGTGGAGGCCGCTGACGCCCTCTTGGAGATGGCGGACCTGCCCCCGATGCTGTCACCGCTGTCGCCCACGCCGCCCAGCATCCGCCCCGCCCTTCCTCCTCCACCTGTGGCCGCCACTCTCGAGGACGCCGACGGCGGGTTGGTGGCGCAGCTCACCCTGCAGCTGCCAGAGCTGCCACCAGCCTTCACCCCCCTGAGGGCCCCTAATGCCGGCGACGCCGGTGATGTGAGTGTTTTGTCAGCACCCTCCTGGTTGTGCTGATTTTATGTTTTTACAGACATGATATCGAATTTTTTTTTATATTTTCCAGGACGATGTGCTTCGAGAGGCCCGACAGGCCGTCGCCGAGGAGCGTTGCCGGCGTGGGGGCCATCAGGGCGGCCCGTCGGCGCCCTCAAGACGCCAGAGGAGGAGGAGGCGTGCTGCCGTAGAGCAGGAGGGTGCGGCGTGGGCAGTCCCTCTAATACCACCGGCGCAGCCCATCCGCCCGGAAGCGCGAGGGTTCGGGCTGTGCCCCGCACCACCACCGCCCCCGCCGCTGTGCCCCGCCCGGAGCAGGCCATGAGGACATCGCGCCACGCCGCCCCCACCGCTGTGCCCCGCACCACCACCGCCCCCGCCGCTGTGCCCCGCCCGGAGCAGGCCATGAGGACATCGCGCCACGCCGCCCCCGCCGCTGTTCCCCGCACCACCACCGCCCCCGCCGCTGTGCCCCGCCCGGAGCAGGCCATGAGGACATCGCGCCCGCGCCCCATGATGGCAGTGTGCCCCCAAAAAGTAAGTTCTATTTCTCTTATGAAGTTTTTTTTTCTTGAGAAAAAGGTTTTTTCTTTTCATTTTTTACATGTTTTCCTTTTGTTGCAGGCTTCAGTGTTTTCAAGACTGGGGGAGAAGAAGTAGTAGCTTTTTTTAATTAATAAAAATAGAAATTTATCCATTTTGAACCAATGTTGTTATACCTGTTCCTGTTCTTCACCTGTCTCCCTATTTTCAAAACTAACTTTTCCGAAGTTGAGTCGATAAAGCTTGAGACATAGGGGTGTTTGACCGCCAACACATTAATGATAATCTCACTCCTAAATCCTTTTGGAAATTTAAGACTATGTTAAACTGAATGTATTAAAGCAAAAAAAATTTACTGAAGTCAGAAATTTTGGGTTTTATAGGGGAACATAACTTGAATTTGATCAGAAGTTACAGAGTCATAATTTTCAAAGTAAATGTCATTTCTCATGGCTATATCCTTTAAAGTCACTAAGGGAAAGTGAGTCCTTATGTTTAAGAGCAAGAATATAGAGTCTAGGACTTGTAGTTTTATTCAAATGTCATGATTCCGAAGTTGGGTCGACGGAACTTGTGACATTCTATCTTGAGCATAGTATTAGAGAACATCAAACAGATCTAAAGGACTCTCACTCAAAAATCCTTTTGAAAATCCAAGACTATGTTCAACTGAATGTATTCAAGCAAAAAAATTTTACTTAGGTCAGAAATTTTGGGTTTTATAGGGGAACATAACTTGAATTTGATCAGAAGTTACAGAGTCATAATTTTCAAAGTAAATGTCATTTCTCATGGCTATATCCTTTAAAATCACAAAGGGAAAGTGAGTCCTAATGTTTAAGAGCAAGAATGTAGAGTCTAGGACTTGTAGTTTTATCCAAATGTCATGATTCCGAAGTTGGGTCGACGGAACTTGTGACATTCTATCTTGAGCATAGTATTAGAGAACATCAAACAGATCTAAAGGACTCTCACTCATAAATCCTTTTGGAAATCCAAGACTATGTTAAACTGAATGTATTCAAGCAAAAAAAAAATTTACTTAAGTCAGAAATCTTAGGTTTTAGAGTGTGAGATAAGTTGAATTTTTGACACAGCAAAGATAGTTGTTGTTTTTTGTCGGGGCCTGACCATTCTCTCCCCCTGCAACGGTGGGCCAGCCTGCTCCTCCCTGCGCAGTTATTGTTTAGGGTTTTCAAAAAATTATATTACCTTTTATGGGATTTTTAAATTTATATTAGTTTTTTTATTTTTTATTTTTTTATTAGACAAACAGCACCTTGCCAGGCATCATATCGAGAATAGTGTCTCTCAGATACTCCAAATGGTAAGCAAGCAATTCCTGTTTGATATCTTCAGGAATAAAAATGCTTGGCACATCAAATGCATTGCTGAGAGTTCTGAACAAATCATGCTCTGGCATTTTAGACAGTTTTGTAGAAAGGAGAACACAGAAGTTCTTTGCATGTGTCAGTAGAGGCACGAAATTAGAGGTGCAGTAAAAACACTGTGTCCCACAATGGGAGAGATAATTTTTAGCATTTGTTTAATGCGTTGAATGAATCTCCAAGATGACATAGCAAAATAAATATTGATTTTATTTTTTGAAATGCAAACATTATTGGAAGTTGCATATGGTTTAATAGACACCACAACATCACCAAGTATTACTGGCTTGAATGTTTTAGTGGCATGATTAGAAACAACTGCGATGAAAGTTTCTTCGCAGACAAGGTCTTCAAGTTCCTTGATGGTGAGGTGAATGACCTTGTTTGTAGTCTCAGATGCCAAGGACACAAACGGTGTGAAATTATTGATGTCAACACCAATTTTAAAGAATTTCAACCCATTTTTGATGATGGGGAAATTCTTGGCATGGACCTCTCTGGGTGGTATAGGAGGCTCAGGCTCTGTTGACTGACTACTGCTTGGAGATGGAGCGTCAACCAACCCCTTTGGATAAAACATCTGGGGTTGAGGGTTTAGTGGTGGAGTCAGATCCAAGCTACTGTCTTCACCCATATCCACCACCAAATCGTTGTACCGCAAAGGAAACGAGGGACGGCGCTTTGCAGCAGGCTCGTCAACTCTCTCACTAGCGGGGCGCTTGGCTTCCATGGCTGCGAAGTGAACAGGACTCTCGCACACGCTGGAATGATGCTCTCTCTGGTTCGAGCTGCTCCATTTATACGGTAAAATATCGACACTAACGCCGCCTATAGTTTAATTTATGAATTAAAACATCAGGTTTGAACATGTTTGAAAAATAATTTTAACCAATCAGAGCGAAGCACAGCCTATTTTTAGCCAATCACATCAAGTCAGTGCTAACGGCCCCGTGCCGGTACTGGTCCAGCATCACAGCCCTGTCAGGTGGGATGCCTACCCCCACGGCGCCCGGCCCCGCCCGACCCCGCGCCGCCCTCGCGCCACCCTCGCGCCTCCCCCGCGCCGCCCTGCCGCGCCGCCCCTGCACTAGGGTGGGTCGTTCTCGGACTTTTTTCGATTCGAGATTTCTAATAGTGCGGAAAAGTTGCCTTAGTACTTCCTGATTCTAATGCTTTTTTCCGTTTTGAGATCGGACTTGATCTTTAACCCGAACACAAGCCTTGAAATTTAGAAAATTTGCTTAAAATCGTGAAATTGCCTACCTAGCGCCTGAAAGACGACTCCCATGGCAAAATGTATTTTACAAAAGTTGTTTGTTACGTCGTCGGCTACCAAAATGGCCATTATGGATATGACCGTAGGACGCACCGTTTTCGAGATACGATCGAAAAGGCGGCGTAACGCAGCACAAGGTGAAAATTGGCGGGCGGCCACCCTCTCCCCTACATGCACCAACTATGGCTCCGGCGCGGCGAAGATGTGTCCTTTGCAGTAAGCGTCGATTCGCATCGCTCCGTCCGTCCGCCCCGTCTGCAATATGCCCCTCCCCGGCCCCATCCTCTGATCGCAAAAACACCGCCGCGCGCCGTCTGCCACCAATGAAGATGGATCTGTAGTTTAACTGTGTAGCAAAAACTATAGTCGGTGAACTGTACAGCAAGACTACGTTCTCGTGTAGTGTAGAAGTGTGAGTTTTCACGAGTTTTACAGCAAGACTGGGTGTACTCCGAACTGTGTCACGCAAACTGTGCGTGAAACTGTAGCAGCGATGCATTTTCTGTAGTGTCTCCTGGGTGCTTTGCTAGTGCAAATCGAAGTCTAGTTGACACTACCAACCAGTATGAATTTAGTCGAGGGGTCCACCACTCTGGTAATCCTCTGTGTGCGCGTTGTTTGGTAACTACTAATCTTCTTCCCGAAACTCCACCTTTCTTCGTTTTTCGTGGTTTTGGGTTTTCATGGTCCCTGTATGTGACATACGTTTACCAAGTGTGCCACGTATGTTTGACATGCGAATGCAAACATACATGTTGTTTTTTCCATGTATGTTTGGCGTGAGCCATGTGTTGTGTCCATCCTTTCGTATGGACGGCTGAACTTCCCATATGTGTGGCAGCATTAAACATATGGTGAAATGTGTGGTCGATGACAACACACATGTTCAATACATCGGCACACACTTTCGTCACACGTAGTGATCCTCAATTTCGTGTGGTACAATGTCACTGTAAATCGGGGAGTGAGAATTCTCGCTCTCAGGAGAGCGAGATTGGTGACCCAAATTTTATCGCTCCTGGGGAGTGATATTATTATCACTCCTTTTGAGTCACTTCGATGACTCAAAACGAGCGATATCAAGTGATCTCGCTCGATTTGAGTGAGACTTATCACTCCAAATGAGCGATATAAAATTTCCTCACTCCTTTAGGGCGACGTTATATGCCTCGCCCAATTTCAGTCAGAAACATGACTCTCAGATTTACAGTGGTGTGGTGGAAACGGACATATATGATCACTGACACCACACATGTTCAACACATTGGCACACACTTTTGACACACGTAGTGACCCCCACTTTCGTGTGGTAACTTACCATGCGTAGCAGAAACGGAGATGTGAGGTCTCAGACAACACATGTTCAACGCACCTAATTAAAATGACATAGTACTCCACATAAGTTCCATGCATGTAACACACATGTAACATATATATTATACGCACGTAGCTTAAGACTGTGCCTCTACGCACATTATTTAGGCGTGGCAGGGTGGTCCAGTGGTCAACACACCAGACCAGTAAGCTTCAGGTCGCGGGTTCGAATCTCCACATCATCGGTTCCAAATATAAGTTTCCTTCAATTAAATGAGATAAAATTGTTCGTGTACATGTACTGAAACAAAGTAAATCAAAAAGTCTATCCAAAAAATAAGTTTTAGAAGAAGAGTAGACAAAGCTAGGAAAAACCAAAGAAATTTCCTTAATGCGTGGATATGTGTGAAGTCTGTATGGCACATGTATGACACACACATGTCATTCGCATGGTACATACAAGCTCAAATCGTATGGTGACATACATGTCTGCCACATATGTAACATACCTTTTTAGAGTTTCACGGGCTTGGATCTTCGATAAAGATCTTGTCTAGAATGGATTTTTACATGTTTTTATCAAGTAACGCCAGTCCGGAGGTTTATCCTGACAACACAACCTGTCACTTTAAGACAGAGTTGGCACAGCGTATGGATCTTCATGGCCACTGGCAAGCCGCTCTCATCGAGTTGCATTACCCCAATACGATAGCACCCGTAGTGCAGGGTGATAACGACATCAATCTTGTAACTGACAATGTTATTGATACCGTGTCTGCACGGCCTGGGTCGTTTAATTCAACATTCGAATTTCTCACAGCTATAGAAAATGCACTCAAAGCCTTAGCAGATGATAGTGGGAAGGAAACAAAGTATTTCGTTCTACTCCCTGATCAGCGCTTACGATTTTTGCCATTTGATGTAGATGAAAAAACTAAAGTCCATTTCTCTCCCCGCCTTGCCCTTCAGCTCGGTCTACCCCATGCTGGCCCGTACCCTGCTAACGAGGAAATATGCGGAGTTAAACCAATAGATATAAGTTTGGGAGTTCCCTCACAAATGTTTATTTACGTGGATGTACTGGAAGAACAGATCGTTGGTCATACACGCGCACCGCTGCTCCGCACGGTCCCCGTGGACACCAAGGCACAGTACGGCTCCATGACCGTTGTGCACTTTGATCATCCGATCTATTTTGTTTTCGGACGAAATCTTTTGACACCCTGGAGATCTATATAAAGGATCATGCTGGGCGTAATGTACCATTCGACTTTGAAACGTCAACCTTATTGGTTCATTTTAAACAAGTACCATGACGCGTCAAGATCATATTACAGAGTATTACCTGCGACAGGCAGGCGGCGGACAATATTATGCGGGTTCAAGTTACCAAAAAGGACACGGTATTGGTTCATGGCTCGGTGGGCTGTTCCGGACAGTCCTCCCCCTTCTCAAGAATCTAAAACGCAGGGCGGCTGCCGCGATAAGTGGGTCCGGCAGATCTATAAAAAGGAAGAGGCTTGCACCTAAACGTCATTCCGCAGCTAAAGCTCGAAGTAGAAGGAGCCATACTCCTGACTATTTTACGTAATGGCTTTCATGCATAGTGCTTCAGTCGAAGCTCTCCCTACAGAGCTGAGTCTATGGCTCTCTAATGCCACACAGCTCGGGGAAGATAGTTGTCAATGGATTGTGCTCAGTCCGTTGGCTAATTTTGATTCGGCGACCACTCTAGAGCTAGAGGCCCCTGGGGTGGGATACGCCTATCTCGATCCCGCACACATGCTCCTCTACATTAAACAAAAAATCGTGAATGCCGATGGTTCAGATATCACAGCGGCTGACAACAGTGACGCTACACTTGTGAATTACGGTCTGCACGCGCAATTTTGCCAAATCGATGCGAGTATTAACGGGACAGTTATTTCTCAGTCAAGTATGACTTACCCATGGCGAGCATACATTGAGGCATTTCTAAATTACGATAAAGCTGCAAAAGATACACATCTCCAGCAGCGCATGTGGCATGAGGACACGGCCGGGCATCATGACTCCTTGGATAGCAACCAGAACCTGGGGCTCGCGTGGCGCCGTTCACGCACCAAGCTGAGTCGTGAGTGTGAGATGATGGGTCCGCTCCACCTCGATATTTGCAATACGGATCGTCTCCCACTCAATAATTGCACTCTACGTGTAAAACTGACACGATCTCGTGATGCATTTGCCCTCATGAGTACGAAAGGCACTGAAAAAATTAAACTTTTGGATGTTAAACTTTATGTGCGACGAGTAAACATTTCTCCCCCTGTTCTGCTTGCTCATGCCCAAGCCCTGGAAAAATCACCTGCAAAATATCCTGTTAATAGAGTGGACATTAAAGCGGTCACAATAGCCCAGGGCATGCACTCTAAAACCATTGACAATCTATTCATGAATTAGTTGCCACAGCGTGTTATCATTGATTTTGTGGACAATCGTGCTTACAACGGGGATTATGGTCGTAATCCCTATAATTTCCAACACTTTCATCTTAATTACCTACAACTGCACGTCGATGGACAAGCTGTTCCGTCACACCCCCTGACCCCTGACTTCTCTAAGGATCTATACATGGAATGTTACAACACTCTTTTTAGCGGCACGGGTATACACTGGAAGGACGAGGGCAACGGGATTAGTTGGAGTGATTACCCAAAGGGTAACACCCTGTTCGTGTTCGATCTCTCTCCTGATTTGTCGGCCAGCGAACCTCACTGGAACCTGCAGAGACAGGGCACAATGCGACTCGATCTTCGATTTGCAGAACCTCTCGCTCAGCCTATAAATTGCGTCGTGTACGCCGAGTTTCAGAATCTTATTGAAATCGATAAGGATAGGAACGTTATCGTGGACTACAGTGTATAATGGACGGCTTCACGCTAGATGCACTCATGCGGCGCGACAGACACGTCGCCCCCTTGTTTGAGAGCGTGTTTGCTGCGGACACCCTCCCTCGCAGACTGCACAAATGTACCGCTCTGCTCATATGCAATACAGACCCCATTTCAAAACCCGGCACACACTGGGTAGCTTTATTCATCGATAAGCACGGTGTGGGTGAATACTGGGACTCCTATGGCATGCCCCCTATTGTCTCTCACCACAAAAATTTTCTTAAGAGACTCTGTAAAAAATGGACTTACAATCATGCAAGTCTGCAAGCCATTGACTCTAAAGTGTGTGGTGAATATTGTCTGCTCTATTTGATTCACAGAGCGCACGGCTACACTCTCCACTCCTTTGTACACAAGCTCTTCACTTCTAATCCATTGAAGAATGATGAAATAGTACGCACCCTTTTCAAACGTATGTTTGGAAAGAAACGCGCATGCGTTATTGATCAAAGAAAATCACAATCTTGTTGTGAAAGAAAATTATAATTTGTAATATTAAAAGTTTACCAAAAAATTTAAAGAAAAAAGTTTACAAAAAATTATAAAAGTTTTGAAAGTTTACAAAAACATTATAAAAGTTTAAAAAAGTTTACAAAAAATTATAAAAGTTTTAAAAAGTTTACAAAAAATTATAAAAGTTTTAAAAAGTTTACAAAAAATTATAAAAGTTTTAAAAAATTTACAAAAAAAATTTAAGTTCAAAAAAGTTTACAAAAAAATTATAAAAGTTTAAAAATGTTTACAAAAAAAATAAAGTTCAAAAAGTTTACAAAAAAACGTAGTTCATCTACATCCTGCTAGATGGCATCGTAGTATAGGCCTAGCTCTCGCGGCTGATCTTAAGTACCAATGTGATGACCTTCCGCTGTGTTTTCACACACAAGTATCCTGTCAGTTGAGCGCCGTACCGTGCAGACGTGACGCTCCTGACCACAATGGCGTACGCATTTTGCGATATGCAGATGTTGAGAGGCGCCAAAGATGAATATGTGATCAAAGAGTTCAGCTTGTACAGCTCGCAGTACGATGGTAGCCGTGGCACGACAATATTTAAGCCACCATACGCTGAGACCATTTTGTCACCTGAGCAGCGTAAACGCAATACCTACATCTCCAGACACATTCACGGTCTGAAATGGAACAGTGGTACTGTTCCCTATGAGCATCTCGGTGATATGATCCAGGATCTGCTTAGAGACTATAATCGTATATATGTAAAAGGAGTAGAGCAGTTGAGACTCCTCCTTGGGTACGCACCTCCTGGCGTGCTTGTGTATAACATTGAGCGGGACGGATGTCCACGACTCAAAACACTCCCTAATCTCTTCGTCTCGTTCCATGGTAGGGAACATAGCGTTTTCCCCATACATAACTGCGCTGAACTCAATGCTAAGCGCATAGGACTATGGTATGAGTTCAATAAGGCTCAGCCAAAGTGCAGATGTCGCAAATAATTTAGAATGTCGGTTTCGTATAGGCCTCCCACTTGGGGGGGATAGGATTTTCCGTTAAAAATTCTAACGAGCGCATCACCAAGCCTCCTGGGCCGCGCATGGAATTGGTGAAAATAATATGTCAGGAGCGGGATTCGAACCCGCGAATCGCTGATCTTAAGTCTGCTGCCTTAGACCGCTCGGCCATCCTGACATCACCGCACACTCAGTGTACCGAGGGCCTCTTAGGTTACGCCCCTTTTTATCCTCGATGTGAACTTAGGTTAGTGCCTTTCACTTGGGTTAGGTTAGGCCCTCCCTTTCACTTGGGTTAGGTTAGGCCCTCCCTTTCACTTGGGTTAGGTTAGTGCCTTTCACTTAGGTTAGGTTAGTGCCTTTCACTTAGGTTAGGTTACGCCCCTCCCCTTTCACTTGGGTTACACTGTTAAAAATGTTTGAAATTTAATGACATTTTATAGATTACTTTTAATGAAAGTGTTATGAAATTTAATAACACACTGGAATTCATTACAGTGTAATGAAATTTCATGATCATTTCATTATTCTGTTCTAAAATTTCATATCATCTCTAAACTCATTACTTTTTAGGATATTTTCATGACATAAAGTAGTATTGATTTCTGTCGCTAGATGGAGTTAAGGGAACCGAATGTAATTTCTTGCGCGCGGCTGACCAGGAACGGCAGCGAGATGACCCCCACTGCCAATTTCCAGTGCATTGGACGTAGAGGACGAAACAGTCCTCACGTGCGTCCTCCATTTTTTGGTTTGTCCCAGACTTTTTAGTGTATGAGTTTCTCGATCTGTATCATCCCTCTGCGGAGAACGGTGGTTCAATATGATACCCTGCCAGCAAATTCCCCCGTAAGACCGAGGTTATGTACGAAATCGACGCCCGAAGGGCGTCGACTGATGTCTCAGCAGGCGCCATTGTGCTATTTTGCCTACAAAGTGACTAAGTTTAGCAAATTGTCTCACCACCGTTTTTTTTTTCGCGCTCGCTACGCTCGCGAAACTTTTCATTGCCTTACTCGTGGTAGATTTAAGGTGCCAACATGCGTCTCTGCCTACATTTTGCCCACAAAGTAATCCCAAAGATACGCGAATGTACGCCCTGGTACGATTCTATTGTGGCAGATTTTGGTGGCCCACACGGTAATTTTCGCTATAATAACTCAAAAAAATTTGCGCTCGCTTCGCTCGCAGGATCTTTTTTTCGAATCAGTGTGAATAAGGCTGACATGCACATTTTATGACTTCTACGGCAAATTTTTCGCGCTCGCTTCGCTCGCGATATTGTCTCTACTAACTCCTTGTAGGTAGGCAACCCGCGACACATCGCCACCCCGTCACACTCGCCCTAATTACGCCCCTGTACCCTGCTGTTCTATACATATTTCCGCACTGCGCATGACTAATGAGTAGAGCGGTTGCTGGAAAAAATTCTGTATTAATTTTGTCTTTGATTTAATGGCACGTGTCATTAATTTTCATTACATAAAAGTAATGAAAACTTCATTACATTGTCATGAAATTGTAATGAAAATTGCTTCATTACAATGTAATGAAAATGTCATGAAATTTTTTTCACAGTGTAGGTTAGTGCCTTTCACTTAGGTTAGGTTAGGCCCTTCCTTTCACTTGGGTTAGGTTAGGCCCTCCCTTTCACTTGGGTTAGGTTAGTGCCTTTCACTTAGGTTACGTTAGGCCCTCCCAAGATGGCGACCCGCGACATTGGGTAATAACATGATGACCCCGCGACAGTGGGTAATAAAGATGGCTACCCGCGACAATGGGTATTCTATACTACTCTGCTTAACTCCAATGCATTGATCACACACAGCCTGACAGACTAGGAGGTTAGGCTTGTGTTCATAGGTCTCTTTGTGTGTAGATGAAAGGGGGCATGCTCCGTCGGACACGCCCCAGGGCAGTGCTCACCCCGTGGGCAGTCAGGAAGGGGTGGAATGTACGGTAGCGCCTGGTGGGTAGGCAACCCATCGTGGTCCGGTGCTGGCTGGACGGTATCGCCTTACGCTCGTGTGTGAGAGAGATAGGATCTAACTTGCGGCCGTGATGTAATCGGCGCTCAGCAGTGTAGGAGGTCGTCCTGGTGGAGCTGGTATGAGGTTAATGAACCCCTTGATGGTGGGGCGGTATCGCCTCGCGGTCACGTGATTATGTTTGAGTGAGTTAGGCCCTAAACTATGGTGGCAACGGAAATGATGTATGCGGCGCTCAGTATAGTGGAGGAGGTCGCCCTGTCGGAGGCTCGTATGGAGAGGGGGAAGGGGAGAAGGGGGGAGATGAGCGGCGCGCGCGTGTCCCGAGCGGATGGAGTGAGCAGGTGTATTTTGAGTCGGCGGGGGGGTAGTGGTCATCCCGGCCCGCGGCATGGCGCCTTGTAATTATGCAAGCCAATGAGTATAAATAATGCGTCAACGTGATGAGAGCAAATCGCGGAAAGGTAATAGAATGGATACAATGAGCAAATGTATATATTTACACTTATTATTACAATTATTATTATTCTAATCCTAATTAAAATCAGTTCTTCGTAGGTTACTTGTTAATTATTTTCCCGTTCCTCAGAATGGTGGTCCTTTTTTGACGCCGGGCGATTCTCTTGCTCCTTAAAAGAAAGAGAGAGGGAGAGAAAGGTTAGTGAGAATAGTGTGACACCACAATAGATGAAAGGCTGGTGCAATGCTTACCAGCGTTTGGGTGGCTCGTAAAGCCGTCTCCGCGCCAGCTCTTGATGTCGGATGTGTGCTGCTCGTAATTGGTTCTGATGCGCCCGCCTCCGGCGTAATAAAGTTGCCAGCCGGAGAACATCCCGTAATATATCGAGGACTGGAAAAGAGCAGAATCGCATCATGAGAGAGAGAGAGAGAGAGAGAGAGAGAGAGAGAGAGAGAGAGAGAGAGAGAGAGAGAGAGAGAGAGAGAGGGAGAGAGGGAGAGTGTTTACCTTCCTGCTCGTCAATGGAGTCCAAATGGGCTCCTCGGGTGATGTTCGTGGGCAGTGGCATCGTGGTGGTGGCGGCGGCGGCGGCTAAGGAAATTAGAGGTGATTTATCAATCCAGCATAAAATAATATAGTGGAGCCTAAGGTTCCTTAAATTACATGTGATAGCGCCACTTTTACTTACTTGGGCTCATGTCCAGAGAAGAGATAGTCACAGCGCATTTTCAGTGGTCTTGTTCTGTCGAGACGAGTCAAGTCAAGTCCAGTCCAGTCCAGTCAAGTCAAGTCAAGTCAAGTCAAGTCGTCATGCGTTTAGTTAAGTTGCCGCGCGAAGGTGTAGAGGCGCTCGCTAGTAAAAAAGAACCACACTTGGTGGTCCTGGTGTACAAGTTCCCAGCCCTCTGGGTGTCCGATCTGGTCCATGACATCGTCCGGGTCAGCGTCGAGGGGTATTGATACGTCACAGAGGCAGAGATGGAAGCTGTCGACACAGAACGTCATAGAAATGAGTCGAGGGGTCCTGTGTCTGAGGTATTGTTCGTAAAAAAGGTGGTGTGCGTTTATCTCATGCCATGTGTCCCATACACTGTCCAAGCCAAAAGACAAAACCTCTAAATTTGGATACATCAGGTGATTCTCTTCAAATATAAAGTTCGGCATCATCTGAGGAAGTGAAACTACAGTGGCCGCGTGGTCATATACAATGCGGGGCAGGATTTCGCGATCAAATCGCATTCGAAACATAAAACCGAGTGAAACATAATAAATGGTGTGAATTTGTTTATCAGATAGGGCATTGATAAAGGCGGTGATACGAGGGATGAGAAGGTGTGTCCATTCGTCCGGTATTCTTTGTAGGATTGTCGCGTCGACACAAGCAGAGCCTACGTAATGAAACTTTTCGGCAAACATGGCCAGCCCGATTAAGCGACCGAATCGTTTCTTTATGCAGCTCAGCTGTTGGTCATAATAGCAAGACGAGCAAAGTTCGTAATATTGGTGTCGGAGCTGACCAACGTCCAAGGATGGTGTCCGTATTCGTCTGAAATACTCGCGGGCCATGGCGCGACTATTTCTGTTTGTCAAACTCACGGAATACACGTCCATGTCCGATAGGTACTGGAAGACGTGGCAGCTCAGATTGAAGTCGAAGTGGGGCAACATCGTGTATGTCGGCTGTGTATGGAACCTGGTAAGCGAGAAATAAATAAATAAATAAATAAATAAATAAATAAATAAATAAATAAATAAAAAATAAAGGATCAGCTTGGGGTGTGCCCCAGCCCGGCCCGGCCTGGCCCGGCTTGGCCTGGCTTGGCCCCGGCCCGGCCCGGCCCGGCCCGGCCCGGCCCTGCCCGGCCCGGCCCTGCCCGGCCCTGCCCGGCCCTGCCCGGCCCTGCCCGGCCTTGCCCGGCCTTGCCCGGCCCGTCCCGCCCCGGCGTGAGTCACCGTTAAAGTGGAGATTTTTGAAAATATAAAATGAAGCGGTGTGTCCCGTTAAGTAGCGATACGTCTTTGCGCGTGAAACGCCAGCCTGTCAGTGGGCTGTAGGAGGGGTCAATGTCAGAGGTCAGCCGAAAGTAGATATGTTTTAATTTTGGTAAGGACCGCTTCATGCGCCCTTCGAAGAAGGTCAGAAAATAATAACGGTAGTCTGAGTAGCGCGGACATCCCACAAAATCAACATGAAGAGAGATTAATTCCGGAAACAGTAGACGGTCTGCTGTATCGAAAACGGCGTAATGCACAGTTAGGTATTCGAGGTGGGGGGCGTGCCCGCGGACAAAAGAAGACATGTCGGCGGGATGCCAGGCCAGCGCGTGTGAGACAGTGATGGCGTCAAGGTGTCTCACCCTAGTGTGTTGCAGTCGTTGGGTTAAAATGTTAAGTCGCGGCTCGAGAGTAAGAGCGATATCAGGATGTAATCGCGTGCTCGCCCGCAGCGCCGAGTGCCCCGCGTATCGCAGCGAGTCAGTAAATGTCACTAGCCCGATTGCTGTCTCTAACGCGTGTCGCGCGCGCGCGCAGTGCCGAGTGTCAGATGTCAGTAAGTCGGGAAAAGATGCAAAGTCTAAGGCGGGTTCATAGAGTTGGAAGTAGCGTCGGGATACGAGGCGCAAATCACGATTGACTCGCGAGAGGGCGTAAATGTCCGCGTCAGTCAGGTATTCGAAAATGCGACACTGTAAGTAGAAGCACAGAGTGGAGAGCATGTTGACGACGAAAGCGAGGAACTCACTATGAGCACGGTGTAAAAGTATCGCCAAGGGCCGGCGGCAACTTCCCGCGAAGCGCAGAGAGCGCGGTGGTGCGGCGGTGGTGCGGCGGTGGTGCGGCGGTGGTGCGGCGGTGGTGCGGCGGTGGTGCGGCGGTGGTGCGGCGGTGTGACGGCGGCGGGCAGAGTCACACACGGCGCGGCGCGGGGCGGTGCAGAAGATGCGAGGATGGCGCGACCGGGAAGCGGGCGATGTCACAGTGGGCAGCAGGGCACACGGGCAGCGGAGCGCGGGCGCGAGGGGGCGAGTGCCGGCGAGGTGGCAGGGCAGAGCAAGGGGGTCAGTGCGAGGCGCTGGCTCCAGGTGGACTGAGTAAACACGCAAAATGGATCCCTAACTAATATAGGTGGGCTCGATCAAAAAAGGAGTTTCCCCCCCGCTTCTTCCGAGCCCCTCTGTCCTATAGGAGGACGATGGGCGATGGGCGGGCTTCCTAGAGGCATAGGAGGGGAATTTGGCGGCAGGTGCATAAACGGTAGGTCGAGCTGATGGTCGGCTAGAAGAGAGGGGAGAGAGGTGGGGTAGAGTGAGAGAGAGTGAGAGAGAGAGAGAGAGAGAGAGAGAGAGAGAGAGAGAGAGAGAGAGAGAGAGAGAGAGAGAAAGGGAGGCGGTGCCCTTCCTGCGAAACGATGTTGCGTTTTACATACCGTGTAGTGCTGGCGAGGTGTGCAGACGTCGTGGGCAAGCGTGCGATCCGATCCGATCCGAGGCGAAAAGTCGTGTGGACGCAGAGGTGATTTCGTGTGGGTGTATAGGTGCTGTCACAGTTCTTCGGAAAGAGATTTGAAAAATTGTAAGTAAATGCATAATTTTATTCTCTTGCTTCTCTCCCCTTGATAGGCTTGTGGCGTTGGCAAAAACATGTTATGATAAATCGCTATGAAAAAATATCAGTGTAAAACGTGCTTCAGGGAATTCAACTACCCTTCTAAACTCAAAAGGCATTTATTAGTTCACGAAAAACAAGACTTCACGTGTCACATATGCTCGAAAAAAGATAAAGCACAGGGGAAATTTCGACCGGCACGTGCAGTCACACGATGTGTCTCGACTCCGTTGTGATGTCTGTGAACAGATTTTTTCGAGAAAGTATACCCTTTCTGTACATTTAGAGAGAGTGCATGGCCCCAGGCTCGTGAGATCGTACAAGTGCCCAGAGTGTCATCATGTTTGTGTTTCAAAGCGTAGGCTTTACAATCATAGATTCAACAAGCACCTCGTTCAGCGCCAATGTGACCGATGTTTGCTGGGATTCAAGACCGCTCGGTCCTATCACCTTCATGAAAAACAGTGTCTCAAAGAGAATACAGTAGCGCGCTATGCATGCTATGTGTGTAGAAAACGCTTTAGTACTTTGTACGAGAAAAACCGCCACGTTTTGGCATGCCGGCGGCGCTCTGCTCGCGGCAGAACGGGTGGGTTGGCTGGGAGGGGGGCCGCGCGGGTCGGGTCCGCCCCG
>JAHWGI010001293.1:0-21070 GCA_029379305.1 Frankliniella fusca | reverse complement strand
GACAGACAGACACACGGACATTGAACTTTTTTAGCACTCCAGTGGCGTAATAGGCTTCGCTATCGCTCAGCCAATAAAGAAAAGCGGGGGTCCAGGGGGCGGCAGCCCCCTGGCTTGAATGAGTAAATCTTAAACCATGCAGGCTCGTAATAAAAAACTAGGTAGATGTACGCCAGACACCGTCTCTCGTAACAGGCTTCGCGATAGATCGCGAAACACTGTTACGCTGCGACGGGCCTGCGTACATCTACCTAGGCCTGCGGCGCTGGCAAGCCTGCGTGGTTTAAGATTTACTCATCTAAGCCAGGGGGCTGCCGCCCCCTGGACCCCCGCTTTTCTTTATTACGAGCCTGCATGATTTGAGATTTACTTATTTAAGCCAGGGGGCTGCCGCCCCCTGGACCCACGCTTTTCTTTATTTAAAATAGGCCAGGGGGCTGCCGCCCCCTGGACCCCCGCTCGCCTCTTTTCATTATGTAACCAATTTTCCAATTTTTACGCGAAGGGCCCGAGCCCCCAAACCCTACTCCGCAGAGCCAAACAGACAAAATTTTTGCCCCAAGGATCGCATCTCGACAGATTACCCTGAAAACGACACCCAACATGTATTTTGACGACTTTTCGTCCACATTTACCGCTGTAGCGGCTAAACAGTAAGAGATAGAGCAAAACGGTCGAAATTTTCGCCCAAAGGGTCGCAACTCGCCGAGATACCCCTTAGGACACAATAAAATTTTGTAATATTTAAAATCCATTTTTTTTAAAAAAATATAAATCAATTTTTAGCAGGGTTAATTTTTGAGCTAGAGTGTTCATATTTGAACTCGTCCGAGCTTTTTAGGCCAAGAAGCTACAGTAAAAATTTCAGGTCGATATCTTGACTCGTTCTCGAGTTATCGTGCGAACAGACACACAGACAGACAGACAGACAGACAGACACACACACACACAGACAGACACACGGACATTGAACTTTTTAGCACTCCAGTGGCGTAATAGGCTTCCCAAAGAGGAACGTCACGTGGATTCAACGTGGATTCAACGTGGATTCGTGGAAATTTCGTGGACGTGGATGTGTCAACGAGATTTCAACTATTTTTCCACGTCAATTACTAGGTAGATGTACGCCAGACACCGTCTCTCGTAACAGGCTTCGCGATAGATCGCGAAACACTGTTACGCTGCGACGGGCCTGCGTACATCTACCTAGGCCTGCGGCGCCGGCAAGCCTGCATGATTTAAGATTTACTCGTTTTAGCCAGGGGGCTGCCGCGCCCTGCACCCCCGCTTTTACGAGCCTGCATGGTTTAAGATTTACTCATTTAAGCCAGGGGGCTGCCGCCCCCTGGACCCCCGCTTTTCTTTATTACGAGACTGCATGATTTGAGATTTACTCATTTAAGCCAGGGGGCTGCCGCCCGCTCTTCTTTATTTAAAAAAGGTCAGGGGGCTGCCGCCCCCTGGACCCCCGCTCGCCTCTTTTTATTATGTAACCAATTTTCCAATTTTTACGCGAAGGGCCCGAGCCCCAAAACCCTTCTCCGCAGAGCCAAACAGACAAAATTTTTGCCCCAAGGATCGCATCTCGACAGATTACCCTGAAAACGACACCCAACATGTATTTTGACGACTTTTCGTCCACATTTACCGCTGTAGCGGCTAAACAGTAAGAGATAGAGCAAAACGGTCGAAATTTTCGTCTAAAGGGTCGCAACTCGCCGAGATACCCCTTAGGACACCATAAAATTTTGTTTTATTTAAAATCTAATTTTTTTAAAAAATATAAATCAATTTTTAGCAGGGTTAAGTTTTGAGCTAGAGTGTTCATATTTGAACTCGTCCGAGCTTTTTAGGCCAAGAAGCTACAGTAAAAATTTCAGGTCGATATCTTGACTCGTTCTCGAGTTATCGTGCGAACAGACACACAGACAGACAGACAGACAGACACACAGACAGACAGACAGACAGACAGACAGACAGACAGACGGACATTGAACTTTTTTAGCACTCCAGTGGCGTAATAGGCTTCGCTATCGCTCAGCCAATTATTTTCTTCATTCTGCTGCTAAACGATTTTAAATAGTATGTTGATCGTATTGGTCAATAGGCCCATATGTATTAAGGCGTTTTTGAAGTAAAATTAATGCTCGTGGATATCACGTGGATTCTACGCCATTTCCACAATTTTGCCAATATTCACCATCTTTTGTAAATTTGGGCGTAACTGTTCAGCTTACACAAGAAGATATTTAATATTGTCCTGATTATCGAGTTTTACGAGATAACGTTGAAACGCATCGGAATAAAGTGGAATCAATCCACGCCGAATCCACGTGGAATCCACGTGGAATCCACGTTCCAACGTTTTGCGTTCAACGTTAAAAAAAGTGTCCAAACATATATTTACGTTCTTGAACAGTATTTAAAATTTGTTCTAGATACGTAGAATCCATATTTCAAGGGTTAGTTTCATAACATACAACGCACAACGCACAACGCCCTACGCTAAACGGATACTTGCATGCCAATAAGGTGAGCTTCGGAATAGGATCGGTAGCTGACATTCCCCATCCAACCCCGTCGACGTAGGGTAGTGGATAAGGTACTAGACTTGTAATCCAAAGGTTGTGAGTTCAACTCCACATGAGGTAAGATAAAAAAATTAATTTTCGTTGCCAGCACGTTGAATCCACGTGATTTCCACGTGGAAATTTCGTGGAAAAAGGTGTCAAATCCACGTGGATGTGACGTGGTTCTTCCACGTCGATACCACGTCACATATCCACGTGGAATCCACGTTTCTTCCACTTTTATTCCTCTTTGGGCTTCGCTATCGCTCAGCCAAAAAAAGCGGGGGTGCAGGGGGCGGCAGCCCCCTGGCTAAAACGAGTAAATCTTAAATCATGCAGGCTCGCCAGCGCCGCAGGCCTAGGTAGATGTACGCAGGCCCGTCGCATCGGAACAGTGCTTTGCGATCTATCGCAAAGCCTGTTACGAGAGACGGTGTCTGGCGTACATCTACCTAGTTGGCTGAGCGATAGCGAAGCCTATTACGCCACTGGAGTGCTAAAAAAGTTCAATGTCCGTGTGTCTGTCTGTCTGTCTATCTGTGTGTCTGTCTGTCTGTCTGTCTGTGTGTCTGTCTGTGTGTCTGTTCGCACGATAACTCGAGAACGAGTCAAGATATCGACCTGAAATTTTTACTGTAGCTTCTTGGCCTAAAAAGCGCGGACGAGTTCAAATATGAACACTCTAGCTCAAAAATTAACCCTTCTAAAAATTGATTTATATTTTTTAAAAAAATTAGATTTTAAATATTACAACATTTTATGGTGTCCTAAGGGGTATGTCGGCGAGTTGCGACCCTTTGGGCGAAAATTTCGACCGTTTTGCTCTATCTCTTACTGTTTAGCCGCTACAGCGGTAAATGTGGACGAAAAGTCGTCAAAATACATATTGGGTTTCGTTTTCAGGGTAATCTGTCGAGATGCGATCCTTGGGGCAAAAATTTTGTCTGTTTGGCTCTGCGGAGAAGGGTTTTGGGGCTCGGACCCTTCGCGTAAAAATTGGAAAATTGGTTACATAATGAAAAGAGGCGAGCGGGGGTCCAGGGGGCGGCAGCCCCCTGGCTTAAATGAGTAAATCTTAAACCATGCAGGCTCGTAATAAAAAAAAAGCGGGGGTGCAGGGGGCGGCAGCCCCCTGGCTAAAACGAGTAAATCTTAAATCATGCAGGCTCGCCGGCGCCGCAGGCCTAGGTAGATGTACGCAGGCCCGTCGCAGCGTAACAGTGTTTCGCGATCTATCGCGAAGCCTGTTACGAGAGACGGTGTCTGGCGTACATCTACCTAGTATTCTGTGGACTCAAGAAAGGAGAATAAGAATAATTGGCTGATTGGCTGAGCGATAGCGAAGCCTATTACGCCACTGGAGTGCTAAAAAAGTTCAATGTCCGTGTGTCTGTCTGTCTGTCTGTCTGTCTGTCTGTCTGTCTGTGTGTCTGTCTGTGTGTCTGTCTGTGTGTCTGTCTGTGTGTCTGTTCGCACGATAACTCGAGAACGAGTTAAGATATCGACCTGAAATTTTTACTGTAGCTTCTTGGCCTAAAAAGCTCGGACGAGTTCAAATATGAACACTCTAGCTCAAAAATTAACCCTGCTAAAAATTGATTTATATTTTTTAAAAAATTAGATTACTGAACACTATTATTATTGTAGACAGACGTGGTAATAAAATTAAACTAGGTAGATGTACGCCAGACACCGTCTCTCGTAACAGGCTTCGCGATAGATCGCGAAACACTGTTACGCTGCGACGGGCCTGCGTATATCAACCTAGGCCTGCGGCGCTGGAGAGCCTGCATGATTCAAGATTTACTCGTTTTAGCCCCGCTTTTCGTTATTACGAGCCATCATGATTTGAAATTTACTCATTTAAGCCAGGGGGCTTCCGCCCCCTGGACCCCTGCTTTTCTTTATTTAAAATAGGCCAGGGGCCTGCCGCCCCCTGGACCCCCGCTCGCCTCATTTCATTATGTAACCAATTTTCCAATTTTTACGCGAAGGGCCCGAGCCCCAAAACCCTTTTCCGCAGAGCCAAACAGACAAAATTTTTGCCCCAAGGATCGCATCTCGACAGATTACCCTGAAAACGACACCCAACATGTATTTTGACGACTTTTCGTCCACATTTACCGCTAAAGCGGCTAAACAGTAAGAGATAGAGCAAAACGGTCAAAATTTTCGCCCAAAGGGTCACAACTTACCGAGATACCCCTTAGGACACCATAAAATTTTGTAATATTTAAAATCTAATTTTTAAAAAAATATAAATCAATTTTTAGCAGGGTTAATTTTTGAGCTAGAGTGTTCATATTTGAACTCGTCCGAGCTTTTTAGGCCAAGGAGCTACAGTAAAAATTTCAGGTCGATATCTCTCTTCGTTCTCGAGTTATCGTGCGAACAGACACACAGACAGACACACAGACAGACACACAGACAGACACACAGACAGACACACAGACAGACAGACAGACAGACAGACAGACAGACAGACAGACAGACAGACAGACAGACGGACATTGGACTTTTTTAGCACTCCAGTGGCGTAATAGGCTTCGCTATCGCTCAGCCAAAAATAGGCTACGGGGCTGCCGCCCCCTGGACCCCCGCTCGCCTCTTTTCATTATGTAACCAATTTTCCAATTTTTACGCGAAGGGCCCGAGCCCCAAAACCCTTCTCCGCAGAGCCAAACAGACAAAATTTTTGCCCCAAGGATCGCATCACGACAAATTACCCTGAAAACGACACCCAACATGCACTTTGACGACTTTTCGTCCACATTTACCGCTGTAGCGGCTTAACAGTAAGAGATAGAGCAAAACGGACGAAATTTTCGCTTAAGGGGTCGCAACTTGCAGAGATTCCCCATAGGACACCATAAAATTTTGTAATTTTAAAAATCTATTTTTTTAAAAAATTTTCATCAATTTTTAGCAGGTTCAATTTTTAAACTAGAGTGTTCATATTTGAATTCGTCCGAGCTTTTTAGGCCAAGAAGTTACTGTAAAAAGTTCAGGTCGATATCTTAACTCGTTCTCGAGTTATCGTGCGAACAGACACACAGACAGACACACAGACAGACAGACAGACAGACAGACAGACAGACAGACAGACAGACAGACAGACAGACAGACAGACAGACAGACAGACAGACAGACGGACATTGAACTTTTTTAGCACTCCAGTGGCGTAATGGGCTTCGCTGTCGCTCAGCCAAAAAAAAACAATATTGCTAAAACCATAACAATTTTTGAGGTAGAGTGTTCATATTTGAACTCGTCCGAGCTTTTTAGGCCAAGAAGCTACTGTAAAAAGTTCAGGTCGATATCTTAACTCGTTCTCAAATTATCGTGCGAACAGACACACAGACAGACACACAGACAGACAGACAGACAGACGGACATTGAACTTTTTTAGCACTCCAGTTTCGTAATAGGCTTCGCTGTCGCTCAGCCAAAAAAAAACAATATTGCTAAAACCATAATGATTGTATGAACATGAAAATATAGTTTTATAATATAAAATTTAGAAATTCAACCTCACAATATCAGTTGAATGTTCAGATTTGTGATGCCATCAGATCAGACTGTCGTCTGACTATTGTGAAATCCTTTGGCTTTCCAGGTTTTCCCTACTAATTGTCTGTGATAATTGGCTGAGCGATAGCGAAGCCTATTACGCCACTGGAGTGCTAAAAAAGTTCAATGCCCGTGTGTCTGTCTATCTGTCTGTGCGTCTGTCTGTCTGTCTGTCTGTCTGTCTGTCTGTGTGTCTGTGTGTCTGTTCGCACGATAACTCGAGAACGAGTTAAGATATCGACTTGAAATTTTAACTGTAGTTTCTTGGCCTAAAAAGCTCGGACGAGTTCAAATATGAACACTCTAGCTCAAAAATTGACCCTGCTAAAAATTGATTTATACTTTTTTAAAAAATAGATTTTATAAATTACAAAATTGTATGGTGTCCTAAGGGGTATCTCGGCGAGTTGCGGTTCTGTGGGAGAAAATTTCGTCCGTTTTGCTCTATCTCTTACTGTTTAGCCGCTACAGCGATAAATGTGGACGAAAAGTCGTCAAAATGCATGCTGGGTGTCGTTTCCAGGGTAATTTGTCGAGATGCGACCCTTTTGGGTGAAAATTTTGTCCGTTTGGCTTCGCGGAGAACGGTTTGGGCACTCGGCCCCTTCTCGTAAAAATTGGAAAATTGATAACAAGATGTAAAGAGGCAAGCGGGGTTCCAGGGGGCGGCAGCCCCCTGGCCTATTTTAAATAGATAAAAGCGCGGGTCCAGGGGGCGGCAGCCCCCTGGCTTAAATGAGTATATCTTAAATCATTCAGGCTCGCCAGCGCCGCAGGCCTAGGCAGATGTACGCAGGCCCGTCGCAGCGCAACAGTGTTTCGCGAGCTTTCGCGAAGCCTGTTACGAGAGACGGTGTGTGGCGTACATCTACCTAGTTTGTATATTTTATCATAATCATGCGAGTGTTATGTGGTACTTTTGACCAATCTGACTTCATTGGCTGAGCGATAGCGAAGCCTACTACGCCACTGGAGTGCTAAAAAGGTTCAATGTCCGTGTGTCTGTCTGTCTGTCTGTCTGTCTGTCTGTCTGTCTGTCTGTCTGTCTGTCTGTCTGTCTGTCTGTCTGTCTGTCTGTGCGTCTGTCTGTGTGTCTGTTCGCACGATAACTCGAGAACGAGTTAAGATATCGACCTGAAATTTTTACTGTAGATTCTTGGCTTAAAAAGCTCGAAAAAGTTCAAATATGAGCACTCTAGCTCAAAAATTGACCCTGCTAAAAATTGATTTATATTCTTTTAAAAAATTAGATTTTAAATATTACAAAATTTTATGGTGTCCTAAGGGGTATCTCGGCGAGTTGCGACCCTTTGGGCGAAAATTTCGACCGTTTTGCTCTATCTCTTACTGTTTAGCCGCTACAGCGGTAAATGTGGACGAAAAGTCGTCAAAATACATGTTGGGTGTCGTTTTCAGGGTAATCTGTCGAGATGCGATCCTTGGGGCAAAAATTTTGTCTGTTTGGCTCTGCGGAGAAGGGTTTGGGGGCTCGGGCCCTTCGCGTAAAAATTAGAAAATTGGTTACATGATGAAAAGATGGGAGCGGGGGTCCAGGGGGCGGCAGCCCCCTGGCCTACTTTAAATAAAGAAAGGCGGGGGTCCAGGGGGCGGCAGCCCCCTGGCTTAAATGAGTAAATCTCAAATCATGCAGGCTCGTAATAAAGAAAAGCGGGGGTCCAGGGGGCGGCAGCCCAATGGCTGAAATGAGTAAGTCTTAAACCATGCAGGCTCGTAATAAAAAAAAAAGCGGGGGTGCAGGGGGCGGCAGCCCCCTGGCTAAAACGAGTAAATCTTAAATTATGCAGGCTCGCCGGCGCCGCAGGCCTAGGTAGATGTACGCAGGCCCGTCGCAGCGTAACAGTGTTTCGCGATCTATCGCGAAGCCTGTTACGGGTGACGGTGTCTGGCGTACATCTACCTAGTTTACTGAACACTATTATTATTGTTGACAGACATGGTAATAAAATTAAACGAGGTAGATGTACGCCAGACACCGTCTCTCGTAACAGGCTTCGCGATAGATCGCGAAACACTGTTACGCTGCGACGGGCCAGCGTATATCTACCTAGGCCTGCGGCGCTGGCGAGCCTGCATGATTTAAGATTTACTCGGACACCATAAAATGTTGTAATATTTAAAATCTTATTTTTTAAAAAATATAAATCAATTTTTAGCAGGGTTAATTTTTGAGCTAGAGTGTTCATATTTGAACTCGTCCGAGCTTTTTAGGCCAAGAAGCTACAGTAAAAATTTCAGGTCGATATCTTAACTCGTTCTCGCGTTATCGTGCGAACAGACACACAGACAGACACAAAGACAGACACACAGACAGACACACAGACAGACAGACAGACAGACAGACAGACAGACACACGGACATTGAACTTTTTTAGCACTCCAGTGGCGTACTAGGTAGATGTACGCAGGCCCGTCGCAGCGTAACAGTGTATCGCGATCTATCGCGAAGCCTGTTACGGGTGACGGTGTCTGGCGTACATCTACCTAGTTTACTGAACACTACTAGGTAGATGTACGCCAGACACCGTCTCTCGTAACAGGCTTCGCGAAAGCTCGCGAAACACTGTTGCGCTGCGACGGGCCTACGTACATCTTCCTATCCTGCGGCGCTGGCGAGCCTGAATGATGTAAGATATACTCATTTAAGCCAGGGGGCTGCCGCCCCCTGGACCCCCGCTTTTCCTTATTACGAGCCTGAATGATTTAAGATTTACTTATTTAAGCCAGGGGGCTGCCGCCCCTTGGACCCCCGCTTTTATCTATTAAAGATAGGCCAGGGGGCTACCGCCCCCTGCACCCCCGCTTGCCTTTTTACATTTTGTTATCAATTTTCCAATTTTAACGAGCAGGGGCCGAGCGCCCAAACCGTTCTCCGCGAAGCCAAACGGACAAAATTTTTACCCAGAAGGGTCGCATCTCGACAAATTACCCTGGAAACGACACCTAGCATTCATTTTGACGACTTTTCGTCCACATTTATCGCTGTAGCGGCTAAACAGTATGAGATAGAGCAAAACTGACGAAATTTCCCCCAGGGAATCGCATCTCGACAAATTACCCTGAAAACGACACCCAACATGCATTTTGACGACTTTTCGTCCACACTTACAGCTGTAGCGGCTAAACAGTAACAGATTGAGCAAAACGGACGAAATTTTCGCCCAAAGGGTCGCAACTCGCCGAGATACCCCTTAGGACACCATAAAATTTTGTAATTTTTTAAATCTAATTTTTTAAAAAAATATAAATCAATTTTTAGCAGGGTCAATTTTTGAGCTAGAGTGTTCATATTTGAACTCGTCCGAGGTTTTAAGGCCAAGAAGCTACAGTAAAAATTTCAGGTCGATATCTTAACTCGTTCTCGAGTTATCGTGCGAACAGACACACAGACACACAGACACACAGACACACAGACAGACAGACAGACAGACACACAGACAGACAGACGGACATTGAACTTTTTTAGCACTCCAGTGGCGTAATAGGCTTCGCTTTCGCTCAGCCAATTACTAGGTAGATGTACGCCAGACACCGTCTCTCGTAACAGGCTTCGCGATAGATCGCGAAACACTGTTACGCTGTGACGGGCCTGCGTACATCTACCTAGGCCTGCGGCGCTGGCGAGCCTGCATGATTTGAGATTTACTCGTTTTAGCCAGGGGGCTGCCGCCCCCGGCCCCCTGCTTTTTTTTTTATTACGAGCCTGCATGGTTAAAGATTTACTCATTTGAGCCAGGGGGCTGCTGCCCCCTGGACCCCCGCTTTTCTTTATTACGAGCCTGCATGATCTGATATTTACTCATTAAAGCCAGGGGGATGCCGCCCCCTGGACCCCCGCTTTTCTTTATTTAAAATAGGCCAGGGGGCTGCCGCCCCCTAGACCCCCGCTCGCATCTTTTCATTATGTAACCAATTTTCCAATTTTTACGTGAACGGCCCGAGCCCCGAAACCCTTCTCCGCAGAGCCAAACAGACAAAATTTTTGCCCCAAGGATCGCATCTTGACAGATTACCCTGAAAACGACACCCAACATGCATTTTGACGACTTTTCGGCCACATTTACCACTGTAGCGGCTAAACAGTTAGAGATAGAGCAAAACGGGCGGAATATTCGCCCAAAGGGTCGCAACTCGCCGAGATACCCCTTAGGACACTATACAATTTTGTAATTTATAAAATCTATTTTTTTTAATAATATAAATCAATTTTTAACAGGGTCAATTTTTGAGCTAGAGTGTTCATATTTAAACTCGTCCGAGCTTTTTAGGCCAAGAAACTACAGTAAAAATTTCAGGTCGATATCTTAACTCGTTCTCGAGTTATCGTGCGAACAGACACACAGACAGACACACAGACAGACAGACAGACAGACACACAGACAGACAGACACACGGACATTGAACTTTTTCAGCACTCCAGTGGCGTAATAGGCTTCGCTATCGCTCAGCCAATTATTGTAGACAGACGTGGTAATAAAATTAAACTAGGTAGATGTACGCCAGACACCGTCTCTCGTAACAGGCTTCGCGATAGATCGCGAAACACTGTTACGCTGCGACGGGCCTGCGTATATCTACCTAGGCCTGCGGCGCTGGCGAGCCTGCATGATTTAAGATTTACTCGTTTTAGCCCCGCTTTTCGTTATTACGAGCCATCATGATTTGAAATTTACTCATTTAAGCCAGGGGGCTGCCGCCCCCTGGACCCCCGCTTTTCTTTATTACGAGCCTGCATGATTTGAGATTTACTCATTTAAGCCAGGGGGCTGCCGCCCCCTGGACCCCCGCTCGCCTCATTTCATTATGTAACCAATTTTCCAATTTTTACGCGAAGGGCCCGAGCCCCAAAACCCTTCTCTGCCGAGCCAAACAGACAAAATTTTTGCCCCAAGGATTGCATCTCGACAGATTACCCTGAAAAGGACACCCAACATGTATTATGACGACTTTTCGTCCACATTTACCGCTAAAGCGGCTAAACAGTAAGAGATAGAGCAAAACGGTCGAAATTTTCGTCCAAAGGGTCACAACTTACCTAGATACCCCTTAGGACACCATAAAATTTTGTAAAATTTAAAATCTAATTTTTAAAAATATATAAATCAATTTTTAGCAGGGTTAATTTTTGAGCTAGAGTGTTCATATTTGAACTCGTCCGAGCTTTTTAGGCCAAGAAGCTACAGTAAAAATTTCAGGTCGATATCTTAACTCGTTCTCGAGTTATCGTGCGAACAGACAGACAGACAGACAGACAGACAGACAGACGGACACTGAACTTTTTTAGCACTCCAGTGGCGTAATAGGCTTCGCTATCGCTCAGCCAATACTAGGTAGATGTACGCCAGACACCGTCTCTCGTAACAGGCTTCGCGATAGCTCGCGAAACACTGTTACGCTGCGACAGGCCTGCGTACATCTACCTAGGCCTGCGGCGCTGGCAAACCTGCATGATTTAAGATTTACTCATTAAAGCCTGGGGGCTGCCGCCCCCTGTACACCCGCTTTTCTTTATTACGAGCCTGCACGATTTAAGATTAACTCATTTAAGCCAAGGGGCTGCCGCCCCCTGGACCCCCGCTGTTCTTTTTTACGAGCTTGCATCATTTAATATTTACTCATTCAAGCCAGGGGGCTACCGCCCCCTGGACCCTCGCTTTTATTTATTACTAGGTAGACGTACGCCAGACACCGTCTCTCGTAACAGGTTTCGCGATAGATCGCGAAACACTGTTACGCTGCGACGGGCCTGCGTACATCTACCTAGGCCTGCGGCGCTGGCGAGCCTGCATGATTTAAGATTTACTCGTTTTAGCCAGGGGGCTGCCGCCCCCTGGACCCTCGCTTTTTTTTTCTTATACGAGCCTGCATGGTTTAAGATTTACTCATTTAAGCCAGGGGGATGCCGCCCCCTGGACCCCCGCTTTTCTTTATTACGAGCCTGCATGATTTGAGATTTACTCATTTAAGCCAGGGGGCTGCCGCCCCATGGACCCCCGCTTTTCTTTATTAAGGATAGGCCAGTGGGCTGCCGCCCCTGGACCCCCGCTCGCCTCTTTTCATTATGTAACCAATTTTCCAATTTTTACGCGAAGGGCCCGAGCCCCAAAACCCTTTTCCGCAGAGCCAAACAGACAAAATTTTTGCCCCAAGGATCGCATCTTGACAGATTACCCTGAAAACGACACCCAACATGTATTTTGACGACTTTTCGTCCACATTTACCGCTGTAGCGGCTAAACAGTAAGAGATAGAGCAAAACGGTCGAAATTTTCGCCCAAAGGGTCGCAACTCGCCGAGATACCCCTTAGGACACCATAAAATTTTGTAATATTTAAAATCCATTTTTTTTAAAAAATATAAATCAATTTTTAGCAGGGTTAATTTTTGAGCTAGAGTGTTCATATTTGAACTCGTCCGAGCTTTTTAGGCCAAGAAGCTACAGTAAAAATTTCAGGTCGATATCTTGACTCGTTCTCGAGTTATCGTGCGAACAGACACACAGACAGACAGACAGACAGACAGACAGACACACACACAGACAGACACACGGACATTGAACTTTTTTAGCACTCCAGTGGCGTAATAGGCTTCGCTATCGCTCAGCCAATAAATATCCCAGGGGGCTACCGCCCCCTGGACCCCCGCTTGCCTCTTTACATTATGTTACCGATTTTCCGATTTTTACGAAAAGTAGACGAGCGCCCAAACCGTTCTCCGCGAAGCCAAATGTACAAAATTTTCGCCTAGAGGGTCGCATCTCGAGAAATTACCCTGAAAACGACGCCCAACATGCATTTTGACGACTTTTTGTCCACATTTACCGCTGTAGCGGCTAAACAGTAAGAGATAGAGCAAAACGGACGAAATTTACGCCCAGAGGGTCGCATCTCGCCGAGATACCCCTTAGGACTCCATAAAATATTGTAATTTTTAAAATCTAATTTTTAAAAAAAATATAAATCAATTTTTAGCAGGGTCAATTTTTGAGCTAGAGAGTTCATATTCGAACTCGTCCGAGCTTTTCAGGCCAAGAAGCTACAGTAAAAATGTCAGGTCGATATCTTAACTCGTTCTCGAGTTATCGTGCGAACAGACACACAGACAGACACACAGACAGACAGACAGACAGACAGACAGACAGACGGACATTGAACTTTTTTAGCTCTCCAGTGGCGTAATAGGCTTCGCTATCGCTCAGCCAAAAATTTAGAAATTCAACCTCACAATATCAGTTGAATGTTCAGATTTGTGATGCCATCAGATCAGACTGTCGTCTGACTATTGTGAAATCCTTTGGCTTTCCAGGTTTTCCCTACTAATTGTCTGTGATAATTGGCTGAGCGATAGCGAAGCCTATTACGCCACTGGAGTGCTAAAAAAGTTCAATGTCCGTGTGTCTGTCGGTCTGTCTGTCTGTCTGTCTGTCTGTCTGTCTGTCTGTCTGTCTGTCTGTCTGTCTGTGTGTCTGTCTGTGTGTCTGTTCGCACGATAACTCGAGAACGAGTTAAGATATCGACCTGAAATTTTTACTGTAGATTCTTGGCTTAAAAAGCTCGAAAAAGTTCAAATACGAACACTCTAGCTCAAAAATTGACCCTGCTAAAAATTGATTTATATTCTTTTAAAAAATTAGATTTTAAATATTACAAAATTGTATGGTGTCCTAAGGGGTATCTCGGCGAGTTGCGACCCTTTGGGCGAAAATTTCGACCGTTTTGCTCTATCTCTTACTGTTTAGCCGCTACAGCGGTAAATGTGGACGAAAAGTCGTCAAAATACATGTTGGGTGTCGTTTTCAGGGTAATCTGTCGAGATGCGATCCTTGGGGCAAAAATTTTGTCTGTTTGGCTCTGCGGAGTAGGGTTTGGGGGCTCGGGCCCTTCGCGTAAAAATTAGAAAATTGGTTACATGATGAAAAGATGCGAGCGGGGGTCCAGGGGGCGGCAGCCCCCTGGCCTACTTTAAATAAAGAAAGGCGGGGGTCCAGGGGGCGGCAGCCCCCTGGCTTAAATGAGTAAATCTCAAATCATGCAGGCTCGTAATAAAGAAAAGCGGGGGTCCAGGGGGCGGCAGCCCCCTGGCTGAAATGAGTAAATCTTAAACCATGCAGGCTCGTAATAAAAAAAAATATCAATCAAGATTGGTATTGATAGCAGATGATACCGCAAGAGAAATTGCTATGAGGTGCGAAAATTTGTGTGTGAACGCACACGATGTAAACGACGAACGACGCCAGCAGCGCCGCGCCGCGTGCCTGCGGGGTTGGGAGGGAAAGGGGGGGTGGTCCACCAGCGGCGTGGCGGACCGAAGCGGTCGCTGGCAGGGAGGAGCTGTTAGTGTTACACGCTGCGCGCGAAGGGCGAGGAGGAGGAGCCATTGTTCCGCGCAGACTGCGCGTCAGGCAGCCATAGCCCCCCCCCTCCCTATAGCCCCGCGCTATATTACTAGTAGAAATCGGAGATTTGGGGCTGAGCACGGGCCCTACCGGGCGTATTAATAGGAGAAAAAAAAAATTCTTATTTTGGACCTAAGGTAGAGACCTATGCTGGTGTATTATTAGGAGAACAGTTAACTGGAATAAAAAGAAACCAACAGAAAATTAGAGGGGGGGGGGAGGAGGGTGGCCTTGCCGGCGGAACGCGCTGTAATCGCACAATTTTAATTTAACTTAGTTAACTCATAACAAATGAGGTATTCCTGCGGTTAGAAGAAAAAGAAGAAGTTCCAAGATGGCCGCCGTGGAACATAACAAACCTTCAACTGTTTGCCCCGGCGTCTGCTTCGTTTGCTGCGCGCTCTCCAGCACGTTTTACAGCTTAGGGAGCGAGTATGAAAGTCGAGTTTGGTATCTACCGAATCGGAAAAACGAGGAGAACATGTTGAAAGCATCAACGAAGCCGTTAGGGAAATATTTAGCCTTTTAAATGTAAAAAGAATCGTTCGGGTAGTGTACGCTTGCCGTAAAAGTGCCGTACGAGACACTATATTTTTATTAAAGCACCTGAAAATCTTCTTTAGAGCGAACAAATGGTAAAACTCTGATGGTACGGCTCTCATACGGCACTTTTACGGAAAGCTTACACTACCCGAACGATTCTTTCTATGTATAGAATGCTAAATATTTCCCTAACGGCTTCGGTGATGCTTTCAACGTGTTCTCCTCGTTTTTCCGATTCTGATAATACCAAACTCGACTTTCAAACTCGCTCCCTAGGCTGTAAAACGTGCTGGAGAGCTCGCAGCAGACGAAGCAGACGCCGGGGCAAACAGTTGAAGGTTTGTTATGTTCCACGGCGGCCATCTTGGAACTTCTTCTTTTTCTTCTAACCGCAGGAATACCTCATTCTTTATTTCAAACGAAAACGAGTTGCAATTCAGTCACACCTCTGCTCCTAGCGTCCGGCTAAATTCTACTATATAGGCCTCCTTGTTTAAAGTTGACCAGGGAAACCAGCCTACGCACAATTAAGCAAACCAAACCTAACATAACTTTAGCCATTAATGTACTATCAACCTCTTATTTCGAACTTTTACCAAAAATCACAATTTCTCTTTAAGCTACCAGGGGGCGGCAGCCCCGGCTGGACCCCCGCTGAAGGGAGTTAGATACTGGTGGGCGATACTGAGTGGCAACTTGCCACTCAAACCCTGGAAAAAATTTTAAATGGCAAAGAAGCACTAGAAGCGATTTTGACATTTTAAATGGCAACTTGCCACTTGAAATGTTGAAATCCATTTTAATACCGGCCACTTTGCCACCTAAAATATTTCCAAAGGAAGTGTACTATCGACTGCCAATGAGGTATTTTCCGAATTAGAAGAACAGGAGAAGTATCGTCTGCTCCCGGACCATCACAAAGCCTCGACCAAAATCAGAGGGGCTTCTGCTCTCCTGGCCCGGTCCAGAGAGCACTTCTCTGATTGGTCGAGGCTTTATGATGGTCCGGGAACGGCAATATTCCTCCTGTTCTTCTAATTCGGAAAATACCTCATTTTCTAATTTTTACTAAAAATCACATTTTTTTTTGAACTATACCAGGGGGCTGCCGCCCCCTGGACCCCGCTGAGGGGAGGTCGATAAGGAGGTCGATACTGCACTTCCGCGGATGGGGCAAAGTGTACTATCGACCTCAAATTTTCTAATTTTCACCAAACAAAAAAAAATTGAAACATTACCAGGGGGCTGCCGCTTGTTGGACCCCCGCTAAAATTTGGCTTAATCACTCCTTTCGTCTTCATAAGTTTTCGCATAAACACATTATGCGTGAGGTAGATATTTCCAACAAGACTGTTGTCGACTGGAGGGCTGTCGGGGAACAGATCTGGCGAACGAACCGGGCGAGCGAACGGAAGCGCGAATGAACAGAGGCGCGAGCGAACGAAGTGGCGAACGAACCAAGTGGCGAGCGAACGGAGCGGCGAACGGCGAACGCGGCTGGCGAACGGACCGGCGAACGAACACAGCGGCGAACATTTACTACGACCATATTTGAGAAGTCTGGAGTGGAATTATTTAATCATTGAGCAGTTAATGTCAAAACTAATAAAGAAAAGAGATAACATCAACGAGATGCCTCACGGAGTTAAAGACAATGATAGAAAAGTGAGTAAAGCACACTATAAGAGTTTAATTGTGTACACAAAAAACGTTTACAAAGTATACTGTTTATGTTAAATTATGTACAAAAAATGTTTAAAAAGTACACTATTTTTGTTGTTTAATTGCGAGCGGATGTTCACAAAGTAAACATTCCATTTATAATTACCTTGTTCGAGCGCGCATTCAGATATATTCGCCATTCGCCGCTGTGTTCGTTCGTCGGTCCGTTCGCCAGCCGCGTTCGCCGCTCCGTTCGCTCGCCACTTGGTTCGTTCGCCACTTCGTTCGCTCGCGCCTCTGTTCATTCGCGCGTCCGTTCGCTCGCCCGGTTCGTTCGCTGCTCGGTTCGCCGCTCCGTTCGTTCGCCAGATCTGTTCCCCGACAGCCCTCCCGGTTCACTTTTCGCAGAGAGATATTTGAGGAAATCTTGTTGTTTTTATGACTTGAGTGTCCCTTCAAGTTAATAATTATATCTCCCTCAAGGAAGGCGAAGTTTGCACTAATACTATTTGAAGGAATGTGGGGCCTAAAGGCATACTTCTGCAACAACTATATATTTTATAATTTCCCCAAAAAAGCAAAAATTAATACGAGTACTATTCACAGAAAAATCACTACAAAGTAAACAGACTAAAGAGTACAAAAATTACTAATCTGCTTCAGCAGTTTTAGTTTCTGAATCAACTACATCAGAACACTTCAGCTTATACACCTCCTTTATTTTCTCCAGAAATGTAACTCTTTGATCACCGTAACCTAACCACCTCCTCCTAATCATAAATTCAGCTAAGTATGAGTCGAACATGGCTTTCTGCCTATTATATCTTGAAAAACTTCACTTCACAAGAGCCCACATTCCTTCTATAGTATTTATGCAAACTTTGCCTTCCTTGAAAGTGACAGAATGATTAACTTGGAAATGCCTAAACCCGTGCAGACCAAGCGTGGCATAGGCTTTCGATGAGTCTAAGTAGATGGTAGTTCCGGGCAGCACATTCTTTTAAATGAGTGGAATCAAAGTACGGGCATCCCGTTTCACAACTTTTGCCAAAAAACACTTGTTTGAGGGCCATTCTCTGTCAGATCACCACAAGGTCCAAAATGATGGTTTTCAGATTGAGTTGGAAGTGGTTAAATATCATTTGGGACCACCCCAAGGACCCACATGTCAAAGGAAATTTTTTTAAAAATTTTGGTTTGGGAGTTATAGGAGGTCAAAGTTTGGTGTTCGACCAATCCGTCTCAAGTTATGAATGATACCTAATATCCTATATGAAACACAATACCAACTCTAGTCATGGTGTTTTACATTCAGTTTTTTATACTGATTCAAATGATCCATGGTTGGATTGGATCGTGAAAAATTTTTCTTGGCTCTATAAAGTAAAATCCCGTTAAAATGTTGTATAATTTCACTGTTTCAACTCTAGCAGAAATACGTCATACGTACAAAAATTCCAAACCATGATTTTTTTAAAAGCTAATGATGGGTCGAACATCCACACCAAGTGACATGTTGGCCCCGGAGAATTTAGTCCCTTCGCCTTAGACTTTAAGGTTTGGAACTACTATGAAAAGACCGTAAAGAGTGACAATTAACTTCACTTGGTCTATATCTTACTAAAATCAGTAAAGTGACACATCTCCTAAATATTTGACTATTTTTCAACACATTAGTCATAAAATGATATTATGAATAAAATTAAAAGCATTTTATTCAGACCTAAATTAACAGTGATGTCCCCAAACCTACCAAAGCAAGTGTCCAAGCAATATATCATAGCAATAAGGAAAAGCTTCCCAAGAAAGGAGAGCTTGCTACTAACCTCCAGATTAAAACAACAGGTTGACAGATTTTCCTCTATCTTAATAGTCATCAGTCTTTATTCGATCCCTTCACATTTTAGCCGTTTTCTAAAAAGTAAAAAGATGTATTCACGGCTAGGGGACATGGAAAATTAACAATGTCAGAGAAATATGTACACGGGACAGGGACAATAATAAATGCATCCGTGATAAATGCATGTTTACAACAGCCTATAGCAGCAGAAAACAAAAGTCACAGCCCTCGCACCTATACGATGAAGCTAGCGCTTTTCTTCTCGTTCTGTCTCTCTCGCACTTATGGGCTACATCATATTGGTGCGAGGGCTGTGACTTATGTTTTCTGCTGCTATAGGCTGTTGTAAACATGCATTTATCACGGATGCATTTATTATTGTCCCTGTCCCGTGTACGTAATTCTCTGACATTGTTAATTTTCCATGTCCCCGAGCCGTGATTACCTCTTTTTACGTTTTGGAAAACGGCTAAAATGTGAAGGGATCGAATAAAGACTGATGACTTTTAAGATAGAGGAAAATCTGTCAACCTGTTGTTTTAATCTGGAGGTTAGTAGCAAGCTCTCCTTTCTTGGGAAGCTTTCCTTATTGCTATGATATATTGCTTGGACACTTGCTTTGGTAGGTTTGGGGACATCACTGTTAATTTAGGTCTGAATAAAATGCTTTTAATTTCATTCATAATATCATTTTATGACTAATGTGTTGAAAAATAGTCAAATATTTAGGAGATGTGTCACTTTACTGATTTTAGTAAGATATAGACCAAGTGAAGTTAATTGTCACTCTTTACGGTCTTTTCATAGTAGTTCCAAACCTTAAAGTCTAAGGCGAAGGGACTAAATTCTCCGGGGCCAACATGTCACTTGGTGTGGATGTTCGACCCATCATTAGCTTTTAAAAAAATCATGGTTTGGAATTTTTGTACGTATGACGTATTTCTGCTAGAGTTGAAACAGTGAAATTATACAACATTTTAACGGGATTTTACTAAATAGAGCCAAGAAAAATTTTTCACGATCCAATCCAACCATGGATCATTTGAATCAGTATAAAAAACTGAATGTAAAACACCATGACTAGAGTAGGTATTGTGTTTCATATAGGATATTAGGTATCATTCATAACTTGAGACGGATTGGTCGAACACCAAACTTTGACCTCCTATAACTCCCAAACCATAATTTTTAAAAAAATTTCCTTTGACATGTGGGTCCTTGGGGTGGTCCCAAATGATATTTAACCACTTCCAACTCAATCCGAAAACCTTCATTTTGGACCTTGTGGTGATCTGACAGAGAATGACCCTTGAGCCCTGCTCAGCACCACTAAAAACCCACTGCTGGCATACACTCTTCTTCCCCTTATTATGCTTTCTCTTATTAAACAATGATTCATCAATCTCGACAGTCTTCTCAGGCCCACCTATGCGGCCTCATGTTGCCTGATCATAATTTTAACACACACCTCTCTGCAAAAACTAAACCAGTCCACAACAGTCTTCTTGGATATATCCACATCCCGCATGATGTGATCTTGGAAGAACTTATAAACCGACATATAAATAATTAGTATGATTTTACGCAGGGGCATTTTGGACTCAGCAAACCATGAACAGACGCGTACACTTCGCATACTTTGACACTTGTTGCAGCGCCAAACAAATCCATCCTGGGCCCGATGCTTTGCACCTAGCACCATGGGCCGCACATACTTCAGGAACAACCCAAATAACTAACCCCAAACAAGCCTCTAAAACAACAAGGAGGTCGATAGTAAAAGTCCACCCATGTCATTACATCCTACATCAATCACAACAGCATTTCCATTTGGTTGATCCAAAACAGAACGATACTCTGCCTTAGCCACATTAGAAACTGATGGTTTTAAATTTAAACAATTACAAATATAGAATAAATACATAATCACCAATCCACCAATACAATCACGTACAATATTAATGTTTGGTTCGACAAACAGTTCGGGCACAGAACCAAGTTTCAATCTTATCTTCATTATGTTACCAGAATTAAAATGGTCTGAACAAAAAAGGTCATGGGACGCTATAGCCGCTTCATGAATATTAAGATTAATACAGATCCATTCGATCCACTTCTTCCTATCCGGCTGTTTCGCTAACCTACAAAAAAAATTACTTGACGTAAAATAAAAGCAATGATTACTTCAATCCGAGAAATAACCAAACCAATTTACAATTGATTCGTACAATACAGTACACTCACCCATAAAAATGATTAACCTGCCCATCTTGTTTGCGACACACAAAGCACCGACGACGTCCCATATTTCCTCCAAAACTTTATTCTACGCGACAGAACACTTCTCAGCAGACGACTACACGTTTTCCCGCGGCATTTAACTCAAATTACACAAACTGCCAACATCACAATGACAAAACGCAATATCGACTAAGTTCTTGTTTCCTCCTTAGATTAAATTAGAATAAAAAC
>JAHWGI010001292.1:0-15080 GCA_029379305.1 Frankliniella fusca | reverse complement strand
GGGGGGTTACAGACCGCCTAGGCGATTCCCCTGGGTTGCTTGGATATACAGGCGGCGGAGGACGCCAATGAAATTTGTACACCCTGGAGGGGGGGGGGGGATACAAATCGCCGGGGAGGTTTTGTACCCGAGGGTACGTTTGACAACTCCTAATGTGACGAGTCTTATTGCGGTTCCGCGCTTACAGGGGCAGCAGAGGACTGTGCAGCCCGGCGGGGCCGGCGGGGCCGCATGCGTGCGTGCACGCCCACTAAGAAAAATTGTTGTAGGATTACGGGAAAATTTTCCACGAAGTGGAGTTGTAAAATTACGATCACTTATCGTAAAATTACAAGCAGTACCAATCGACTTGAAACTCAATTACAAGCAAAAATGGGCTGTCGTAAATTTACAACATTTTTCGTAAGTCGTAATTTACAAAATAAATCGTAAAACTACGAACATATTTTTCACAGTGCCACCCAGCCCAGCGCACTCGCTCTGCTCTGCTTATTGCATCTGCGGCGAGCTGCATTCGCCGGGCCGGGCCGGGCGGGGACAGGCGGGGACAGGCGGGGCAGTCGTGAACGCGTTTACGACGAGCGATGAAAGGAAAAGGGATGACACGGCTGACAGGGGCAGGGCAGGGCAGGGCAGGGCGAGGGGAGAGGAGAGGAGTCGCGAGGGGGAGTGCAGCGCAGCAGTGCAGACGCACGTCCACCCTGCGGACCTGCCCCTGCCCGCCCCGAGGCCGAGGCCCGCCCCTCAGAAGCGCAGCTGCAACTAACTTTCTTTTCTTATCCTCCTCCTCTTGCGCCTTGCGCTGCTTTACGGCGTGCAGAGAGGTTGAAGTGAAGACTTGCAAAGCGACGCGACGCAGCCCGGCGCGGAGCAGCGCGGGAGCGCTAAGGGGTCGCTAATTCGGGCGAGACCCCGGGGAAGAGAGAGATAAAGAGGGAGGGCGGAGTCACGCCGCCGGGCTCGGCTGCAAGCAAGACTCGTGCTCATGTATATGGACGTGGCCCTGCGTCCAATAACGTGGCGGTGAAATAAGGGTTGGTGTTGGGGCGACTTGTGGGTATTTGTCCGGCAGGGGTTGAGTGGGGGAGGGGGCAGCCGGTAGGAGATGCAGGGGTCTTTATCAACTGCAAACACGGAGGGGGTGTGGCTGCACCCCTAGCGCCGACGGCGCTCCTGGGAACGTGAGGTATATAGGTACCGTCAGGTACGCCGTCATGTAATCGGCACGAAAATTTTGAAGTTGACCAGACGTGTTCGCCGACGTTCAACCGTCGTCGGGGAGTGGCTGGGGGAGGTGGTGCGGCGGGGCTCGGTGGGGCGTGGTGGGGCGTGGTGGGGCGTGGTGGCGGGGCGTGGTGGCGGGGCGTGGCGGTGGTCAGTGCGGCGGTAGATGGTCGTCTAGGAATGCGGCGGCAAATAAAAGGCCGGGCCGGCCGGGGTTATGAAGGCGTCGCGACGCTGCTGGTCGGGCCCCGGGCCCCGGGCCCCGGGCCGCGCTGGGGCGCTGCATGGCGATGACCGTCTGCCTGCAAAAGTGCATATTTTATTAAAATTGAATTTCTCCTGCCGTTTCATAAGTTTTCGGTGCACATAGGGAGGGTACTCGCGGCGGCGGTCGTTGCTCGAGAGGTCCACGTGCAGGCCGAGGCCCTCTGGTGGGTCCGTGGTGATCCGCACTGGGAGCTACCGAGACGAGGCGAGGAGGAGGCAGGCACGGAGGGCGGCTTTGCTTTCCAATATGTGAAGCATCGCCGCCCACGCCCCGCCGCGCCCCGCCCCGCCCCGCCCCGCCCCGCCCCGCCCCGCCCCGCCCCGCCCCGCCCCGCCCCGCCCCGCCCCGCCCCGCCCTGCAGCCTCGCTCCGCCCCGCCTCGACTTGCCCCGTGCCGCTCCGCAATCCTTCCCGAGTCACGTTCGTCATATTTCTCCGGCTGATCCCGGTGATTCGGGCGCCGCGCCGACGTCTGTCATCCCGGCGTCGTCGCGGGCGTCGCGGGGCTGATCAACACGACATCTCTCACCGCAAGGGGCTGGGGGAGGGGTGGGGGGATTGTGGAGGCCCCGGGGCGAGGCGGGCGCGAGCACAACCTCTCTACTCCCTAATAACAATATTTTGAAGAGCAGATTGATATTACTTATGGAGCGTCTCTGGTTCTGGGCCGCTGTCCCACGGGTGCGCGGCATTTCAGTAAACAGTGTGCGCGCCGGCGCACTGCATGTCGGAGAGTTATGTTAGTGAGTTAGGTAGGGGGTGGGGGTGCACTACTTGATGCGGGGCCAAGCACCACACCAGGCCCTACCCGGCCGGTACTACCTCACGCCCTGAGTTACTGGCATCTGGATAGCAGACGGACACCCACCCGCCCCGGCGCCTGCGCCACTGAGCCCAGGAGGAGGGCGGGGTGTGGTTTTGGGGTGGGGAAGAGCGTGAGAGAGAGAGAGAGAGAGAGAGAGAGAGAGAGAGAGAGAGAGAGAGAGAGAGAGAGAGAGAGAGAGAGAGAGAGAGAGAGAGAAAGGCGACAAGCTGCTAATCCCAGACCGATCCCTCATGAGAGGGAGGGAGATGATAAATATGTCTGCCACTGCCAACTACCCGGGGAGCACAAAACAGCCACCTGGCTGCATGTGCATGGGTGCGGCGGACGGTTCACATAGGAACTTCACAAAATATTGACTAATAAGGCACGCGGACACTTTGCACTATGAATGAACAGTCCTTTGAACAGTGAGCTTTCCTTTGCAGACTTGCGGCACGAGTTCCGCGCGGTGCCCGAGCGCCAGCTGGTGACGACGGGCGACTCGCTGGTGCTGCAGTGCGGCCCGCCGCGCGGCCGCCCCGAGCCCGTCGTGGTCTGGAGGAAGGACGGCCGCCGCCTCGACCTGGAGGACAAGCGCACCCGCCTGCGCCTCGTGGACGCCACCAACCTGGCCATCAGGGACGCTCGGCCCTCCGACTCGGGCCGCTACCAGTGCGTCGCCAGCAACATGGCGGCCACCCGGGAGTCGCCCGTCGCCGTCGTGGAGGTCGGGGGTGAGTGTTCCAGGGAGCGAGGGAGAGGGATGCTCAGGAGAGTGAGTCCTGAGGGGATCAGGTCGCTAGCGGGCATGGGGGGCATGGGCCTCAGGAACAGGTCGAAAGGGTCGGATTGTCGCTATCGCTAGCGGGTAACGGAGGGAAAAAGGGGGATTACGCGGGGAAAAGGGGAAATTGTCGCAAGTGGGCATCTCCGGTCAGGAGCGAAGTGTTGCCTACCTTTACTCGGTCTCCCTCTCAGTCAACTTCTTACAAGAATCGATGTGTTGCCCCATTATTTCTTGGAGAACTTTATGTTGGTCCAGCACGGCCCGGCACTTGCACACCGTATAAGTACAGCTGAAAAAAGGCACGTGACGTTAGATACCTTGACGCATTGACTCTGTTTACAGAACAAACACACGCAGACTCTAACCTCCAAACTGGACTGTTCTCTCGGCCTTTCTTTCGTGAAAACGTATACGTAGGAGAGACGGCGTGCTCTTCCGAGCACTTCCGAGTCTCCGCAAATCACACTCCTGCTTACACACGAGACGATCAACACTAAAACCCCAAAACATCCACCCGGGCGCACCTGCCCAGATCCAGACTGACTGACCCGAGCCGGGCACGGCACGGCACGGCACCAACCACTGTCACAAGCGCCGCTCATCCACATTCCACACTCATCTCGTGAGTGCGAGAGAGACAGATACTACAGTCGGCTGCCCGTGTTGCCCCTCGCCTCGCACTCGGGCTTGTGGCACCATCGCCCTCAAGGTAGGCAACACTTCACGCCTGACCGGAGATTCCCGATTGCAACAATTTTGCCCCCGATGCCCGCTAGCGACAATCCAAGGGTCTACCACTTTGAAAATTCGCGTACGAGGATTATTATCAGTGACGATTAAGGTGATTATCAATGATTATTTGAGTTAATCTTTAACATATTTACTGATTATTGGCCAATAATCACGCAACTTTCGGTCAAATTTGATAATAATCCTCCATGTTTGTCAAAATTTGGCAATATTTGGAAATTTTACACGATTGCGATTATGTGATCCGCTAGCGACATACCTCCGTGCTTACGTGTGCCCACAGTGCCACCGCGCCTGGTGCGCCGGCCCCCGGACGCCACGGCGCTGCTGGGCTCCTCCGTGGTGCTGCGCTGTGAGGTGGACCCGGAGGCGGACCCGGAGCCCGAGGTGTTCTGGCGGCGGGGCCGCGGCGCCAACGGCAGCCTGGAGGCGCTCATGGGCCGCGCCAGCGTGCTGCCCGACCGCTCGCTCCGCATCACGGGCGTGCGCCTCGCGGACGCCGGCCAGTACGTGTGCGAGGCCGACAACCGCGCGGGCTCCGTCACGGCCACGCTCACGCTCACCGTCGTCTGTAAGAGCACCCCGCACCAACCGAGTCTGTGTCTGTCTGCGGCCGCCTGTAACCCCCCCCCCCCCTCCCCACCCCCGCCCCTGTCCGCAGCCGAGCCGACGCTGAGCGTGTCGCCGCCGCGGGTGCTGCGCCTGGAGGCCGGCGCCACGGCCACCCTGCGCTGCGCGGCGGCCGGCGTGCCCGCGCCGCTGGTCACGTGGGCGCTGCGCGGCAACCGCACGGCGCTCCTGCCCGGCCAGCGCCTCGGCCGGCTGTCGGTGAGCCGCGAGCTGGGCCGCGAGCGCCCCGGCCAGGCCGCCGTGCTCACCCTGGAGGCCGTGACGCGCGCCGACTCGGGCCGCGTGCTCGTGTGCGCCGCGGTGAACGCGGCGGGCGCGGCGGTGAGCCGCACGAGGCTGCTGGTGCTGCCCGGCGAGCAGTGGCCGCCGCCCGTCATCGAGGCGGGCCCCGCCAACCAGACCCTGGCGGCGCACGCCACCGCCGTGCTCCCCTGCCGCACGGCGCACGCCCGCCGCCCGCCCGCCGCCACCTCCATCGCCTGGCACAAGGACGGCCAGCTGCTGGCCGCGCCCGGGCCGGCGCCGTCCTCCTCGTCCGCGCCCAGGATCCACGTCGACGACGCGGGCTCGCTGCGCATCCACGGTAAGCGGAGCGCGGCAGTGCCTCCAAGAGGGCTGGCTGTTGCGGGCTGCGTCGCTCTGGCTGCGATGCGGAGGAGCCCGCAAGAGCCCACAAGGTGTTTACTGTCTGCCCGCAGGATTTTCGAAGTACGAAATTTGAATGAAACTTTCAATTGAATTGCTATTGCATTATCGCTTTGACAGATGTGAAGAATAGTTCAGTTTCATGAGATCTGGCAAAACAATGATTCAAATCAGCTGAAAATTTCACCCAAATTTCGCACTTAGAAAGTCCAGAGGGCTCCTGTGGGCTGACAGTAAACACCTTGCGGGCTCTTGCGGGCTCCTCCGCATCGCAGCCAGAGCGGCGCAGCCCGCAACAGCCAGCCAGCTCTTTTGGAGGCACTGGAGCGCGCCTGGCGGGCGCGCCGCCGGGGCGCCGCGGGCGTTAGTTGGGTTGCCTACAGTGCAGGCGCTGACGGTCATGGTGTTGTCTGTGCTGCAGACCTGCAGGAGGGCGACGCGGGCGAGTACGCGTGCGTGGCGACCTCCCGCAGCGGCCGCTCCCGCTGGCGCGGCTGGCTGCGCGTCGCGCCCGTGGGTGGCGCCCAGCACCGCGCTCCGGAGGGCGCCTCCCTGCCCGGGCCACCCGGACAGCTCCGCGCCAACGGCAGCGACCGCGCCGTCGTCCTGTCCTGGCAGCGCTCCACCAAGGTGGGGTCGTCCACGGTCCTGGGCTACCAGCTGGAGGTGCTGGCGCGGCCGCAGAACAAGCCCGACGGCGCCACCGCGGCCCCGGCCTCGGCCCCGGCTGACCTGCCCTCCTGGAGCACGCTGACCCGCGTGCCGGCCTCGGCCACGTCCTACACATTCGTGCCTTCCTCGGACGAAGACGCCTTCGTGTTTCTGGTGCGTGCCTACAACTCGCACGGCCTCTCGCCGCCCTCGGACATCGTCGGGCCCGTGCTGCGGGACGACGAAGGACGCTGGACTGCGCGCGGGGAGGCTTCCGGGGCCGGAGCCCTGCCAGAGGAGGACGCTGATGTGCAGGTGCGTGGCCTTTTTATGTTTGTTTTTGTACAATACTTCATCGGACTTTACAGAACCCTTCATTTAAAAATATATATATATATTTTAAATTACACCTACTTCCTTCTTCTCACCCTTCTCCAGGACGCGCTTGACCACGCCCCGGTCCTGCGTCTGACCGAGGTGGTGGTGGCCTCGCCCACGTCCGTCAAGGTGCTCTGGGACGTGCTGGACCCGGACCAGATGGAGGGCCTCAGCATCTACTGGTGGTCCGAGGCGGACAGCCCGCCTTCCACAGAGGCCCCGGGCGAGGGCGAGGCCGCGGCCCTGCAGTCACTGACGGTGCAGACGCAGGCGGGCGGCCCGGGCCTCGGCTTCCTGGTGACGGGCCTGCGCTCCTTCACGGTCTACCACTTCTTCCTCGTGCCGTTCAACGGCCAGGGCGAGGGCCGGCCGTCCAACTCGGCGCGCGTGCGGACGCTGCCCGGGCCGCCGTCCGCGCCGCCAACGCGCCTCGAGGCGACGCTCATCAACGGCAGCACGGCGCTGGTCAAGTGGGCGCCGCCGCCCGCGAGACACCACAACGGCCCGCTGCTCAGCTACCAGGTGGTGGTGCAGGCCGGCGCCGCCGGCACTGAGCTCGTCAGCAACGTGACGCTGTCCGAGGACAGCGCGCTGCAGCTGCTGCTGTCCAACCTGTCCAGCGCGTACCACGTGAGCGTGGCGGCGGCCACGGCGGCCGGCCTGGGGCCCTTCAGCGCCCCGCTCGTCGTGCGGCCCGCGGCGCCGGTCGGCCAGCACCACAGGTACGCCACCATGTCGCCCGCGTCCAGCGGAGGAGGAGGACGCCCCGATGGGTCGACCACTCAGAATTTTGGTGTACATGGAATATCTGGAATATTTGAAGGATTTCTGGAATACGTTGGGAATATCTGGAATATTTTTGGATTATTTGGAATATTTTGGGAATATCTGGAATATTTTGGGAATATCTGGAATATTCGTGGAATATTTGGCTAATTTTTTGTGGAATATCTGGAATATTTTGGAATATTTTTCAGTGTGTACATGGAATATCTTAGTGGTTGACCCCTCGGGACGCCCATTCGTGACATTCGTTTTGGTTTTGAGTTGAAGCTAGCTTCCCCCAAACGACGGATAACGCTGAGGCGCATCTCGCGAGGGACATTCGTGACATACCCCAGCGAGCGCTCCTCAAGTCACACACATAACCACAACTGAACACAGCGCGATACTGCACTACACTTGACACCGGCTCGCACCGGCTCTCACCGGCTGCATGCCGCTGCTCTCGTCAAGCGAGCGTTCGGGTTCAGCTGCCGTAGGCAACCTCTCGTGGGGGAAGTCACTTCGAAAAATCATTGTTCGGTCCCCAAAAAATAATTTTTTATTACTGTAAAATCTAGAAGAAAATTACAGAAAAATCCGAAAAATCGAGAAAAAATGAACATAAAACCGAAATAATATCTTACAAAATCAAAAATAGGGTAAAAGATCCAAATTTATCAAAAGTGGCCGAAACTTTCCTTGCAAAATCTAAAGAAAAAACAAAACAAAAACCAAATAAATGAAAAAAGTTAAAAAAAAATCATTGTACCTATTTTGTGTGATTGTCCGCAACCGCTCTATTGAGGCGTGGCTCGTGTCCCGCCGGGCCGTAGTATATTCCCCGGGGGGATGTCCCTCGCAATGACCGACGGCAGTGGCAGAGGCAGCTTTTAACACCCTACCGGATTTCATTGCAACTAAAGAGGCGAGTCGACTCAAAACTCGAATGTCTGCGTGTTTCAGAGACGGCACCGCAGACGCGGCGGCTGACAGGGACGGCGGCCAGCTGCTCACCGAGACGTGGTTCATGGCGCTGCTGGGCAGCATGGTCGCCGTCATGGTGCTGCTGTTCTCGGCCATCATCTTCCTGCACCGCCGACAGCACCGCGCCAACAAGGAGACTTTCCTCGGCTTCTACGGTGAGTGCGAGGCAGGGGCGAGGTAGGCCTCCCGCTAAACAGCCCTGCGCGGCAGACTCACCCAGTGGCCTACCCGCCAGGCGCCAACGTGGTAGGCCACGTCAGTCTTTGGCACGCACGTGCCCTGGGCAAGGCCACAGGTGTTCGCCCGCCGCGCTGTGAGTATTACGAGGTGTATTCCCTGGCGATGAGTAATCCAGTAAGAGAAAACGAGACCAGGTCCTCACGAACTCGTTGACATCAGCCTAGTAAGTAATTGAGATAAAACAGGGCCTACGCCAGCGAGGGTGCTCCTCACTGGGTGCGCAGGCAGCAGCGGAGGGCGTATTCCCTCACAATGATTCGGTTTTATTCTGACGTAAATAATGTCGCTCGCATCCCTCGGCCTTGGTGGACCGTGAGCCGCGAGACGATTAGGACATCGCTGACTATACGACATAGCAGCAGGAGAGATGCACAGTAAAAATAAAAGAGGTTAACAAAGCTCCACTCCACTCTCTCTCTCTCTCCAGACTGCGGGTCCGGCGGCCCCGTGCTGACAACGCCGCTGACGCTCAAGGCCTCGGAGGGCATGCCGCACCCGCTGTCGGCTCCGCTGTCGCCGCCCCTGTGCCTCGTGCCGCAGGACACCTACGGCGCCAAGTACGTGGCACCCGGGACCCACCCCGGACACCACCAAGCACACCTCTCCGCCCAGCAGCACCAGGGTCGCGTCGAGGACCTCATGCTCCCCGAGTACGCCGAGGCCAACGACGCGCAGTACGACCCCGGCATGTCACAGGGTGAGCCGCCGCACGCACATTTCATTTCGTCATTTCAAAACTTATTTTTAAAACCACAGGTACTTTTTTTTTTTCAACCATTGTCACATTGTATCTGTAGGTTCCACTAGCAGTAAGTCATACTACGCAGAGGTCCGCAACCCCCACCTGTTGAGCACCTTCCAGTCGGCGTCCCAACTGGGTGGCTGTGGCTCCCAGCACGGCTCCCAGCACAGCTCCCAGCACAGCTCCCAGCACAGCTCCCAGCTGGGGACGCACAGAACGGACACAGGGAGCAGCGGCTATGGGCCTGGCGCCGCCCCTTACGCCACCACCACTCTAGTCTGCAGCGCGCGCACCACGGCGCCCTGCTCGTCCACCTCCACGGTGAGAAAGAAATTAAACGGCTTCGGAATTGCTGGTTATAACACTGAGCCCGTCCGCGACGAACCCGAAACCACTTTTTTTTCTTCCGTGAACGCAGAGCTGGAGTCAGGAGAACGAGCGGTTCCCGTGCGCGGCGTACTCGGATCCGGACAGCCGTGCTGGTCTCATGAGCGGTCCTCGGTCCCCCGGCAGCGGCGGCCCCGGCCACTACGACAACTACAACTACTCGGCGCACTGCTCGCACCCGGGTGAGTGAGTGGAGGGCGAGGGACGACTATCAGATCACTCCACTTCACTCAGAGAGCGTTCCACATCACTGCCACTGCCGGTCTTCGCGCTGTTTCCTTTTTTCTAGGGAGCCCCTCCCCGCTGGACCACCGCGGCGCGGCGCTGAGCCTGCAGGCGCAGGTGCGGGGCGCGCTGGCGGGCTCCAACTCCGGCGCCCCCGACACCGGCACCCTCGGCAGGGAGAACCGCAGGCTCAAGCTGCTCCGGCGGCAGGTGAGCCACTCGCCACCGGGGGCAGGCACAACCATCTGCGGTTTGCGGACGCCTAAGCCTGAGCAGTACCTCAAAACTACCTCCAAACTTAGAAACCACCCCAATAAAGTGGGAACATACTTGTCTCTTTCCCTTAAGTTCTTTCTCTTCCCCTCCCCTATTCCCTTCTTTCTCTGCCTTCTACCCCCCCCACCCCCCACCCCCACCCCCCGCCCCCCTCTCTCTCTACACTGCCCTTCCCCTACCCTATAGCTCACCACGGCCCTCTTTGTCTTTTCCAGCTGAACCGCTCCGCCCACGCCAAGGGCCTCCCGCCGTCCGGACACCAGTCCTCCCAGCTGCAGCTGCTGCTCCGCTCTAGTCCGTCCAGCTCGCGCAGCGGCAGCTGCAGCACCCAGGGCGGCGGCTCCCAGGGCGCCTCGCCGCCCGAGGACGCCGTCGACGAGCCGCTCCACCAGGTGCAGCACCACCCGGCGCCCATGACCGTGCTCCGCCAGGAGCCCTGCGACTACACGAGCAGCGGCAGCAGCAGCTGCAGCCGGCGGTACGGCAGCAGCGGCAGCAGCGGCGGCGGCAGCGGCGGCAGGGGCAAGGGGAAGGGCAGCAAGGGGGTGGCGTACAGCGGGCTGCCGAGGCGCGGAGGAGGGGGGGACCCGTGAGGACGGAGCGCCCCCCGACCCGCGAGGCCCCGAGGCGAGGCTCACCAACTGCTGGACATTTGGGAAAAGCTGCTTGCGCGCCATCATCATGTTTGGCTTACTGCTTTGCGCAAATCTGCCAGTTGGCGTGGCGCATCGAGACTGACAGAGTTATTTCGCCGATATATGCCCGCTTCCGCTGCGCCGCGGAGAAAAGACCAAATAAATAATGGTGAGAGCTGTCTCACTTATTCTTATAAGTACTACCATTTGGCCACCCTGCCGGCCGGCCGCCGACTCATAGTTAAAGACTGCCCACTAATGATCGCATAGCGGTCCCCATTATGATTTCCCTTGCTGTGATTGTTTTCCCTGTGTTTTAGGTGTAATTTTTCTGATTATTTAGTTTTAAGATTGTTACAATTTTTCCTTTTTTACAAGCTTGGAAATTTTATCTCTTTTAACCCCTTGTTGATTAGACAGAATGATAGAAGAAAATGAAGGGTACATTAAATTTTTATATTGTTTACCATCGGCTTACAGTATTGTCAGAAACCTCTCTATTTATTAATGGAAAGACTTGAACTCCAGTAATAGCCTCTAGATTGAATCAGGCTCCTTTCTGTTCTTCCTTCCTTTTTATTTTGTACATCGTGTATTATAACGCTACGCGTTTTGCGTCCAAAAGTTTTGTAAAAATGTGTAAACAGTCTCTTTTGTAGTAAAAATAAAGAAACGATAAACGACAACTTAGTTGAACTGCCCGAGCCAAATTGAAACTGGTACGTTACAAACCGAGTTCTTCGTAATATGAAGACTGCTCTTTGTAAGGAATTTACAGTATAGCATTTACAGCATAGTATCCTATCCGTCCTCCAAATTCATCCCCACCAGCCGCTGAGCTCAAAACAAATAATGCACCCGGGGACCTCTGCGATACAGAGCTGCTGACAAGGCATGTGCCGGCTGCCGCCACGAGGAAAAGTGGCCCTCGTCCGGTGATTGGTCGACATGAGCACGCACGGGGGGAACGGGAAGGGGGAGGGGGAGGGGGAGGGGGAGGGGGAGGGGGGCTCCAAACAGCCAGCACTGCATGCCCTAAATGTCGCCAAGCGCAGTGACATACTCAAGACTGCCGATGTTTACGGTACAACTTGTGTTCACTACGCGGGGAGAATGCGGATGTGATTCACCAGATATAAAAACCGAGGCCATAGAGGCGCTGCTGTCGAGAAGGATGAATGAAATCTTCACCATGAGCTGAGATAAACGCACTGTCGGGAGGGTGTCGGACTGCACCTCGCGAGGCGCCACTGTTAAAAACGGAGGGGGTATGCACTGTAAAAAAAAATGACGGTGAAAACTACGGAAATCACCGTTAATTCCTTTAACGGTGTCCACCGTAGAATGGTGCCTCCCTACTACGGCGCGCACCGTACTAGAAATTTTCGAATCCCCGTTACGGACTGCCAAGTACGCCATCACCGTACTAAAAAAATGGGGTACGGAAGACCCGTACTCATGACCTCTGCCCACCGAAAATGAGGTACGGTGGCGCCGTACTCTGCACTCCGTAGTCAGTTTCTAAAACGAAGATACGGGACACCGTAGTTGGTTCCGTACTACGATCGTGTTTTTTTACAGTGTGCACTCGCGTAATAGTCGGGTCACTCCATCCGTAATAAAGGCTTAATAGTATGCGTAATAGAAGCGTAATAGAAGCGTAATAGGAGCGCGTCATAGCCAAAATTCTCCTTATTTTCCTTATTTTTCTATCGTTTTGGGCTGTTTTGCCTGTTTTTGGCTCAATCTGTTCAATTTCGGAGCGTAATACGCGTAATAGTCGGGTCACAGATTTTGTTAGTGAATACCCCCTCGGTTAAAAACCTTGCGGTGAATTTCTCTGAAAGCTACAGTGAACCCTGCAGCACTAAAATTCACCGTAAGGTACTGAAATCTCCCACGTAAGCTTCGGTGAATCACGGTGCATCACCGTACCTACAGTGATATTCACTGTAGCCGTCAGATATATTCACCGTAGCCTACGGTGAACATTCATACCATAGGAGTGCACCAGGAGGATCATTGGGGAGCTCCCTGAGATAGTCTCCAACGGCCACTTCCGGGTCTATCGAAGAGCCCCAGTGGAACTCCAGTGCCTATTAGGGGCTTCAGTTGCGCTTTTAGAAGAACAAAACGAATCAAAAAGCGCGATTAAGGCGCTTTAAGGCGCTGCTATTAGTGCTCTGTTGGGGAATCAAGAGTCAACCCGCAAGTAGCCCGTTTGATACTATTCCGGGGAGCTCCCTCGAGTGGGCCGCCGCAAGACTGCCCCGCGCCAACCGCGATTGTGATAGGCTTCGGTCTCTAGGGTGGCCGCCGGCATTTTTTAAAATGGAAGAGCGCCGTATAGTGACAGCCTCTCAAGATCGGCGGGGCCAGAAACTGCGAATGGTCGCTACGGCCACTGAGACAGGGATTTGCTGTTATTACTCCAAGTTTGGTGTTCGTATCTTATCGATGAGCGTACGTTCGGATCAGCACGCTCTGGTGGATGGTGTCGCAACACGGTCGCGACACAGACAGGGAGCAGGAGTGGGCAGGAGTGGAAGTCCGCAGCACTACATCAAAAATATCCGCTCCTTTTCGCCCTCCCCATATATATGGGAGAATTTTTTTCTTGAGCTGCATTTCAAGCGTTTCAAGCGTAACTGCACGCTTCATTCAAGAGTGAAGTGACGTCCCCTAATTTTTTCAGATCGGGCTTCAGCAGGGATCATGGCGCCTTATTGCGGGCGACTGAGGCAGGCAGACGAGGCAAACCCGCATCATTGTTACGCATTTCAAACACCCGGCACGGTCGATGAAATTCCAAGGGTCTACCACTTTGAAAAATGGCGTACGAGGGTTACAATCAGTCACGATCATGGTGATTATCAATAATTATTTCAGTTTATCTTTAACAGATTGACTGATTATTGGCCAGTAATAAAGCAAATTTTTGTCAAACTTGATAATATTTCTCCATATTTGTCAAAATTTGTCAATATTTGGCAATTTTAAATGATTTAAATAATTAGAGGGGTGTACGAGGATTATGGAAGTGGTAGACCCTTGTGAAATGCAATACTTTCTGCATAGTGGGTAAGAGCTTTTGCTGAACCAGCGTGTATTTCGCGAGGCGTTATTTCGAGCTTCCCTTGATATTACAGAATGATCTGACACCAGTGTTGCCGGAAAAGTTAGGCAAAAAACCACGCAATTCACCTGTGTGCAGATGGCGGTATCTCCGCCTGCCGACTAGACCTCCCCTGCACTCGTGCACAGATGTTGCCTAGTAGGCAGGCGGAGATACAGTCCCGTCACACATGGGTGTATTGCGCCGTGTTTTGCCGAACTTTCTGGCAACACTGCGTAACATTCAGTGTCACCGGTGCCACGCGCATGCGCCTCGCGCTGCCGATCCGGGCGCGCAAACGGTAGTGCCAAGGGAATACCCATTTGAATACTGATTTGTAAGCCCATGCACTGCGCTGGCCCGCGCTGCCGACAGGCCCGGCCCGGCCCGGCCCGTCGCGGTGAGATGGACTGATTGCTGCTCCACGGTACGCCCAAGATCTGTAGGCCCGACCCCGACCCTTTCGGGAACGCAGGATTACATTATTACAAATGGATAGAAAAGAAGTTTTGTAGGGTTACTAATGAAACTCGTGCAATTTCTGGGGCTAAAAACCCCAGATTCAAATAAATATGTTAAATTTAGATTCAAAATTTCAAAATTGGCAGGGAAAAGGGATTACAGGTGCATTGTACACAAGCGATTTGGTAGTGCGACATTGGCAGCGAAGTGAGGGGTCGGCCGGGTTCGGAGGCTGGGGGGTCAGGGGGTCGGGGGGCGGGGAGGCTGAGGTTGAGAGTCGGAGTTCGGGGATCGGGGGTCAGGGTTTGGGGTTCGAAAGTCGCAGGTCGGAGGTCGAGGGTCGCGGGGTTGCGATCGATCGGCTCGGTACACGGCACTCGGGTCCGGCAATGTGTAGCCCGGCCGCGGCCGCGCGCTGCGCCCGCCGAGGCCGAGGCGCCCGCTGCGAGCCGGGGGGGAGTAGGAGCAACAGGGAGAGGGGAGGAGCCGCGGGGGGCGTGCGGGTATTGCGAACAGGGTGCGTCCACGTACCTTGCGGACTTCACCGGCGGTAGGTCCCTGGCGGGAACCCCGGCGAGGGAAGCACTGGAAGGCGCGGGCCTGTGACCGTCCCGCCGTTATAAGGCTGGGTTGGGCGACCTGCCTCACTCGACGCCCAGCTAGCGAAAGGGAAGCAGCACCGGCCGGCCCACCACCTCACCCACCACACCCTGACGACGCTGACCCTCCCTACGGGCGAGCGACTCTCCCGCGAGGACTCTTCCCGAAGGACACCTGCACCAAGCCTGATCGTCCGCGAACGTCTCGTCTCAGCAACGAGCAGGTGAGTCGGTTTTCTGTATCCGGGAGGATTATCAAAGCCCCTCCGCGGTTTGTTCCCCACGGTCTACGGCAAAGTTGGTCGCCAACGATAAGCAGAGGAAGCCCGCGATGCCGTGCCACACGACTATCGAGACTTCTGGAGCGATGTGCTGTGACGCACTTCTTGGAAATTTGAGTACAAATAGCGCCAGGTGGAGATAAGCAATATTTTTCAAACACGGTGGTAGAGGAAGACGATTGCTGTGGTTCTGCCCAAGATTTTCAACTATGCAAGAAATATGCTGTAGGCA
>JAHWGI010001289.1:1785000-2052500 GCA_029379305.1 Frankliniella fusca | reverse complement strand
ACCCTGTCACCTCGAGAGGGCGGGGGGGGGGGGGAGGTGCGCGCGCGCGTTTCTCTCTCTCTGTGTGTGTGTTATTTCGTGTGTGTGTGTGTGTGTGTGTGTGTGTGTGTGTGTGGAAGTGTGAACGATAGGTCGCCGCCCACCCCCGCTACGCCGCCGCCCCGTCCGCTAACGTCTCCTCCAGGCGATAAGGTGTTTCGGAAAATTGCTGCACGACGACGCGAGGTCTATTTATATATATACCGTAATACAACCGGCCGCCCTCCTCCAGGGCGCTCGCATCACGCAAAGTGGATGAATTATGAACGCGCCGATGGTAAAAGTGTTATGGCAGCCCAGGTGTTCCCGGGCGGGGCGGGGCTGCACAGCCCAGCGTGTCTGAAGTGTGCGCGTGCGTTGCGTTTGCCTGTGATCGGCTCGTAACGTTACTCGGTAGTGAGTATAGACAGTTCCGCAACGGACTTATGCGAGGAAAAACGAATAATGTTGGACAGGTGTTAGGGAAACATTTACACCATCCTCAACATCTCTCCCCCCCCCCTCAAAAAAAACTGATGGTTACTGCACGTATGTACATTTTGGTGGCGATAAGGGGTCGAGAGCATGCAACAGCGAGTGCGTCGTGCCGCGGCGTGCGGCGGCGGCTGGTCGCAATTGCAACGATTTCAACACCCCGGATGTAATCTGCGGCGGGCGGTGTTGTTGGGCCCGCCGCGCCCGCCCCGCACCGCGCACGCCAAGCGTTTGGCGGGGTCCTTGCCGGTGGCAACAGTCGCACACAAGAAATATTGCATGTTTGTGAAATTGGTGGCGGGGCTGAGGTGCGGTGGGGTAGCGCGGGGCTAGACATGATAATGATATCATTCCACCAGCGCCGTCACGCACTGCACCCCGCTGCTGCACCCTGCACCGGCCCCGTCGCGCTACCACTACGCCTCGCCACGTTACGCCACGCCACGCCACCATCCATCAACTTGAGAAGGAAACAAAAATCCCCGTCTGAATATGAATTAGTCTGCAAACGAAACAATGTGCACGCCTAGACCACCAAGGGGACGGCGAGAGCTATATAAGGGGGAACAGTGTGAGCGAGTGAGAGGGAGTTTACCAGGGTCGGAGCGGGGCCCGGAGGAAAAAGGGGGGGGGGGGCATTTTGATGTTGAAATAATGGGGTTGATCCGCTTGGCTGCCCCGCCGCGCTCTGCCCGTCCCGTTGGCGTGGGCGTCAATCATGAGTCGCCTCGGCCCTTGCCCCCCACCCTGCGCCCTCTACAGCACTCCACTTCGTACCCTCTCGCTGTCAAGATTCCTCCGCACTCCACCGCCTCTCCACGTCGCGTCGATCCTGCTCTCATTGGAGTTATTATTTTTATTATTATTGTTTGAACTAGTCTGGAATGACAGTTTCTCCAGACAGGGGATTTTTTTTCGCGTTATCGTGCGGTGCGGTGCTGGCGTGCGGCCCCGGCGTGGTGAGCGTGGCGTGGCGTCGCGTGGCGCGGATCACGAGGCCCTGATAAGGCCCGTGTTGCAGGGGATGATTAGACCGTATTGAAACATCTCAAGTTCCCTGGCCTGGATTACCCACCCACCCCCACACGCTGCTGACAGCGGACCGGTTCCGACGCGACGGAAATCGTGTAGGGAAACTAACGGAATCCAGCAGAAACAAAATCTGACAAATAAATTCAAAACTTTTGTGATATTTTGAGCTGGATCCAAGGATTCCAACTACCAGGCGTGGAAATTTTTTAAAACATAAAAAAAAAATATGAATGTATGCGTTGAAGATTTTCTTCGCGATCACTTAACACTCTGGACGAGGGATAAAATAAGGAGAAAAAACATTGTGTTTTTATGAGAAATAAAAGGCGGTTGGCTGAAATCGTCGGACGACGGGGTACTCTGCTCGGGGGAGGGTGGTGGAGGGGCGGGTGAAGCGGGGTGAAGTCGTTGTGCCGTTATTTGGGCTGCGCTGCTCCCGTCTTGGCTGATATCAGCGCCGCCTGTCCTGTCTCGGTCTGTAGGAACAATGGCGGACGAATGGAAGAAAAAGAATAAAAAAGGGCATAGAAAGAATAAGTTGCCGAGACGCGGTGGCGGGCCGGACCGGGCCGACCGACAGGGCGTTTTGGGGCGGACGGACGAAGCGACAGACGGACAGACAGAACAAGAGGAGGCTGATGTGATTATCAACTTGCAGCTGTCATTCCCTGGCGTCCGCCCCGCCTAGGCCCCGCGCCGCGGAACTTATCGCGAGACAACAGAGAGGCCTCTCCTATACTCCCTTCTCCTCTCCGCTCCCGGCTTCTTCTGCTTTCGCTCGACTGAGAATTTTAATGGACCCTGATCTGCTGAAAACTTTTTTTTTACGCTTTTACTTTTTCTTCTCCGTCCCTCAGACTTGAGCCGAGCAGTGGCAGCAGCCCCACGCTGCAGCGCGGCGGCGGGGCTTAGCAGCAGACGGTTTGGCTCAGTGTCTTTTGGATGCACGAGGCGCCCTGACGGACGTCTTCGTCACCGGGGCTCGCCTTTTCCTTGTTTCTATCCATCTATGCGTCTGTCTTCACCGTGCATCAGTGCTCTGTGATATACCTCAGGGGGATCATGGTCCCTACGGTGCCCTACGGCCACTGTACGCCCCTCCCCTCACCCCTCAACTTTTAAGGGGTGGATTAACCTAACCTAACATTACCTTACCTAACCTAACCCAACCTAACCTAACACCCTTATCTAAATTTATCACCCTCCAGTCGACCGGGTACACCAGACCATCCCGCTTATCGGACCTCAGAGTCGCCCCCCTCCGATTGCCGTGTCGGGAATGGTTAACATTCTGACTCCAATTACAATGTTCAAGAGAGTTTGGTTTTGATCAAAGGTCCCCTTGACAGTGTTATTTGGTCTCTAGTCTGGGTCAGTCGACGAGACCTGGACCCCGGGGCTCAGCTGATAGAGGAAAATAAACAAATAGGTATTTCTTTGCAAAGTCGCACGTCCTCGAGAAAGTTTGCCGTCCCTCTGTAACATGCGAAGCATATAACAGCGAGAATAAATATATATATATGTGGGACAAGTTTGCCGGGGGAGTCCCCCGTGGTTGTGGGCTGCGTTCAAAAGTCAGTCGTGTTTTTTCCCCGTCTCTCTCTCTCTCTCTCTCTCTCTCTCTCTCTCTCTCTCTCTCTCTCTCTCTCTCTCTCTCTCTCTCTCTCTCTCTCAGTTGCATCGGCACATGTTTGCATGTGTGTGTGTGTGTGTGGGCGTGTCACCTCGGCAGCAGCCCTTCGGGACACTCGTGGGTGGGAACAGGGGGCCGCACATAAATAACTCAACCTGATGGAAGGCGATGGGACGTGGGGGCAAAAGAGGGTCGAACAGAAAGAGATAGGGGACGGGTGGAAGGGGAAGAGAGCGGGAGAAATGCAGAACGATACGTGAGAGGTGAAAACTTTAATCCTGCGCGGGGTGACCAAGTTCGTTTTCAAAACAGTAAAAGGATGCCAGGATCCAAAATGTTGTTAGCCAGTGCCTCCCCCGCCCACCCCCCTTATGCGGCGGCTGGCTAGCCTTTCGCACGGGGTTGCACAGCAAGTCGTCCCTTCCGGCGAAAAACTTTTCCCTTGTTTGCTCTGTGCTGCAGACTCCCTTCCCCTCTCCTGCCCTCCCTCCCGCCTCAATCTGAGACAACTTTAGGGTTCAATCGCACAAGTTGCAGGGCCGGGCTGCAGTCTGACTTGCGAGGGTCAGGGGTGGGCTAGGCGGAAATGGCGTTTAACGTTGCCACTCAAGTGCTCAACTAGCCCTAGCCCTCGCTCACGAGTAGCCTGCTGTTCTGAAAAACTCTCCGAGAAGCGCAAAAAAGGCCGTAAAATATGTCAAGAAAGACTCTACCCACTCTTAAAAATAAAATACGTCCTTTTTTTTTAATTTGTGATTACGACACTGAGTTCTAATTCACGAACGCAGTCGTAGTAGTACGACAGAAAAATTATTACTCGTCCAAGAAAACTGAGTCTACACATGGTGTTAACAAATTATCGTAACTATTCTACTGGAAGTGGTAAAAAATCTTTTTCACAGTCATCTCAACTCAGTTTAGTCAATTACTTTGTTAATTAATTAATCAATTAATTTATCATTTTTACAGAAGTTGGTTTTGCTGGATATTTCTTGCGTCATTCTATAACGGTATACGTCTTCTTTTCCAGGACTCGAGGACGAGGTCCAGATGTTCAAGGGGAACGAGTCCCACCGAGACCACTTCAAGCTCCTGCAGAGGGAAGGCTCGGCGCTGCTCGTCGGAGCGAGGTAAGACTTTAACCGCTTAGAGCCTACAGTATTTTTGACTCTCGTAGCTTTGCACTCGCCCGTCTAGACAGCGTTGTCGGCTGGTCCAGTGCTGGGTGTTGCAAGGTACAGGCCTGCGCCCCCTACGCCTACAAGTGTGTATGTGTGTGTGTGTGTGTGTGTGTGTGTGTGTGTGTGTGTGTGTGTGTGTGTGTGTGTGCGCGCGCGTGCGCGCGCGTCCCGTGTCAGGTGTCCGCCAGAGTGACGGGAGCCTTGTGCATCATCATTACGTCTAATTATTCGGAATGGGGCAGATCGCAACTGTGTGCTTGTGGAGAGACAGAGATAGTAAGAGAAACAGAGAGAGAGATAGAGAGAGACGGAAGGTGTGTGTGAGGGGGGTGGGGGTGGGGGGTGAGGTTGAGGACCAGCAGTGGGGGTGCGGGTGAGGCATAACGAAGGCTTGCGCTGTGAGGAAAGCACGCCGGTCCGTCCCGTCCCGGCCGACAGGACATGGTCGCTTGTACGGGGCACTCTCCCTACCCCTACTCCCTCCTACAACTCCCCCCCCCCCCCCTTCACCTCCGCACACACGCACACACGCGCGCGCGCGCGCCCGCACGGAGGGCGTGGGTCTTTATGGGTGCGCATACATCACGGAGCTCGCCTGCTAGCCCCCCCCCCCCCTCCCCCTCCAGCCCCGGCCCTGCCCGGTACCATCCCTGTGTGTACCCCGTGCTGGCGCGCCGAGCCTGGCCGGGACACCGGGACACCTTGAGTCGGGGCTGCTGTAGAAGGGACCGCCGAAAAACGCGAAGAAATATGGAACCGAGGGGTAAATAACTCCGAATTTTGATGTACACCACTAATTCAAAATTCACACTAATTCAAACTAATTCACGCGAATTCAAAACTAATTCACGCGAATTCAAAACGAATTCAAAACAAATTCAAGCGAATTTAAGGAATGACCTCAGAAAATACACGCACATCTGATCCAAATTATTGTCTCAATCACATGATGAAATAGGATTTTTAGTAAATTATTGTGAATGATTTCTATTTATTCCAAATTATTGGTAATTAACTTGCAACTGCGCAAAATACTCTGCAAACTCAAGTGTGAGACAGTATCACACTTTTTACTGTAGTACCACCGTGTCTCACACTTTCAAAAACTATTTTCTGTCGTTGAATAGCAATCACGTTTTAGAGAATGGCATCAGCTTTGGTTCAAAATCCCGGTTAAAACGGGCTACCATGTGATAGGGTTCTGATCGCAAACAAAAACGTTCCTATAAATTTTCGAAATCGTTAATTTACGATTATTTCATGTATTGTTGTTCCAAACCCCATCACATGGTAGCTCATTTTAACCGGGATTTTTAACCAAAGCTGATGCTGTTCTCTAAAACGTGATTGCTATGCAACGACAGAAAATAGTCTTTGAAAGTGTGAGACACAGTGGTACTGCAGTAAAAAGTGTGATACTGTCTCACACTTGAGTTTGCAGAGTAATCACAATTATTTCATTTATTTTTTTAAACTTTTCTGAAACAAATTTTGCTCTGCAATTGAAAGGGTGGCGTGAAAACATGGAAAATTTTTGCGGCAGTAAACCTCCCGAAGGAGGTTGCGGTTCCCGCCAGGCACAGGGCTTTTACCCCCTGTGGCAGCCAACTGCTTCGGTGTTCCATGGGAACCGGCGCTTTGCTGACTGCGATCCTATCGCGCAATTCGACAGATTTGATCCCCGTACCACCATTGGCCTACCCCTAGAGGTACGAGCGGTGTCAAGAGCGTTAGACTTCCTGATCCCAGTTTCAGAGGCCTTACCTCAGAGGGGTACGCGGGATTCGAACCCACAACCCCGAGTGCCGACACGTAGCCAGAACAGGAAGCGACCCAACGCCCAGAGCCACCGAGCCAACGGCGGTGAGACGTGTTTAACTTCTATTTGACCTGCCATCCAGCTGCGGCCAAAGGGAATGTCAAGCGCGAAAAACACTTTCCCGAGTGGGAGTCGAACTTCGGACCACTCGGTTCGGTGTTGCGTGCCCTACCAACTGAGCCACGACGCCACGATGACTGTACAGTGCGACGGGTTCGAGTCGTGTTTGCCGTATCCTGCAGCCTCCAGCCAGGAGGACAGGGCAAATACAACTCTAACCCGTCGCACTGTACAGTTATCGTGGCGTCGTGGCTCAGTTGGTAGAGCGCGCAATACCGAACCGAGTGGTCCGAAGTTCGACTCCCACTCGGGAAAGTGTTTTTCGCGCTTGACATTCCCTTTGGCCGCAGCTGGATGGCAGGTCAAATAGAAGTTAAACACGTCTCACCGCCGTTGGCTCGGTGGCTCTGGGCGTTGGGTCGCTTCCTGTTCTGGCTACGTGTCGGCACTCGGGGTTGTGGGTTCGAATCCCGCGTACCCCTCTGAGGTAAGGCCTCTGAAACTGGGATCAGGAAGTCTAACGCTCTTGACACCGCTCGTACCTCTAGGGGTAGGCCAATGGTGGTACGGGGATCAAATCTGTCGAATTGCGCGATAGGATCGCAGTCAGCAAAGCGCCGGTTCCCATGGAACACCGAAGCAGTTGGCTGCCACAGGGGGTAAAAGCCCTGTGCCTGGCGGGAACCGCAACCTCCTTCGGGAGGTTTACTGCCGCAAAAATTTTCCATGTTTTCACGCCACCCTTTCAATTGCAGAGCAAAATTTGTTTCAGAAAAGTTTAAAAAAATAAATGAAATAATTGTGATTATTTTGCGCAGTTGCAAGTTAATTACCAATAATTTGGAATAAATAGAAATCATTCACAATAATTTACTAAAAATCCTATTTCATCATGTAATTGAGACAATAATTTGGATCAGATGTGCGTGTATTTTCTGGGGCATTCCCGAATTTAAAACGAATTCAAGTAAATTCACAAAAAGATCACAATTATTTCAAAAAAAAAACTTTGCAATAAATTCAAAAAATTCAAAGCTAATTCCAAACGAATTCAATTTAATTTAGACAAATTCAATTCAAATTCACGCAATTTGTACACCGAATTCAGAGTTGCTTACCTCTCGTATGGAACACAGGCTGTGGTCGGGTCCGGAGGTGAAAAAGTGCGGGAATTCCCCCAAGTGACTATTTACCAGTGAGTTTTTCTTTTGCTGAATGAACTCATCCTCAACATGCCTACAAGGACTAGTTTTAGTGTTCAAGAGAAGGTCTTTGGCGGAGCCCTCACTGCATGGCTCCAGAGAGTGTGTGAGAGGTTGCAGTACTCGGCCCCCGGCCCGCGGCCCGGTGGAGGAGGGTTGCACTCTCTGTTACAATCAGTGCTGCTCCGCGTCTCCAGGGGAGGGGGGAGGAGAGGGGTGACCGGCGTAAGGGTGATGGGGGAGGAAGCTGAGGAAGGGAGGAGTGTTGGGGGGGGGGGGGGATCAAATCGGGTGTCGTGCGAGCTCGGGAGAATGGAGCAAGATAAGACGCGCAGGGTCACCACGATCGGCGTTGAAATTCAAACCACGGCGCCTGCCTCCCCCCTCCCCCCCCTCTCTCTCTCTTCCTCTGTCTCCCAGTCCCAGTCACTCTCTCTCCTCGGTTGGAGAGGCACCTCTGCGCCAATTTGCTCAAGAGCACACATCCCTGCCCCTTCCCCAAGACTCTCCCATCCCAGGGCAGCCATGCTCCTCTCCTCTCGCTTGCTCTGCTCGTCTCTCCAGGCTTACCGGTCTTACCTGCCCCCCCCCCCCCTCCCCCTTCTCACGTCCCTCTTTCATTTTGTCAACTCAGCCTTAATGCAACACAGATCAGGTAAAAATTTGGAAACTTGTTTCAAACTCTAAATGGTCATGAAATTCTCATGTCAGCATCAGAGAAAAAGCTGTCGTTGCATGCTATCTCTTTTGTCGTCGTCTTCGTCGTCTTCTTCGATGATGATGTTGGTGATGATGTTGTTGATGATGATGATGATGATTTAATGGACGCTTGCGAGTGGATGGTCTGAAGTGCGTGCTCGTGCCTCTGACGGCACGTTGTCCACTCGGCGCGCCGCCGGTCCGCTGGACAGGACAGAGGGGATCACGGGCACGAGCGTGACCCGGGCGGCTCTGGCGCGCGCGCGTCAGTGTCACTACTGCGAGCAGCCACGCCACGGCCCGCCTGAACCGGCCCTGCCTGCCTCTCTCTCTCTCTCTCTCTCTCTCTCTCTCTCTCTCTCTCTCCCTCTCCCTCTCCCTCTCCCTCTCTCTCCCTCCCTCTCTCCCTCTCTCCCTCTCACCCTCTCTCTTTCCTTGTGCGTTTCTCTCTGTGCCGCACACTCTCTTGGCGCTCACGCTCAAGCGTCCGAACCGAATAAGGGGGCTGGGGGTTGGGATGGGGGAAGGGGCTGGGGTAGCTGTGCTCTCCTCTTTGGCAGAATCATATAGTGATTTTGCACCATTCCTGTTGATTTATCGTCGATAGGCGGTGCGTAGTCTCAGTGACGCAGTCTTACTCCTCTTTCTCCTTCTCCCCATAGCCCTCAGTCTTTCTCATTCTCTTCGCCCCTCAAACGGTAGAAAGAACGGCCGAAAGGTTGTGTCCTGTATAGCAGAGTAACAACTGCCCTCCATATACTGAGCAGCTTACCTATACAAATGTCAAGGGCAAAAAAGGTTGGGCGATGAGATGTATGTATTGAAAAAGGCATATAGCAAGTACGGAGAAAGATATCAGAAAGTGGGTCGGCCGGGAGAATGGAGGAGAAAGAGGGTGCGATACCCCCTTTGAGGGGCTTGCCGAGGCTCATTTCGCCCGGGCCTTGCCTGCCCATCGGACAAGCAAGCAATCCCTAAGATGAACGTGCTATATATATATACCGCCACAACATCTCAGTTCATCATGTTTTCCTCCCCTCCCTTCCACCCCACTTTTCTACTCCTGCAGCCCCCTGCCAGTCTTTCCCCTCCTCCCCCGACCCCTCTGTTTCTCCCTCCTTCTTTTATTTCTCTTCGCTTTGAGTTCTCTCTCAATTCTCGATTTATAGCGTTTCGTGTCGAGATACCAGGGGTCTTTAGTCCTTGTTCCCCGTGCGGCGTGGCGGGGCGTGGCGTGGTGGAGCGAGCCTGGGCGTTTGGACCGCCTCCAGATGGGACCGCGGCGGTCTCCTCGAGCGGCGGGCCCATGTGATCCGCCAGCAGTCAGTTTCTCACCCCAACTTTTCTCTCACCCCGTTTCTCTTTTTCTGCTTTTGAGTTTTCCCCGCCGGTTCCTTAGCTCACTTTGCTCCCTCACTTTTAAAAGGTTGGGCAGGGGAAGGGTGGGATGCTTTCGAACATGAGCGCAGCTGCAGCTGTGGAGCTGGGGCGGAGTGGGGAGTGCAGGTGTCTGCACCTGTCGGGCTGCCGCTGGCCAGAGTGGCGGACTCATCCAAGTTGGACCAGACGCTATTTGTCTCTTTGTTCTTGTTGTTCTTGCAGCGTCACGGGCGGGGCGGGGCGGGGCGGGGCGGGATGGGGCGCGGTGGGGTCTAGTTCGGCGGGGCTGGCTACTGGCTGGAGCGTGGCGGGGCGGGCAACGCCGCGTGTTTGAAAGAGCAATGCGGGGAGAGTGCGAAATGCTCGGGCCGGTGGAGGGGGGAAGAGCGAGGCAGGCCAATTCCAAGTGTCGGAATGAAAAGCATATTATATTTTTACGTCCGGAAGCACTATTATTCTCCCTCAAAACAGGTTTCACTCTATTAACTTTTGCGGTAAGTGGTGTGGCTGACCGAAATTCGCGCTTAGCACGGGTAGCCAAACTGACATAATTTGTTTCTTCGGCAATTACCAAAACTTAATGAAGTTTCAGTAAGCGAGGCGCGGGGGTGCTCGGCTGCGCGGGGCGGCGTGGGGCACAGCGGCGCCGGGCGGCCTGCTCGCTGCTCGCGTGGCCGACGCCCACACTGTGGCCACAGGCCGGGCGGAATACACTAAAGCAGGCGAGAGCTCATAAAACCAAACGTGCTGCGGTCAGTGGGTCAGGAAGATACGACAGGGGGAGGGTGGGGAGGCTCGCTGAAAATCTGGAAGACTACCCTCCAAGTTTCTCTCTTTCTCTCTCTCTCTCTCTCTCTCTCTCTCTCTCTCTCTCTCTCTTTCTTTCTCTCCCTTTCTCTCTCTCTTTCTCTCCCTTTCTCTCCCTCTCTTCTATTCCGCGCCGTTCCCGACACGCAAACAGCAGTGTGTGGCCAGACTTAAGGTCGTAGAGGGAGAGAGGGCCGTGACCACGGGACTGACCCGGCGGAAGAAGGGCCTTATTCGGTCACCCTGCCCCTCCTCCCACCGGTCCGCTTCCGCCCCGTCGAACCGAAGGGGATTAATTTTTTATGCTGTGCACCCATGTGTTCTGGATTAGCGTGTTCATGTACACGGGCCGTAAACCTCTCAACAGCTACGGGCCTAGCATTTTACCTCGCCTTTTCACTGAACACATGGATAGACAGACATGTGCTTAATTAGCGAAATAATCTTTCGATTTTACTTAGTTTAACACTCCGCCTTGTCTGTGCTTGCAGGAACATCGTGTACAATATCAGCCTCCGTGACCTGAACGAGTTCTCAGAACAGGTAAGCCAACGCAACAGCTCTGTCGCTGGAAAATTATATTTGGTTGAGCGCCGTAAAACGTAACGTCGAAAAGAAACACTGGCCGATAAGAAGAGCTAAGAAAAACATTTACCCTGACATTCTGCCATACCGTTGTGATCGCTATTTTCATCCGCGCTGCCTTCTACTTTTACACACTACCGTGCAGAAATAGTGGCGGAGCGGAGGAAAGGGAGGGCTTTGAGGTGCCGGGAAGGGCGGCGCTGGGGTGGAGGTTTCGCAGCAGGCAAATTTAGCGCGCCGTCGTGGGATGACGTTTTATGCCCTACGAAGCCGACCTTCGCCCGCCCAGGCAGGCAGGCAGGCAGGCAGGCAGCCCGAGCCTGGTCGGGTCGCGCTAAGCACGCGATCCCCGTCCAGGCCGGGCACGCCCTTGGCTCCTCACCCTGCCGTCTGCCCCTCCCGCCGCTGTCACGCGTCACGCGGGGGACGCCGACTGCACTGCAGCACCGGGGAGACTTTGCGCGCCGCTGCTTCTTCTCTGCGAAAATAGAACGAGAACCCTGTAGAAATGCGAGAGCTGTATGAAATGTGTTTGAATGGCGGACACGCGGCAGCAGCCCCTTTCCAATTTATGGTTCCTTGCCCGTTGCAGGTGGACTGCAAAACGCAAGAAATTTCTCTCTCTCTCTCTCTTACTCCGCCGCTCTCTCCATCTGCTCAGATAGTATGATAACGGTGCGAGGTCGCCCCAAGGGTGACTCCAGAGGTCGCTTTATGCATTCATGTCATTATTTTGATAAACTTGTCCAGTCTCTCGCCTTGGAGTGCTCCCCCTGACCCCCCCCCCTTTCCTCCCCACTCTTTCTAATGTGGCGACCCAGAACGCGCGCGTTCTATTCTCCCCGCCGTGGCCGTGCATTGCTAGAGTCATTGTTTTGATTATTCAAATGCGACTGCGCTCTCTATTCTGGTCCGCGACTCGGCGGCATCTATCTTGTCTCCAGCGAGTTGAGGAGCGCGCGGGGGGGGGGGGAGTCCCTCCCGTCCTGACCGCCGGTGCGCTGCACTGTGACTGACGCGTCTCGCCTTAGGAAAGCGCCTTTTACGCAAGTCCCCCGTCATGTTATCTGACTCTAATGACGCGAGGAGTGTGCATTGGGGGGGGAGGCCCGGACTGCACCTGCATCATGCACGACGAGGCTGTCGCCATGAGGGCGGGGCGGGGCGGGGCGGGGCGGGGCGGGGCGGGGCGGGGCCGTGAGAAGCTGCCGCGAGCAGATAATACGTCGCAGCAGCAGGGAAAGTCGCTTTGGAACTTGCCTCTCTTCCTTTTGAGTAAAGCCTCAAATCTTTCGCTCCTCTCTGCAGAGGGGTGCCTCCTCGTCCTTCCCTCCACTCCCCTCTAACCCTCCCTCCCTCCCTGCCCCTCCCCCGCAGTTATGGCTTTCCTGCTGCTTTGCTGCTGCCGTTAAGTGGGTCAAACTTGTCGGGAAAGAGTATGCAGCGGGTCGTGCCGCCTGTCCGCCCCGCCCCGCCCCGCCCCGCCCCGCCCCGCCCTGCCCCGCCCCGCCCCGCCCCGCCCCGCCCCGCCCCGCCCCGCCCCGCCCGGCTTCGGCCCGACGACTTTGGCCAAGTTGTGTGCGGCACACACCGACCATTGTAAATCGATTAGACCGGCCCTGCCGCCGGCCCGGTCCGAGTTTAGAGTCATCGTCGTCCCAAACGGCAGAGAGACAGGCCTGGACGGCCTGGAAGGTTCGGGGAGGGGGACGCGCCGCGCCGCTCCGGCCGTGGCGCGGGTCTGATGTTTAGAGAGATAGCTCCCTCTCCCTCCCTCCCCTCTCCTCCCCTCCATCCCCCCGCTCTGGTTTCAGCCGTGACGCGAATATCTCAACCCCCGTGTACTGCAAGACCCGTGTATACCTCTCACCCTGCCCCTCCCGCTGCGACCCTGCCACCGAGCCGAGCCGGCGCAGCGGGGGCCGGGCTGTCTCGTGAGGGACAGAGAAATGAATGGAGAGGGAGGGATAGCGTGATCAAAACGACTGTTAGGTTCCGGGACACATTCTTCTTCGTTTTAAAATAAGTTTTTGTGGAGATGATTGTTAAAACTTCGAAAATGACCGTTGTTATTGTTGCCCGCATAAAGAGTGAAAAGAGTGTAGCGACTGGGTGCGTTAGAAGGAAAAGATGGGGGCGAGAGAGATGCTGGAAGCTAATGCAAGCGACAGCGTTAATTCCGAGTGAGTTGCTTGTCGCAACGGCGGACGTGTTCAGCGATGGTATGGCAGGCCAGTCCACAGAGGAGAAAGGGGGGCCTGTGTTGGGATAGGGAATTTTGCTGGGGAAAGGGGCGTAAACAATGCAAAAATAAAATAATAAGAGAGAGGAGAGAGAGAGAGAGAGAGAGAGAGAGAGAGAGAGGGAGAGAGAGGAGAGAGAGAGAGAGAGAGAGAGAGAGAGAGAGAGGAGAGAGAGAGAGAGAGAGAGAGAGAGAGAGAGAGAGAGAGAGAGAGAGAGAGAGAGAGAGAGAGAGAGAGAGAAATGGGGGCTATGGGTGGGGTGGGTCAGTGGTGCAGTGGCCGGAATTGTGCAAACCATGCATGCCAATACTACTGAGCCGAGCCTTGCGTATCCTGCACAGCACAGAGCAAAGAGACGAGCTCGCAATTTTCTCTGCGCAGGGCGTTGCATTTGTGGCCATTTCCCCCCTGGTAACTGGTAACGTAATTCCATTTTTAGAATAAAAATTAGTATAGCTGAAGCAAGGCTGTGACAAGTGCAGCGATGCATGTGGTGGGAGGCCGCAGTCTAGCAGGCGCTCATAATAATAATTTCTCGATGGGGTTGCTTCGTCCCGCCAGGCCACTCCCCGCCCTGCTCCGCCACGCCGAGCCCGGGGCTGGCGCTGCTGCTACGGCCTGGATATAGGGATAGAGAGGGAGGGAAAAAAAGCGAAGGAAGAAGAAGAACGCAATTGGAGCAGACAGGATTAGAATCTTCCGCCAGGCGATAATTTATTGCAGCTCGGACCCTCATTTACAATACTGGAGAGAGAGAGAGAGAGAGAGAGAGAGAGAGAGAGAGAGAGAGAGAGAGAGAGAGAGAGAGAGAGAGAGAGAGAGAGAGAGAGAAGTGGGAGAGGGTGGGATCGCGGTATGAGAAATTTATGAAGATGTTGGTAGACGTGCTGGTGCGGGCGCTCTGTTCAATGACATGCACTTCGTGAGACTCGAGTTTAAAAGGGCGTTGGTTCGCAGCTGATCCCAACTGCGCGAAAAAGGGAGTAAGTTGGACGGTGAGTGGGTTGCCTTCAAATACGTTTTTGACTTGGATCAACCTGCTTCAAACTGTAACGGCGTGAATAAGACTCGTGCACGCTGCTGTGCCGCGGGTAAAACGCCGTCCTCGGAACTCATTCGCTTGTAGCCTACCCTCTCGGGAAAAAATATCGCTCAGCTTGAATTAAATGCGAAAAGTCAACCCTAACCCTACGGCTAAAAACTTAAAACAGCTGAAAAATAAATATCATCAGGGTAGCCAGAAAAGCCAGAAAGCACGATAGCTTAAAAATTAGCTGCGCCTATAAAGCTAAAAATTTGTACACCTGCAGGATTAGTATGCTATTTTTTTGTTTGCTCAGACGTTAATTATTTTTGTTTTCGTGCTCCTCTCCTTCACCTCATTGCACTTCAACCGGGGAAAGAGCCTGCGAAGCTAAAGACTGTCTTCCACTGGCGAGGCAGTGAGAAAGTCGATCCGATAAGTATTCGCTTACGGATAGTTCGTGTCTAAGTGCTTGCCGGGCCGAGGAGGGTGGTGTCACTGGTCCGTGTCAAAGGCCCTCCACACCGGATTTAATATTTAATGGTTCGACGGGTGTCTATATAACGACTCGCGGTAGCCTTAATTTGGTAGGCGCGGGGCTATGCGGGGCTGCGCGGGGCTTCAGAAGTGTTGGCTTTGAGGGGCGAGAGAGAGAGAGAGAGAGAGAGAGAGAGAGAGAGAGAGAGAGAGAGAGAGAGAGAGAGAGAGAGAGAGAGAGAGAGAGAGAGAGAGAGGGGGGGGCAGAGGCCTAGACAGACAGAGGGAGATGGAGCGGCGCCGAAGCCCTCCCAGTCAGTGATTGGCTGTTGGTCCGCCAGTCGCGTGATTGGCAGACTGATGAAACCGAATGCAGATCCCCCTTCTTTACGCCGCCCGTCTCGGCCCTCCTTCTCCTCACCCGTTCCGGATATCGATATCAATTTAATTTCTCGCTTATTTTATAATCCTTGAGTAGGTAAATAGAATTTGCTCCGTAAATGGTAACTACAATACACGAGGTGCTGTTTTCTGTGTTGACGTCCTAGTTGTTGTTTAGAACGAGGGAGAGAAAAAAAAAGAAGAAAAAACTTCCGTTCCGAGTGGTGTGGATCCTGGGAGGAGAAAGTGGGGCGGGGTAGGGCGGGGTGAGAACGCCTCAAAGGCGCAAGAGGTATCATAGGAGGGCCTCGCCCCGCCACGGCCTGCCACGCCCCGCCACGCCCCGCCACGCCCCACCACGCCCCGCCACGCCCCGCCCGCCTCGCTCAGGCGTGCCCCGCCCCGCCGCGACCTTACAAAGGACGACTCGACAGAATTGCAAGGGTGTGAAATAAAAATGTATGTATTCCGGTCTGTGGTAGTGCGGCGGTAGGTCCCTCCCTACCTCCCCTCCTTCCTCTCTCCTTCCCGTCGGTTTCCTCCTCTCCTCTGCCAAGTGGGGTTGCATTCTATCCTTTACGCCTCTTACTAAAGTAATAGGTGGTCTCGAGGAACAATTATTAGATAAGGGGGAAGAAAAAGAAGAAGGATGGCTGAAAATGTGAATTGAGAAACGCCGGATAACTGTAAGTGGCACGGGGCGGGGATGGAGGCGGGAGGGAGAGAAGGTAAAACTGAAAGTGGGGCAGGGGAATATAAAAGAGAACGAGTGGAAGAAAAACTGAATGCTATGCGAAAGAAAGATTTCACAGAAATGAAAGGAAGAGAGCCTCCCCCCGTGTCATTTCCTGTTCCGGTGGGGCCGCGTGTGATTAGGCGGAGGCGGAGCAGCATCGGGGAGATCTACAGGTCGGCCCGGCACCCGGCAGGACGTTGGGAGGCGCTGGTTGCGCGGCGAAGGGGAGAGCGGCACGCGGTGCGGAGCCTCTGTTTGTTTGCCCGGCCCCTGCGAAGGTAGGCCGTCCCGCTGCACACTGTGTCCGCCGGGACTGCCTACCCCCCAGGCGCTCGCAGCCAGCATTCTGTTGTCTGCGTTTGCAAAAGATGCGGACTGTTGAGGTGAGTGAGAAAGGAGGAGGAAGAGTAGGGGAATAGGGAGCTGGTCGCGGTCGGGGGCTCGTGCCAAGCCGATGTAGGATCGCCTGTTGGTGTCGATGAGGTGTGGTGGGCGTGGATAAAAGGGAGGAGGAGGGGGGGGGGAGAAAAATCTGACATGGAAGGCGAGGAAAAAAATAGAGCTGGACGCCAAATGAGCCAGACCTCCCCTCCTCTTCCGACAGAATGAGTCTTTCCTCGCCTGGTACCCGCTCTATCAGAGAGGGGTTGCGGGGGGCAGAGAGCGATAGGAGGCAGAGGCGAGGAGAGAGGGCGGCTGGGCTGGTTTGGCACAGTGGTATCGCGTCCAGTCCGCTCGGACGGACCGTTCGGGCTGTGCCAGCCGTTTGTGGCAATGAGGTGTGCTCAGTGAGAGAGAGAAAGAGATGGAGAGACGAACAGACAGACAGGCAGGCAGACAGACAGACAGACAGTTGAAGATAGAGGAGAGAGTTAGTTTGAGAAATAATTTTTCAAATTGTGACATTGACTTCGACTTAAGGTTTTTTTTTCCCTTTAGTGCCCTGCTGCTTTCACCTCTTTGCTTGTGTTATCTGTTTGCGGCGGGGGCGTGGCGGGGCGTGGCGAGGCGTGGCGGCCTCTTAACACCAAACGGCACACATATCGCTGTGATTTACGGGAGCCGTATCGACAGGCCCGGTCCTTTTTTTTTCCTGCTGTTTTTTTTTTATTTGCTTTATTTTCCTTGCTTTGGCAACTGAACGACGCGAGCGGCGGGGCTGGGTGTGGCGGGGCGTGCCCAGATTATGGTGATTAGGTGGCGCGGCGCGGGGGTCCGGGCCGGGCCGGGCCGGGCCGGGCCGCGCCGCGCCGCGCTGCGAAAATGCGCAAAGTGTAGAGGGGGCGTCATTAATCATTGTGGAGAGGAATTTCGCAGCGGCGGGCGGCAGTGGCGGCAGCGCTCTTGGTGCGGCCCGGCCCCGCCCCGCCCCGCCCGGGCGCAGCCCCTATAGCTACATAAAGCCAAAAAGGAGCTGTTGTTAAAATTTCACGTGGGCCACGCTTGCCCGGCCCGTGCCTCTCCTGTTTGTATTGCTTTGTTTTTGCCTTACACGTCGGCCTGGAAAAAAAAAGGAGGATGTTGTGATTTTTTTTTCCTTTTTCTTTTGTGAAATCATCGTGTGCGACTCGTAGCCAGCTCCGACGTGCTCGTCACACGTCACGTGCGGTGCGTTTGACGTGCGATGCACTGGCGCATGCATGGCCGTGCCGGGCCGGGGCGCGCCCCGCTCGCTCCCTCTGACAGCTATATAACCGGGGACGGTCAGTCTGGCTGTAAAAGCTGTACAGTCTGGCCACCGCCACTGCCTTCGCAGCAGCAGATCCAGCATCCAGACGGGTCGAGCGCGCGGAGATCTTCAAGCCATCCCTGGAGCAGCGGCGAGCAGGAGAGTGGTCGCGGGGTGAGGGTGGTCAGGTCGAGGGGGGAGGGGGGGGGGGGCACTTCCTAAAATCATTGTATAGGGTCCCAAAGAATAATTTGACAAATACAAAAATCAAATAAAATCAAGAAAGAAGGTATTTATTTAAGAATCACAGAAATTTTCCTCGAAAAATCAAAAGTAAAATTCAAAAAGAAACATTTTAAAAATCAAAAGTAAAACAACTCCGTTGCCTAAAAATAAATAATCGGATCCGCCGACAAAACCATAAGGCTACTTCGTGCCTAAAAATCATTGTACACATTTGGTATGAGTAATCCCCCCCCTCGGGTCAGATCGGCGGTCTGGGGTCGAGCTGTGTGGCTGTGAGATGAAGGTATGGGGTTAGAGGTTCCCGGTCGTCAAGCTCCTATCCTTTTCTCTTCCACTCTCCCTCTCTCGCTCTCTCTTTCTTGCTCGCTGCGCGTGCGTGGGCGACTCTTCAGATAGGAAAAGGCGGCGGATAGGGCAGTAGGAGGGGATTTGACCGCCTCCCCGCCGCCTCCTCTCCCGCGCTGTAAAATGACAGGTGCTCTTACCTTGCGGCCGCGCACCCCCACCCCTCGCACTGGGCGCGCACTCAACTCCAATCCGCACAGGCCAGCAGTAAACTGGATCGTAAGAGAAGGAAGAGACAAAGTCATACGGAGCCGCGGGTGAGGCGGAGCGGAGTGGCCCCTCCGGCCCTCCTGTGTGTGACACCCTGCCTGCCCTGCCGTCTCGCTCGCACTACGAGGCGGAAGCGGCGGTCCTCTCCTCCTTCTCCCTCGCACACTGGGTGACACCCCGAGTCATCGCGGAACGTGGGCCACGTGCGGAAAAACGCGCAAAAAAATAAAAAGAGAGAAAAAAGAACAATAGTGTGGATTACGGGAAGAAGGGACTTTCGTAGGAGTCAAGCGTCACTCAGACGGGTAAGGGTGTTGTTGTTGTTAAAGATCACACTGATAAACCAAGTGTTTAACCCTCCAACACTTTTAAGTGTTCAATTACCATCTAAACAAATAAAAGTGTTCAACAGAGTTGTTGTGCACTTATAAGTGTTCAACTCAGGAGTTGTGCACTTGTAAGTGTTCAACTCCCCAGTTGCACACTTCCCTAATACAGTGCGTCCAAGCTAAGGAAGTGTGTAAGTGGGGAGTTGAACACTTTTAAGTGCACAACTTCTGAGTTGAACACTTGTAAGTGTACAACAACTCTGTTAAACACATTTATATGTTTAAATGGTATTTTAACACTTTAAAGTGTTGAAGGGTTGAACACTTGGATTATCAGTGCACAATTATACTTTTGTTTATACCGTGCTTCATTATCGACATTCATCCAGGCTGCTGGTTCTTGTCAAATCTCTCTCATTCAGAAAAGCGAAGAAATCTCGTGGATTTTTACTCACTTCGGTATGGTTGGGTCCACGTCCTTCGACCAACAGTGGATATTTAATGAAAACAATAGCCGTGTCCCGGAGTGTCCGCACTGAGTTTAGGATTTAAATGAAGCAACAGCGCTGGCCGAGCCTCTGGTCGGTCCTCCCCGGGCGCCCCTGCTGGGGCCGCGAGCCCCTGAGGTGGTGCCTCTGGGTGGCGGCGGCGCCCGCATACTCCCGCGGTGATCTATTGCCTTTCGTACGTTTTTTCTCCTCCCCCCTCTAGTTTTCTTTTTTTTTTCCCCTGTCTCGCTCTCCCTCGGCGGCCACTTGCATTCTTCCATCCCTTACGCGATCGCCCCCTCGCTACCAGCGACCACCCTCCGGACCAATCCCAATGCACCGGCCACTGGCGCTCGTTTCTGGGAAAGAAGGAGGAGGAGGAGAAAAAAAATATCGGACGTAGAAAAGGTAAAGTGGTGTAAGGAAGGCTGTGAAATTTGTCTCCTTCCTACTCCTCGCGATGTTCGGGGGATGGAGAGATAGCCATGGGATAAGGACTAGGGAGGGGAGGGGAGCAGGGTACTTGCCCCTGAGGAGCGCATGTCGATATGGATGGCACTTTGTCAGAGCACTCCATGCCGGCCCTGTGCCGCCCGGCCACGCCACTGCGGTGCTCCGAATGTCGAGTGTCTTTCCTCCTCGTATTATTATTAGTCTGAGCCACGTCTTCTGCTTCAGCCGTTTGGCGAATTTCGTTATCGTCGTCATCGTCGGTAAAAATAAATTCATTCCGAAAAAGTAGTAAAAAGAGCGCCGTGGACGCGAGAGTGCGACGCGCAGAGAGAAAGAGAGCGGGGAAGTGGGTGGGGGAGGCGAGGGCGTAAACTTTGTGCCTCGGTGCGGCGGCCAACAAATCACGGGGACGAGGAGGTCAAATACCCACTACGCCCTGCCACGCTCTGCCACGCCCCGCCCTGGTCGTTGCTAGAAATAATGAACCACGCCATGCATACTCTAAGAGCGCGCTGCGCTAAATGGCAACAAGAACCATTCCCATGTAGAGCGAGAGAGTGAGGGAGAAAAAATAAATAAAGTGAAATGTGAAATGAAAAATAAGCTGGAATAAGGGGGACTGCTGGGGGCGGGATGAGGAGAGAGGGGGCTAGTATTGATGTTGTTTGGGGCCAGCCCTTAGGGGTCTGGTTTTATGATGCCCGGCTGGAGGTGACATTCTGATGAATCGCACCGATATATTCGCACGTTATGCAAAGTCGACTGCTTTCTTTTATTTTTTAAGTACTTTTGCCGTCCTTTTTTTTTGCGGCGACTGTTATGCCCGCGTGTGTCGTTGGGGTTCCCGTTCCGTTTTGCTCTGGCCCGTGCCGCCTCTGCCTATTCTCATGCACGCAAAAAAATGATCGCGCAGCTGAAATTAGATGTGAAAAATTTGCACCAAGGCTAAACACTTGAACAGTGGAACAATAAATTGTAGGGTAGTTAGGAAATAAGCACCGCAGCTTAAAAAATATGCTGCGCCTACAGAGCTAAAAAAATAAATAAATAGTACACCTGCAATTTATTATTTTATTTTGCAGCAAAATAAAATGCCAGACGCGAATTATTTATTTTTTGCATGTTTGCCGCGCTCGCACGGTGTCCAAAACTGTCGCCGTTTCTCGACCAAAGGTTTTTGTTACATGAAAGTTTTCGTAAAAACGCCTCAATGTTTCTCCGTCGCCCCTTGATCCTGTTGCAGGTATGCGCTTTTGACTTGACGATAGCTCCCGCTTCCACCTCACCCACCCCTCTGAGGCGTGACGCCCAGCCAATACAAACGTCGATACCCGCCCCTGCCCTCCGCCCCCGTCTCCTCGTCAGCAGTACTGCTTTACCATAGTGGCTGCCACCGCTGCCACTCCGGTGCTCTCAGGGACAACCCCCCACCCCCTCCCCCCCTGTGTGACCGAAATAAAACGCTCGTCTGCTCGGGCCCGCTGCGCGCCTGTTTGATCACTCCGAGGCCCTTCTCCAGCCTGAGAGCAGAGCGCGCCGGGCGCCTGTAGTGGAGTGGAGCCTCTCCAGTAATTGATACGATTGACATGTTGGCTCGTTGACAGCCCCGCGCACTAATTACCCGCCGGGGCTGGAGTGGTGGCAGTAAGGAGTTCGTGGCGGCGGCGACAAACTCAGGAAAAACAAGTCACGGCCACGTCCGACTTTGGGTAACTAACGACGCGGGGCCCGGCGGGGCCGGAGAAGATGAAGAAGCATCGGAAAGAGGGACGGTTGCGTGGAGAAAGAAAAGAGGCTTTGGCTCAAGGTTGGCCGAAAGTCACGGTATTGTGCCTAGCTCGCTGGAACTTGGAGAGCACGAAGCAGACGCAAACATGTGAAAAAAGCGAAAAGTGCGTTGCGTAATTTGTTACTTTTTGGTCCCAGAAGTATTGTTGTTGAAATTTTCTTCCGGAGTTTTAGTGCGTGGGTAGCATTTTTATAGCAATACCCTGGGTCGACACTAGCGTTATCAGAGGGGCCCTATTGAGTGCGACCCGTGTTTATGTCGTCCATTGTGAACTTCAACCTTATCAGAGGCCTCTGCGAGCGATTAGCGCTAAATCGACTATAACTCTGTTTGAACGGTGGCATAGTGAGATGAGGAACATTTCTGGAGAGAGAGAGAGAGAGAGAGGGAGAGAGAGAGAGAGAGAGAGAGAGAGAGAGAGAGAGAGAGAGAGAGAGAGGGAGAGAGAGAGAGAGGGGGGGGCATATCTCAGGGGTCAGCAGCCCTGATATCCGGCCGCCACCATGGCTGATCTGCCGGTCCTAATGCAGCACAATAGACCGCCGCAAGCAGGCTGAGCGGAGGCCGGGCGCGGGGCGTGAGCAGGGCCTGGGCGGGCGGGGGCCTCGGCTCGGCCTCCTCTTCCTCCTCGGCCTGGCATCATCCCATCCCATTCGTTCGCGAAGGATATTGGAGTCGATTGGAGATGACATCTGTACCCACACCATGTTTCCTCATCCTCGGGGAGGCGCAGGACCGGGGCGGTGAGCGGGAGGGGGGGGGGTTGTTGCGGGCACGTCGTCGTCGGCTCGTTGCCGAATGTGTCGCGGACAGTATCTACTCGTCCATCTAAAAGCCATTTTCTCGTACGTATTACGACCACGTACTTGCTAGCTAGGGCTACTCCATATCTTTTTTTTAAATAATATTTTAAGTTTTACCCGCTTTTGATTGATTAACACAAAACAAGTGTACAGAGTTTTTAAGTGTTGAGGAAAAAGTTGACTCGCTCTCCTCTGTGGGGGAGCGTCTGCAGTTGGGAGCGAGAATGCCAATCTCGGACATCGACGCCAATGAAGAACACCGCGAAACTCTTGCAGACTTCGAACTTCCAGCCTGTTCGCCCGCATATCCCGCGTATTGCGGGTGTAAGGTTTGAGGCCTTTCAAAAATCTCAATTATTATCATGAGAGCAGTATACTTGGTATACTTTTGTGCGCACCTTGCCTAAATGCATCGGCTTTGTTTTCAACTTCCCCCTCTGTCGCAAGGCGAACGCCACACGCTGTCAAATTGATGGCAGAGAAAGAAATCGCCGCGTGCCGTGGCAGTGTCTTTTTTTTTTTCATCGGGGAGGAGGTGCGCGGGTAAAACCGCCGCGGGCGAGGGCTCGTGGGCGTGCGTCCCGTCTGGGGCGCCAGTCCGGCAATTTGTAACCTGTTTGGTGTGCTGCATATCTGGGCGGGTGCGGCAGCCACGCCCCACCTCACCTCGCCTCGCCACGCCACGCCGCGCCCTGGCGCCGGCGCCCGCCACCTCCCCGAGGGGCCCGCCCGCGGCCACTCCTAGGCCTCCGCCCCGCCCCGCCCCGCCCCGCCCCGCCCCGCCCCGCCCCGCCCTCTCCTGCCCACTCACCTCGCACCCGCACGCCTCCTCGCCTCCCTCCTCGCTCCCCTCTCGCTCCTTGCGCCCAGCCAGGAAATCGCGCATTTATTCAGCGGCCCGTGACAGATTTGGCAATAAGGGGTACTTTGTAGTTTCCCTTTGCTCGGGGGCGCAACTTTTCGGTGCGTTCGCCTACGACCTTCGCCCTTCCGCCGGCCCCCCCTCCCCCGCCCCCTCACCCCCTCTCACCCCGCGGACCACGGCCCTCGCCGGCCGGCCTCGCCCTTCCCCTTTAGGCTCCATGGCCACGGCCCTTTCCATTTACGGTGCCTCCGGTTACAGATTTAATCTGTTTTGAATTTAAATTGCCTGTAATGATTGGCTCGAATGGGATTACATGCCTTAACTATACGTTCCAGATTCGTGTAAAGTATTTGAGCGCAGCGTGTGCGGAGGTTTGGAGAAAGAGGGCGCGCCGGACAGTAGGCAGGCAGGCTGACGGGTCGTGCGGGAGAGGCGGGGCGAGGCGGGGTGGGGCGGGGCGGGGCGGGGCGGACGGAGGTGGGTCGTCTGCAAATGCCCTCTGAGGCTACGGGAGACCCCGGGGCTATGACGAAGAAAAATTCGCTCGCCAGATGGCAGGCTAGAGCTTATTCGCCCAAGCTCCTGCCGCACACTCTACCCCACGGTCGTGCTCTACCCTTACCCTGCCCTATGTACTCGTCCGCGCTCTAGCTCGCACCGCACCGCTTTCCTTATGCCTGCAGAGGACTGCTGCATGGTCCACGCAAGCCCACAAAACTGCAAACTTTTTTATTTTACAAATCCGCTTCGAGTTTGCGATGTTGGTTCGCTGCGCGTCAATACGCGACTCGCCCCACGTGACCTGAGCGCCTCGTGTCGGTCCTCTACCACCTTTCGCTCGCCCCCCATTCCCCTCTTCTTAATTCGTCCGCCTTACTCTTCAACTTTTCTCATTACATTTTCGCCGCTGTTGTTTTATTTTCCTCTTTTTCCGATACCGTGGTCCGGGCGGACGGAACGGCGCATGCGACAACGCTCGGGTTTCCTGTGTGTCCCGAGGAGATGCAACGCCCCGGGCGTAACGAGGGGCTGGGGAGAGGGGGGAGAGAGAGATTGAACGCGAATCCGGCCCGCAGGGGCGTATTGCTTTTGAAGTGAACGTTAATAACATCCTCTTTGTTGTAAGATTACCTTTGTGGTATCACCACCAAGCTTCCTACTCGCTCCCCCTCCCTCTGCCTCCCTCGCTGTCTCCCGCTGCTCCCCTGATCAACTCGCGGATATTTTGAAACTTGCCGCCCCGCCCGCCTCTCAGCTGTTCAATTCGTTTTCATGTCTGCGGTGCGCGACATTGGGGCGTAAGTGCCGTGTTTCCCCACGGCCTTTAGGGCAGCCCTGCTGCTTAACCCCGCTACCCCCCCCCCTCTCTCTCTCTCTCTCTCTCTCTCTCTCTCCCCTCCCCCTCCCTCCGCGTGAGGCGCGCGCGCGAAGTTGTCGCAAGTGCAAACCTATGAAACGAAACGACACTCGGCCACTTTGGGCTCAAGTTGGGCCATTCTCCTTCATTTTCGGGGCTCCGCGGTCCGCTCCCCTCAGCTCCCCTCTGTTCTCCCCCCCCCGTCCCCCCTAGCTGCTTTATATATTTTGCGGGCAGAGGAACAACTTTTATTGTCGCCCGTTTAAGCTTGCGGGGCCAGTCCCTGTTTTCCGCAGCTACTCTTTCCCAACTTGCGTACACGCTCTAGATATCATTTCAACCCCCTCTCTCGGATATTTCATTCTATTCCTCCTTCGCTCTTCTTTTGCTCTCTCTCTCTCTCGCTCTCTTGATACTCTCCGCGCTATCGGAAAGGGATGAATAAGTTGTTCAAACTTTGCGCAGTGCTCTCATGTCGCGATTGCCTGCCTCAGCCCTTAGCTGAATCCCGTTCACAATACGAGGCTCGCTGGGATATTTTTGGAGGCGGGGTGGAGATGGCCTCTTTCAGGGTGGTGAACGAGCGCGAGGCTGCGGAGAGAGGGGGAGGGGAGGCTGAAGGAGGGGGATGGCGGCAGTTAGATAACGCTTACAAATCATTTGGTCCACACCGCGACTTTAATCGCCAACACTCCCGTAGTCGGCCGGATGTAAATGCCAGTTGCACGAGCTACTCCCGGAAATGACTTTTTATTTACTTTCCCTTGGCCCCCTCTTTATTTTGCACCCCATTCAATTTCAGTAATGAACAGAGGCGTCTTGTGTCCTGTCGGGGAGGGAGGGAGACAGGCGGCTCGCCATCTCTCTCACTCCCGCAGCGTCGACTGCTGCACCCATTCTTTAGCTTACTTTTATCGCCAGGAACGATCGCGCCTTCATTTTTCTGTCACCCCCTTTTCTACGACGTCTTGGTTCCCAAGCAGTTTTGAAAAAAAAACAAGTAGGTCTTAAGGGGACGCAGGATTTTCGGGGTTGAAAACCAGGACGAAGTTATTTTTTCGGTGAGGTTGGGAGGTGCCGAAGTGTGCACAGTCATGAAATTAAGTCTCGGTTTAACTGACAATTTCTGTCCGCAAATGTCAGAATAAAGAAGAAAACATCAAGATACAAAGTCAATAAGTTTTGAATTTTTTTTTATTTGAACCTTTGCCTCTTCTTGTCTGTGTTCCTCGTCCCCCGTCATAAAATATACCAACAATAAAAGTCATCGTTGCTGAGATACCAAGGGATGATGAATTGCCACATAATCGGGGGCGGAGTGCTTTGCTAACGACCGAACCATCAATTTTCTGTCGAGCGAAAATTATTTTTTTCCAGCCCCGCGTCCTCTTTCGTTTCCTTTGTTTAGAAGTGTTTCCGTCCCGTCTCTCGCCTGACCTCTCTCCTCAGTGTAAAACAAAAGATACCATCTGCCTGAGAATAAACAAATATTAGCAACAAACGGCTTTCCCAATTGCCGTGACGTCCCCTGCTTGCGTCACGGGTCTGCGACGGAAATATGGAATTGTTGAACCGGAGAGAAGAGACCTGAGGTGCGGTGAGTCGAGGTCAGGTCAGGCAGGTCGCCCCCGAGGCCTGCTCTGCTGGCCGCACCGCCGGCTCGGTCCGCACCGCGGCCGTGCGGACGCTGGACGGGGACCCCACCACTCCACCCCACCGCATATATAATGCAACAACAATCCAGTCGAGGGCGGAGAAATAAAGGTATCAATGCGACGACAGTGCACATATGTCTTGGTCGGCTCTGTAAGCCGGTCTCCGCGCCTGGAGCAAGGCGAGCCACTTGAGGGGAGGTCGCTCGCGCTCGTCTGCACTGTGAAAAACTTCAGCATTGGAAACGGCCATGGCCCATGGGTTTATAATATACTGTTTAGGGCCTTGCCACACGGTGTAGCTCGGTTCAACCTCCAAGATGGGGACACAGTTTTCCTGTATAGTTTTAAAACAAAGCATTTCAGCAGTTATTCGCTGTGCACAGGGTATACAATTCGTTCACTTTGCTTGACGCGGTAGGGGATGAAGGCCCCCCTAATCAATGACTGTCGGGGCATTGCACTGGCACTGCATAGCGGAACACCCCCAAGCTCACCCGCCCCCGCCCCGCCCCGCCCCGCCCCGCCCCGCCCCGCCCCGCCCCGCCCCGCCCCGCCCCGCCCCGCCCCGCCACCCCACCACGCCTGGGCGAGGCAATCGGCCCCGGCGCCGCGTCAGACCCCTAGTATACATGTGGCTTAATTCTTTATTTATATCAATTGCCTGCCGCTACGGCGCACCTCCCGGCCCGGCCCCGCCCTCCCTGTGCGGGTGCGAGGGAGACGGCTAGCCCGGACGTGTAGTAAACGGCAGTGTGTGTGAGGGAGAGCGAGGAAGAGAGTTAGATGGTGAGGAGATGCGTACGGTCCCTGGCGCAATGTGTCGTTGCAAATGGCTCAGGGGGAGGAATTGACTCAATCCGATATGAATCCCCCGTACTCAAGGGAGGCGCGCGAGGAGAATGAGAAGAAAAACACACAAGGAGAAGCAGCGGAACTGGAAGAAGAAGAGGGAGAGCCTCACGCCGGCCGTCTCAGCTGGTATCCTGCCGCGGTTTATTCACCATCCCGCAATTTAATTAAAATTTGATTACGTCTCGACAGCCTCATTAGAGGCACGCTTCTTCTGTAATTCTCACCCCCAAACTTGCCTCTGCCTGCGCCCCTGCGGGCTCTCCCCTGCGCCACTATCAGCATGGTGCACCCGCGACCTGTCCGTCCAGCGCCTCTCTCTCTCTCTCTCTCTGTCTCTCTCTGTCTCTCTCTCTCTCCCTCTCCCCCTCTCCCCCTCTCCCTCTCCGGGCCGCGCCCTGTCGCTCTCTCTCCCCCTTTGATAAATCCGGTGATCGCCTTACACTGCTAATGCTCCCGTATTAGACATGACGGACGGGGTGATGGTAAATGAGATGGAAATCTACCTGGGCTGCTGGGCGCGCCGGCGCGCCTCTCCGGCTGCAGCGCTTTACCAATTCCACGAGGACTCCCCCGCTCCGTTTGGGTATCCTCATCATCAAATAGTACCCCGCTTAGGGAATTGATTGCTTAGCTCTGCTTTTGCCCATTGCATATTGGTGCTTGCCATCCGAGTGGGTCGGCGAGAGTGGCCTGCGCTCGCGTTCATAGAAACACACTCACTCTCACTCACTCACTCACTTTCTCACTCACTCACTCACTCACTCACTCACTCACTCACTCACTCACTCACTCACTCACTCACTCACTCACTCACTCACTCACTCACTTCACTCACTCACTCACTCACTTCACTCACTCAGTCGGCCGCGGACGGCAGATTATGGACAGCAGACCTCCAGGCAAGCAGGGCCTACTCACCCCGCCCCTCCCCACCCCGCCCCACCCCGCCCTGCTCCCCGATACAGAGACGCATCGTGTTATCCAATAATGCACTGCGTGTAATCCCCCGATCCCTACACGTCCTCCCACCTTGCCGCATACCCCCACCGATACCATACCCCTCTCCCATGAGACGACCATGCCAGTAAGGGGTCAAAATACGGGAAGGCCCCATAAAACGGCCTCTTTCTGATACACCCTTTATGCCCATGGGGTTTTATATGCCGATGTGACCAACGCAGCTTTAGCTATTTCATTTTTGTTTTCTCTCGTATTCCTTACTGTCGTGCATGGCCCGTCTCTTTCTCTTCGATATTTGGCCCTGCCTCCTCTTTCGCTTTTGCTGTTTCCGGTCTGGATCCAGCCGGAAGTCCCGGCGGCGCCTCAGGAGGAACCCCCCGGAGATCAGCGCCTCTCTCCGGCGATGGACCACACGCACACACACGCACGGGGACGGGGTGGACCGGCTCGGCTGCTCGGCTCGGCGTCAGGCTCCGGGGGCCGGTCCCCGCCGTGATCACTGAGCAGTGTAGCGCCCCGCCCCACCACGCCCCACCACGCCCCACCTCGCCCCACCACGCCACGCCTCGCCACGCCCCGCTACGCCTCAACCTTGCCCCGCCACGACAGGCTCCGTCCTGGGAACCGGGAGCTAATCGAGCGGGCCTTTGGTTGTCGTCAGAGTGAGCAGCGTGGCCGTAGCTTGCCATCTCTCTCTCTCTCTCTCTCTCTCTCTCTCTCTCTCTCTCTCTCTCTCTCTCTCCCTCTCTCTCTCTGTCCCCCTCTCCTCCCGAGGGTCGCTTCCCCTCCGCGGTCCCCATGGATCACCCCCGTCCCCCAGCCATCCCCTCGCCTGAGGCCCTGGCCCTGCCCCGCGCACTGCCGTTCGGAATGGCCCAGTATTTATCAGACTGATTCCTCATGCATTGGGGGCCTTGCACACTGAAGTAATACCACTGCAGGAGCTGCCGCAGCATGACTTATGCAGAGGGGACGCGCGCGGGGAGACGAGAGATCCTCTTTTAAATTGGGGAGTTACACGGGAGCGGGAAGAGTACGGGGAGGTGTGAGGAGGCGGGCGGGAGAGGCGCTAGCCTTCAGTATACGATGTACCGTTGGGCATACAAGCCGCTCGCCACCGACGCGACGGAGACAAAATGAATTATTGTACGTCACGTGACATAGAAAAGGGGAAGCGGGTAGAAAGCCCGCGCGCGCCGCGGGACAACAAGCAGATAGACGCTCTGACGTGGCTTCCTCCGTCCGCAGCGAAGGCATGGTCGCGGTACCCCTGCTGCCTTGCCCGCCCAGAACCCTCTTTATTTCTCGAGACAAAACGAGGGTCTGCTTCTCTCTGCTGTGTGACGCCCCCCCCCCCCCAACCCTCACTGACCCCTCCCGCCCTCACACGCTATTTAGTTTCACTCCCCCACCCTCACCCCCCACACACATACCCCCTCACCGCGCTCGTGTGCAACCCTTTCACCGGCATCTCGCCTCCACGCCTCTCGGGCCGTGAATCACCTCATGAAGACGCCTTCCGCCGCCTTCCGCCTCTTCTTAGGCCCTTTACCCCGTTCCCTTTGCGACCAGCCCGTTCTCAGCGCCTTGTCTGCGTGGGCAACGTTGAGGCCGAGGGGTGGATGCACACAACTAAGGCGCGGGGATTACGGAAGACAGGAAAAATGCCTTCTAAGACCCATGCGTGTGTCGTCCCACATAGAAAGCTTTTTTTAATATTTTCTTGAAGGGAAATTCATGTAAAAACTATCGTGGTATATATGGGAGAAGTTTCGCAATTTGTGATTTGTGAATTCTGATGAAAATTTACGACCGTGATCGAAATTTTACAACGGCCTATGTGCTCGTTTACGAATGAAGACGAACTTTAAATTTGTAATTTCAAAATTCGATACTGCAATTTTAACCACACTGCCGAAGGGAAATTTCCCTCAGTGCTAACTGATGGCTGCCCTTCTGCTAATCGCGTTAGCCACGCACTACCAGTTGCGCCGCCCCTGTCCCTATCTTTGCATGCGGGACCCGTTCGGTGATCTACGCACTGCTGGATCAGATGATGCCCTCCCTCCCCCCTCCCTTCCCCCACCCCCGTGCCCCCCGCTATGTCCGAACCATCTTTCACCCGCCGCTCCCACTGAAACCGAAATGAAAGTAGGCCTCGTGCCCGAATAGATGGCTACCACTGCCCGGCCGCAATGGCCTTCTGGCAGCGTCCCTCCCATCTCTCTCTCCCTCTCTCTCTCGCTCCCTTTCTCTCTCTCTCTCTCTCTCTCTCTCTCTCTTTCTGTCTCTCTGTCTCTCTCTCTCTCCTCCCTTCTCCTCTCCCTCCTTCCGGTTTGTCGTCGTCTGCCTGACTCAGCAGCCGTGCCGGTTGTAGCGGGCCGCGCGCGCCTTGACTGACCCATAAAGCGTGCCCCCCTCCCCCTCCCCCGCTCCCGCCCCCTCTCTCGCCCGGAGACGACCCCCGCTGAGCTGAGCGCCGTCGTTGACTGTATTACGAGAATGGAGACGTGGCAGCCGTGCAGACCGCAGCCAGCCGACCCGACCCGGCGACCCTACCCGACCGGATCCGGAAATTTGTGCGCGGAAGCATCGGCTGAAATTCTTTCCTGAACATGACGAAGTGTGGTCGTTTTCTGTTTTAAAAATTTTTCCTCGTATATTTTCTCTTTTTTTCTTCTACTTTTGAGATGTCGCAGGAAGTGGATGTGGAAAGGAGAGTAGAGAGGCTATTGGTGTTCGTGTACCGTCGTCGGGGAGCTGCGCTGCGGGGCGGGGCGAGATACACCTCACGGCACGGCTTCTGCAGGGCGATGAAGTGGAGCAGGGAGGAGCGCTCGTGCAAAGCCAGTCGTCGTAGGTAATCTCACGCGAGTACCGGGGCGGGGCGGGGCGGGGCGGGGCGGGGTGGAGAGCAACCCCGTGGACCTCATATCCGGGTCAGGGATGCACCGCCGTGCCGTCCTTCAGCTCCAGTCAGATCCCTCTCCTTCTGCTCTCTCTCCTCCTCCCCCTGATCCTCTTCCCCCTCGTGTTCCTCCTAACGTTCACCCTCCTCGCTCTCGCACTTCTTCTCCTCCTCCTCCTCCTCCTCCTCCTCCTGATCCTCTTCCCCCTCGTGTTCCTCCTAACGTTCACCCTCCTCGCTCTCGCACTTCTTCTTCTCCTCCTCCTCCTCCTGATCCTCTTCCCCCTCGTGTTCCTCCTAACGTTCACCCTCCTCGCTCTCGCACTTCTTCTCCTCCTCCTCCTCCTCCTCCTCCTCCTCCTCCTCCTGATCCTCTTCCCCCTCGTGTTCCTCCTAACGTTCACCGTCCTCGCTCTCGCACTTCTCCTCCTCCCTGCTCCTCCTGCGACCCGAACCTAACCCATCCGGGCCAGGCAGGCCGGCCCCCTGAGGGGTCGGGTGCGCGGGGCCGGGCCGGGCCGTGCTGGGATCCACCTTGCTCTGCTGCTCGATGCAGCCCTGGCCCTGGCCTGCCGCCGCCACGTTAACCTGCGGGCGGACTCCACGTCTCTATCCTGAAAGGGAACAGGAAACTGTGTTGGGATGCGGAGAATTATGTTTATTGTACATCGTGATGCGGTTAATAATAGCAAATGTGGAACATCAAATTCAGTGACGGGCGCGGGAATGTCAACTCCTTTTACTGAGCAAAGTCGTTGCCAGAGCCGACAAGCAGTCTTGATCGTCAGCGCCCGCGGCGGAGCGACAGAGAGAGAGAGAGAGAGAGAGAGAGAGAGAGAGAGAGAGAGAGAGAGAGAGAGAGAGAGAGAGAGAGAGAGAGAGAGAGAGAGAGCAGCCAAATGTCGCGCAGTGCAATGATCCGTGCCGCCAGCCATTCCGCCAAAGTGCACATCACCATTCCAATCCTCCGCGAAGCGAATAAGCTTTTGCCTCTGCCGTCCTTGCTGAAGGCCTCGCTCACCCCCTCTCTCTCTCTCTTCCGCTCCCTCTCTCACTATCCTGCTCTCTCCCTCTCTCTCCCCCTGCTTCCCGGGGCCCGTGTGGGTTTGCCCCACATCTTGATCGGTGGAGTGTCGGCTCGGGCGCCTGACGCTGGCAGGGTAGGCCACCCGCTGCGCTCGCGGCCGGGGCGGCCTGCCTACCCCGCGGCGCTGCAGGCGTCTGAGCCGAGCGGAGAGGAGCGGAGGGCCCGACTTTTATTTCTGTTTTCGACGTCCTAGTCGTGGGGGCCTGCGCCCTTCTCCCCTCTCTCTCTCTCTCTCTCTGCGCCTTAACCTCGCCTGCTCTTTTACTCCGCCCCCCCCCCCCTTTTTCTCTCTTTCTCCCTCTCCCACTCTCCAGGGGCACTCCATACCGATGAGTATTGGACCAGGTGTGCGCCCGCTGCAGAAAACTCTCTTTTTATCTTCTTTTCCCCACAGGATATAATCAATACTCGGTCACAATTTTTTTTTATGCCGAATACTTTATAATTTTTATAACTATCTCTGTCGTGCAGCTACAAATATCTTAATGGTACCGTAAACTTGCAACATTTTCTACTTGAGGATTTGGTCGTCCAAAGGCGCGGGTGGACCTCAACAACGATACATCCGAGCTCCCGTCCGCCTCTCTCCGAGGGGAAAACAACTGTGAATTTTGGTGTACAAAGTTTGTAAATTTTTGTGAATTTTGAAAAAAAAAAAATTGTATCCCTCTGAATTTTCAGGAATTTTTTCTGCAGTTCTCTGAATTTTGCTGAACTTAGAGGTGTACAGAAATTCCAGAGTTGTTTCCCCCTTTCCTCTCTCTCTCTCTCTCTCTCTCTCTCTCTCTCTCTCTCTCTCTCTCTCCCTCTCTCTCTCTGCGATGTCACTCTCTCACTCTGTCACCGCTCACGCACACACACAGAGACATGAGGGGTAAAATGCTGTGTGCGCCCCCATCCCTCATGAGTGTCCCCGCCCCTCCCCGCCGCCCTGCCCCTCCCATTACCGCTGGCATTAGTGAGACATGCCCCTCATTACTGCAGGACAGGACATCAGATGCGCCCGCTCCTCTCCCCCCTCCGCCCCCGCCAGCCAGCCGCCCAGGCCCTGCGTCCTGCTCTCCGCCAAATTAACAACAATAATAACAATGATATGAAAGATAGTGCTCTCCTTTAGGCCACTATTTTCTCATCGCAAGTTTGGTGGTATGGCAGGCCATGTTCAGGGCGCGTCTTTCCTGCTGATAGTCTGTCATGCGGGGCCGAGCCGAGCTGAAGCAGTATGATGGTGGTTGTCTGTGTGGCGGTCGATTAAGGATAATAATTCGTGTTTCTTTCTGCTTCCAGAGAATCGAATGGCGATCGGCGGGACCGCACAGAGACCTGTGTCTGCTCAAGGGCAAGGGCGAGGTAAGCACCGACATTATTTTAAGATCATCTAAGTTAATATAGTAATTCATTAAAATTAGTTTTTCTTAAAACTTAAAAACCTATGAAAAAGGCCTACCTCATCCGGGCTTTTAGTGCGGTGGGAATAGAACTAACTCCAGCTTACTTTTCATAGTACGAGTGTCCGGTCGTGACAACCAGCTACGGGCTGTGGGTATCGGATTCTCGATTTCAGCTGTCGACTTTTGCCTATCGACAAAATTGATCCTCACAACGAATTCATTTTTTTCCGTGTTGTAAACCCGTTAATCTAAGTGCATGACGCATCAGCACACGGAATAAGGGGAAAGAGAGCCAAGGCAACATCAAAAGTACAGCAGCAGCAAGAACAACAACAACAACAACAACAACAACAACAACAACAACAACAACAACAACAACGACGACGACGACGACGACAACAACAACACAGTTGTGGCGACAAAAGGCGTGGGAGGAAACAGAGGCCCATGGGCCGAAAGGCCTGGGCAGCGGAGGAGCTCTGTCCCTGTCACGCCCGGCCGGGGCTGCTAGCACGCTGCTCTATGGGGCTCAACGAGGGAGAGAGAGAGAGAAATAGAGGGAGGGGGGAAGGGAGAAAGAGAGGGAGGGGGAGGCAAAGAGGCAGGGACAGAGCGTGCGCGGCGGACAATGGCCCAGCAGGTGACTGCGTTTTGTCCCCCCCGTGCGGTGTGGGATCCTTTTCCACCTTACCTCGCGTGCGACTTCTTTTTCGGAGTCAGCAACAGCCGCGAAGAAGAGGGTCGTTGCTCTCGTGCGGTTAAATCTGAATCCAAACGCTCCGCTCTTCTAAAATCAACCGCGGTTCGTCCGATCTTGCACCTCTCTCGTATTGCCAAAAAAAAAAAAGTAATCCAAAAGTTTACCTTCCTCAAAAATTGAAGAGATTTAGAAAATGAAATTTAATTAACCTACCCGTTAAAATGTTGGAAATATCAGTCTGGGTCTGAATAGGTCAAACAAAATGAGAATTTTTTTTAGTTTTAAGTTTCCGAATCAATTTATAATATTGCTTTTTTATTAAAATATTCGGCCAGTTCAACTATTGTGTCGGTCTAATGAATTGAACTGACCTAACCGGAGCCGGCAGCAGCCACAGGAAATATTCATAACATTTGTACAGTTGGCGGCCTCCGGGCCTCCCCACCCCCACCCCGCGCCTCATCTGACTCAAGGTCCGACAGGGCATGGACATGATTAAGTTAGTGGGCGACTAGAGTAGTGCGTGAGGAAATCTCAGCAGGTGTGTGCGCTTGTGTGTGTGTGTGTGTGTGTGTGTGTGTGCGTGTGTGTGTGCGCGTGTGCGTGCGTGCGCGTGGTCGAGACGAAGATGGAGGAGCATGGACGCTAGCGCTTTCCCGTCCAGCCTCACGCTGCTCGCTTTATCCTCATCTACCTTTGTTTTTTACTTGATATTCTTCTTTTTATTTTTCCCTCATCCTTCCTAATCCAAATCAAAAGTTTAAAAAAAAAATCATCGTACACGCCATTTTGTATGAGTGATCGCCCCCTCGGCTGAGGTCTCCGGCGGTCTCCGGTTAGGTCCTCGACTTGCACCCGTCACACCGCGTCCGCTTTTACACCCTGCAGTGTTTGCACCGCACTTAAATTTAAAATGATAATAAAACTACGGCGTAGAGAGTGCGTTTGTTTTATGTATGTGCGTTTCCCACTGTTTTCATACTAGCAAAATTTGGTCGCGTCAAACCTACTAATACGCCTTCCTGTGTGCTGTTCCCACCGCGCTGCGCTTGTGCAGTCCTAGTCCCTTCGAGTTGGCATTTGAGTTGTGCGCTGAACGTTTGGGTTGGGGCAGGGCCGGGCCGGGCCGGGCAGGCCCAAGCCGGTGCAGATCACTATGAATGAACCATTGGCTGGCAGGCTGGGCTTTGCTGATCCGCGCTGGGCTGGGCTTTCTGTGGGTACAAACTGCTGAACCGGACAAAGCGGGCCCGGCAATAGTAACGCGCTCCAATCTCCACCAATAACGCCCGAACAATGGCAAATCCTCAAGGAGGGCCTCTGATTTGGGCAGTGAGGGTTCACCTGTCAAAGGGTCGTGTGCGCGATCTATATGTAATATCTGTCGAAACAAAGGGATTGGGTCTTTCATGTACCAGACGAGTTGCCCTTAATTCAAATAAAAATTTAGGGGGGGGGGTCCTTCAGATTTTCACTCTGAAAACTAAAACGTATACATTGATGAATCAGTGTACATCAATTATAACTGATTAATCAGTGTACATGTCAATTATCTCTGAATAATTAGTATGCATGTCAATATTGTTGTACACGTTTTTCCCTTTTGCTTCCCATTATTACCCACCACAACAAGAACTCAAAAAAAAGCTAGATTTTCATATTCTTTTATTATTATTTTGTGTTAGGGAATCCCAAAACGTGTACATCAAAGGTCACTGATTTATCAGTGGTCATTGACATGATTATTGATGTCCTCTGATTACTCGTTGTAGTTTTCGGAGTAAATTATCCTTGTTCAAAGTCCTGCGAGCCTCGTGAAATCTATCAATCGCGCCGTCGTGCGAGTGCCCATGCCGTAGGCAGATGGTTGGCAGACCTGCTGCGTGAGTCTCGCGTCCCAGCATAAGAGAATTTCCCGAGGATGACGATGGAGACACTGATTCAGACGCGGCGGTGACATGTGATGAATGATGGCACCGGCCTGGTTACAATATCGTACCAACTATTCGCGCTCCGCCCCGCACCCTTGCCCCGCACCCCCGGGCTTCCCCCACCCGCCTATCCCGCTCTCCAAAGACAGCCCCCCAAGGCCCACTGCCTCTTCAGCGCCGCGCCTTGTGCCTCTCCCTCCTCCCCTCCCTCCCTCTCTCTCACTCGCCCACTCTCCTCGCCTTTGATCAGGGGCCGAACAATGGTGGTATTCTCTGTGATATATTATGAATTACTCCCAGCAATAGGCGTGCGCCACTCCCTTCCCCTCTATTCTCTCATGCCGTGCAGGGCTGCCACCACACAACGCCAATCGCGTATATCTATATATATTATTCCGAGAGGCGGCGGCGGCAGGTTTGCCAACTAACCGCGCAAGCGGCAGCGGGTGCAAACCTCCCGATATTTCTCTTCGCTCGGTTGGCAGCAGTGAGCCTGCTCTTGTGTGCGTGGAACGCTGCTACGCCTGTGCTTGTTTTAACGCTCTCACTCATTCCTCCCCGTCTCTGTGTTCCAGGATGAGTGCCAGAACTACATCCGCGTCCTGGCCAAGATCGACAAGAACAAGATTCTCGTCTGCGGGACCAACTCTTACAAGCCACTCTGCAGATACTACGCGTACCGGGTAAGTGAAAGCTATGCGAGTTTTTCTTTCTGCTCGGAAGTAGCATATGTTTAGAGAAGGTTACTTTCAGGGGAAATCCGAGGGGGTTAACATTTCTGAATTTTGGTGTGCAAATTGTGCGAATTTTTAGTGAATTTTTGTGAGTTTTTGCTTTTTTTTTCTTTTCTACAATTCTGATAATTTTGAGAAATTTCTTGATTTTTCTGAAATTTTCTTATTTTTTCCTGAATTATTCAGAATGTCTCTGAATTACGAGGTGCACACAAATTTCAGAGTTGTTTCCCCTTCGGAAAAATCATATGACTTCATTTCATGAAGAACGTTTGCGGACGAGCCCCATATGTGTATTTGACGTTGAGGATTGTGCGTGCGTCGCGCTTCGTTTACTTCTAGTTGGGTTCGTCAAACTGAGCCAGTAGTTGGCATCCGTCGCACTGCGACGGGAATCCCCTGCATCCAGGCGTGAGTCAAGAGCACGCCGGGCCTTACTTGGGCCCTCTTGAGACCTCACACACACACACGCACACGCACGCACACAAACTAGCGCGCGAGCGCCCGTGCAAAACTCACCCCTACCGCCACACCACCTCCACCTCGCCTTTCGTTTGCCCGCGGTCAAAGGACGTGGGGGCCTTTTCCCTCCACCCCCTCCCCCCTCTCTCTCTCTCTCTCTCTCTCTCTCTCTCTCTCTCTCTCTCTCTCTCTCTCTCTCTCTCTCTCTCTCTCTCTCTCTCTCTCTCTCTCTCTCTCCCGCCGTCTCCTGGGACAATTCCACTGTGTAAGCGCCATCCTTACCTCCCTCTCCTTCCAAAGGTCGCCCCACCTCCGCCCCACCCCGCCCCGCCCCGCCTTTGGGTCTTTGCTCTGTTCCGGAACGCTAGTAGGGTCTCTGGGGCTGCTACCCTCCAGCCTGCAGCCCAGCCCCGCCCCGCAGTGCCTCTGCACCTGCCCCCTCCCGGCCCAATGCACTCCTAGTCCTAGTGCCCGTGTCCGAGTATGCCTCTGGCACGTCACCTATTTCAAAATTGGTGAGGATCGGAAATCCTATTGTCACCGTCACAGATCGTGCTTTTCATCGTTCCCTCGCGCCTTCCCTACTTTCCTCGCTTTGGCTAAGTGTCTATCGCCCTCTACCGCACTGGCCTCTGCGAGAATGTTGTCTCTCTCACACTCGAGAAGAGCTCCGACGAATTCCGGCAGCAGAATAATCGGAATCGCTTTGCTGCTCGCTGTTGGGCTCTGCTCCTTGACGCCCCCTTGCGTTGTGGTTCAGCAACTGGCAGCAACGCGAACCTCTTCATGCGATCGGGTTAGTTATAGTGCTCTCTACGGGCGATATAATGTGTGTGAGAGAGGGGGGGGAAGCGAGGGCACTTTGCTGGCTGGCTCATTATTTGGACAGCAACGGGAGACAATCAGGGCGTGTTGACTCGGGTAGAGGCAGCGGCACGTTGCCCGGAAGGCAGAGCACTTTCTCTCTCCCTCACTCTCTGTCCCTCCCCTATCACCTGCCTCTGTTCCCCTTATTCCCGCCTCCTCCTCCCCCCTGTTACCTACCAAAGTTCAATTATAATGGAGTTTGAGCCGAGTCATTTGGACGGACGGTGCGGGCGCAGCGCTCATGCGAGTCCTGTTGACTCAAGTAAGATCGGCCCCCCGGCGGTCGGGATTCAGACTGCTGCCCCGCCCCGCCCCGCCCCGCCTCGCCCCGCCTCGCCTCGCCCCGCCCCGCCCCGCCCCGCCCCGCCCCGCCCCGCCCCGCCCCGCCCCGCCCCGCCCCGCCCCGCCCCGCCCCGCCCCGCCCCGCCTCGCCCCACTCTACCCCAACGGACCCGCCGGACCGGACTGGAATAATAGAGCCAGTGCCGTCTGACCCGCAGTCAACTGCCACGGCCGGGCTGGGGGATGGGGTACAGGTGAGCGTCACTAGGGGCGCAGGGGCGCAGTACTTGAGGGAAATCTATCGCATTGTCGAAAGCCAATGCGTAAAGACGTAATAGTACCCGTTTTTTAAAATATATATATATATTTTTTTTAACCAAACGAACGAACGAAAGATAAATTACGCTGCTCAAAGCTTCTCATTCCCCTTTTTATAAAATACAGAAGAGAGTAGGATGTAAATTAATCGCGACAAGGATAAGGGCTTGTGAATTAACTAGCGCCCGAGAAGCTTGAGGCCGATTTCTTTTCATCTCGTGCGGTATCCGATGGCAGAGGATAGAGGCTCCTTGAGTATCGTGGAAATAAGGGAGGTGGGATGGGGGTAGAGGGGTTTGATGTCAAGACGAGGATGGAGGCGGTGGGGTGGGGGAAGCGCAGTACCCCTGAAAGGTAGGCAGCACCCAATAATTGGCATTTCGCCGAGACAGCTCAGTTAAGCCCTCCCAGTCCTCCCAGCACAGCAGTGGCAGCAGCTTTCCCCCTTCTCCTGCTTAGGGTGGGGTGGGGGGAGGGGCGCTGCTCCCCAGGGGGTGTAACACCAGGCTGGAGGAGGGAGAGAGGCAGAGAGACTGCCCTCTGCCGCACCGCTCGGCCTGGCCTCATGTTTGAAGGAGAGAGGAGAAGGCAGGGGCGGGCTGAGGTCTGAGGGGTGCAAAGCGTGATTTGAAAAAGAAATTTAAAAAAAAAAAAAAACAACACAATTTTAAAATTCCCACATTGCTCCGGATAAACTTCGCGACCCTGCACTGTGGAAAATATTTCCGTAGATGTACAATATATTTTGTAATTCACTTTGTACAACATATCTCGTACATGTACGACTTTACACTTTTCGACTTTGTTGGCTCACCAATCGTTTCTGAGTTGATACGTATAGTTTAAAAAAATTTACAATTGGAAAATTTTCCCGTACCGGTACAAGAATTTCTCACAGTGTGTTCTTGTGCCTCCGCTGGCTGCAAACTGGCGATTCAGTCGCGGGATGGCCTGGTGGGCCGCCAGGAAGGCCTTTTCCAACATAGGTTTGGTTTGAAGCTGTTGTGCGCATTGCGCATTTTCGGCGCGCGCGAAAATACGTGTTGCACACGGGGGGGTAAGTGCTATTTTGGCGCTGCGAGGCGGGCGTAATGAGGTAGGGCGTGCCCGTCTAGGAGGGACAGCGCGGAGACCGGAAGGATGAGGAGATTGGAGAGAGAGAGAGAGAGAGAGAGAGAGAGAGAGAGAGAGAGAGAGAGAGAGAGAGAGAGAGAGAGAGAGAGAGAGAGAGAGAGAGAGAGAGAGAAGGTGTGTGTTAAGGAGGGAGGGAGTAAGATGTTGAAGGCGGCGAGGTGGGGGGTGAGGTGTAGCTGGCGGCAGCAGTAGAGGGTCGCCAAGTGCAGGCGGAGGGCGGCGGGGAGCGGCCGCGCCGGAGGAGACCAGCCAAAACGCCAGCAGAACTTTGCATCAGGACCCGCCCTGCCCCGCCCCGCCCGGGTGTGCCCCCATCCCCTAGGGCTACCTGGTGGGGGGTGGCTGCCCTCTCTGCCTCGCTCGGATGGATAGGCCCGGCCCAGCAGTACGGCCCGTCCGTACCACGCGGCCCGCTGACACCAAGCCAGCAAACTTTCTCCCCGCTGTGTGTCTCTCACTCTCTTCCTCTCTCTCGCTCGCTCGCTCTCTCTCTCTCCCACACACACACACTCTCGCAAGGCGTCTCTCACGCTCTCTTCCTCTCTCTCTCTCTCCCTGTCTCACTTGGAACACGACAGCGTCCTGGACTCGAGACAAAGCAGTGTAGGAGATTTTTGGCAAAGGAAATCGCCCTGCTGGCCTAGAACCCCCCTTCCCCCCTTCCTCGCCAGAACCATGCCCGTCAAGCAGTCAGGCAAGTAGTCTGCTATTGCCGATTCAAATAATCGGAAGTCTGTGGAGGGTGGAGTGGGGGAGTGTGAAAGGGGTTGGGGGGGGTGAAAGGGGTGGGGAGGGGGGGTCCGCGAAGGGAGGGTTGCAAAAGTCGGTGCAGTCAACGGGGGCCCCGCCCCGCCCCTCCCCGCCCCTCCCCGCCCCGCCCCGGCTGCTCTGCCAGCTGGGCCCTGCCTGCCTGCTGCCTGCCTTGCCACGGTGTGGCTGTGAGGAATGGCTCTTGCTGGCCGCGGGGATGTTTGAGTTATGGCGGACCGACCGGAAAAGGAAGCATGCGTGCGCGCGCCGCGCACCCTCTCCTGGCGTATGGTGGAATTTGAAAGGATGTGATCGGTTGTACAGCGCTCTGTGTAGTGCAAAGGGGTGGAAAATTGAGTGCGGGTTGTAGTGGTCGCAGGAAAATATTGCGAACCTTCACCAGATCACAAGTTAGGTCTGTGCGGTCAAAGTACAGTACATGTTGCACTATTTGAACTCGTACCCTTCGATGAAGAGGAGTATTAATAGAGACGGGTAGGCGGTGGAGGAGGTACTGCTCCGGACATGCTGAACGAACACTCCCCCTCCCCCCCCCCTTTATTGTTTTCCCTGCTCCAGAGCTCCCGCCTCCGTCTATCCGGAGAGAGTTTTGTTCGGGGCGCGTTGCACTGCAGTTGAGCGCAGCGCAGAGGGAGAGAAGAGACTGGAGAGAAGAGTTTAATGGCAGAGGCATGTTCCGCTCCGGCCCCGGCCTGGGTAGGGGCGCGGGCACGGGTGGGCAGTATTACACCTCAATCCACCGAAGAAAGACCAACGAATCCCTCCCTATGTGTGCTAAGATATAAATTAAAACCGCGTAGCTAACTCTTTGGATAGCGCGGCACGTAGAGTGTAGCAATGAGGAATGGTGTAAAGCAGGGGGAGGCATAGCATATTGCTGGCGCAGAGCACACTCGTGTAGGAAGATGGCATTTAATCAAACTAATTCATCTTGTCGCGTCAAGTGTTGAACACGGTGCTCTCTTCTTTCCCTGTCGCTACACATACCCCGTGACCCCGGCGCACCACACCGTGCTGTCCTGCGTACTGATGCATGGCGGGGCGCGGCGGGGCGCGGCGGGGCGCGGCGGGGCAGGGCGAGGCCCGGGCGAGGCGCGTTTATGTGACAGTTATAACACACTCTGCCGCGCGTAAATCCTTTTGCTGCCGGCGGGGCGCGCGCCCCCTCCCCCCACTGAGCCGCGCCCCAGCGCGTACCCGCTCACGTGCCCCCCCCCCTCCCCCCCCGCACCGGCGGCAGCGCACCCTGCACGCGAGCCCTGGGGGAAACAACTCTGCATCTGAATTTTCGTGATATTTTGCGAATTTTCTGGAATTTTTGTGAATTTCTATAGATCTTTTTTGTGAATTTTCACTTGAATTGTACCAACATTTTTGTGAATTTCCCTGATTTTTTGGGGGGATGTCCCAGAAAATACACGCACATCTGATCCAAATTATTCTCTCATTACATGATTAAATAGGATTTTTAGTAAATTATTATGAATTATTTCTATTTATTCCAAATTATTGGAAATTAACTTGCAATAATGCAAATTAATCACAATTATTTCAATTATTTTTTTAAACTTTTCAGAAACAAATTTTGCTTTGCAATTAAAAGGGTGGCGTGAAAACATAGAAAATTTTTGCGGCAGTAAACCTCCCGAAGGAGGTTGCGGTTCCCGCCAGGCACAGGGCTTTTACCCCCTGTGGCAGCCAACTGCTTCGGTGTTCCATGGGAACCGGCGCTTTGCTGACTGCGATCCTATCGCGCAATTCGACAGATTTGATCCCCGTACCACCATTGGCCTACCCCTAGAGGTACGAGCGGTGTCAAGGGCGTTAGACTTCCTGATCCCAGTTTCAGAGGCCTTACCTCAGAGGGGTACGCGGGATTCGAACCCACAACCCCGAGTGCCGACACGTAGCCAGAACAGGAAGCGACCCAACGCCCAGAGCCACCGAGCCAACGGCGGTGAGACGTGTTTAACTTCTATTTGACCTGCCATCCAGCTGCGGCCAAAGGGAATGTCAAGCGCGAAAAACACATTCCCGAGTAGGAGTCGAACTTGGGACCTCTCGGTTCGATGTTGCGCGCTCTACCAACTGAGCCACGACGCCACGATAACTGTACTGTGCGACGGGTTCGAGCCGTATTTGACGCGTATCCTGCAGCCTCCAGCCAGGAGGACAGGGCAAATACAACTCGAACCCGTCGCACTGCACAGTCATCGTGGCGGCGTGGCTCAGTTGGTAGGGCGCGCAACACCGATCTGAGTGGTCCGAAGTTCGACTCCCACTCGGGAAAGTGTTTTTTGCGCTTGACATTCCATTTGGCCGCTGATCCAGGGCAGGTCAAGTAGAAATTAAACACGTCTCACCTCCGTTGGCTCGGTGGCTCTGGGCGTTGGGTCGCTTCCTGTTCTGGCTACGTGTCGGCACTCGGGGTTGTGGGTTCGAATCCCGCGTACCCCTCTGAGGTAAGGCCTCTGAAACTGGGATCAGGAAGTCTAACGCCCTTGACACCGCTCGTACCTCTAGGGGTAGGCCAATGGTGGTACGGGGATCAAATCTGTCGAATTGCGCGATAGGATCGCAGTCAGCAAAGCGCCGGTTCCCATGGAACACCGAAGCAGTTGGCTGCCACAGGGGGTAAAAGCCCTGTGCCTGGCGGGAACCGCAACCTCCTTCGGGAGGTTTACTGCCGCAAAAATTTTCTATGTTTTCACGCCACCCTTTTAATTGCAAAGCAAAATTTGTTTCTGAAAAGTTTAAAAAATAATTGAAATAATTGTGATTAATTTGCATTATTGCAAGTTAATTTCCAATAATTTGGAAAAAATAGAAATAATTCACAATAATTTACTAAAAATCCTATTTAATCATGTAATTGAGAGAATAATTTTGATCAGATGTGCGTGTATTTTCTGAGGTCATCCCTTTTTTTTGTAAACTTTGTAACTTTTTTCAGAATTTTTTTTAAATTTTTCAGAATTTTGAGGTGTACAAAATTTTCAGAGTTGTTTCCCCGTCGACTCGAGCACATCAGGGAATCTCACAGCCCTGACGTGCCCGTGCCCGGCCGCCGGCGGCCCTGCCCGACCCAGTCACCCCAGCCCGATGCCCCACCCCAGGGCTGGGCTGCAGGAGTAAAAACTATTGGTGTGCTGCCGACTGTCAGTGTCAGCGAGACAGACGCGAGAGGCGGAGAGTGAAGGGGAAGAGATGTACACGGAAGGAGAGGGAGAGGGAGAGAGAGAGAGAGAGAGAGAGAAAGAGAAAGGGAGAGAGAGAGCTGCAAAGGAGGGAGAGAGGGGTGGTGCCGCGTGGCTCGCTGACTGCTGCAGTGGGTAAGCCGGCCCCGCTGACAGCAGCGGAGGAGCAGGAGGAGTCAGGCGTGTCATTGGGGTGTCAGGGGGCGTGATGCTCTCACCGCCGCGGTGCCGGGCCGGGCCGCGCCGCGGACTACCCCACCCCACCCCACCCCACCCCACCCCACCCCACCCCACCCGCACCCTCCCCCCACCCCTCCCTCACCTCGCCCCCAACCCCTCTGCCCCCATTCCTGGCGCTCGCTTTGGTCTCATTATCATACTCGCACGCACAGCCAGCACCGTGCTGCGAGCGCAGCGAGCGCGCGCGCGGCAGGCGCCGCCGCCTCCGAACTTGTCATATCCCAGGGCGACAGTGGCGGCGGCGGCGGCGTCACCGGCCTGTCTTACTCGCACGCGCCCCCGCGTCCGGGTGTGTTACTGCTGCTGTAATACAGTCTCGGGGGCAGCCAGCAGCCAGCCTTCTCCTTTCCCTTCAGTAGGGGGTGGGTAGGTACCGGGTATATGCAGGGGTGCCACCTGCCACGTCGGGCAGCGATTGGAAAGTGAGGGGAGGGTGGGGGGACGGAGGACGGAAGGTGTGACTTTCCCCCCAAATCGAGTCTGGGAGCGCGCTGTGACTTACTCGCTGCACTCGAGTGCGGGCATACGGATCTCTCACACAGATGACGTGACTTAATGAAACGCGAAGAGACGAGACAACTGATGGTCCGAGCCGAGGGGGAGTCACTTCGAAAAATGGTTGTACGCCCCCCCCAAAATATCATTCAAAAAATCAAAATAAAATCGTAAGAAAGATAAAGAAAAATCCAGAACAAATGAAAAAAATATGAAAAAAAAACATAAGCAGTCAAAAATTGGGGGAAAATATGGAAGTTTATCCAAAAGTGACGGAAATTTTCCATCAAAAATCAAAACAAAAATATTTTTTAAAAATTTAAACAATTAAAAGTCGACAAAATCACTGCACACATTTTGCATGAGTGATCCTCCCCTCGGTCCGAGCGCACGAATCAGCCGTCGAAACGCTGCACTTGCACGAGCACCGCAGCACCTATATTTAAAGATTTGAGTCGTGCGAGTCGTGCTTCTCATGCGGGAAATTGTTTCATTCCATTATCACCACCTCCATCTCCTCCTGCTGCCCCCCTCGTCCTCTCCGCTCGCTCCCGCTCAACATCAGATTACCGCTGGGGAGGAGCTCGGCTTGGCTCGGCTCCTGGCTTGCTGACGCTGCTGCCGCTGCTGCCGCTGCTGCCGCTGCCGCCCGGCCGGGCCGGGCCCCTGGGAGGTATGCAGCCCGCCTGACGGCCGTGTGTACGTCGCGCGCCTGGCCTACCGCCCGCTGGTCAGGCGCTGAGCCCAGGGCGGGGATGCCGAGCCGAGCCAAGACCAGCCGGGCAAAGCCAAGTAGCCGGACCAAGTTATAAGGGGTCGAGTTTCGTGTCTCATCACTCATTTAGCAGGGAGCACTTTGAGAGTCGTGTTTGCCACGGTTGATTGTGTCATGCGGTAAGAGTTCCTGCGCGGGAACGAGGTAAAGAACAGAAATGTTAACCCTTGTGGCGCCTGAAATCAAATTGAATCTCTATGAAGTTCGTCGGTGCCTCGCGCTCGTAATGTGCAGTGTCATGAGATACGCTTTCGTCGTTTCAGCACCGCCAGGAGTGCCCCACCCCGGCTCCTCTGTCATCCTGCATGGTGATGGCGCACACCTTTTCACTGGCTGATTGCCCAACTTGTCATGAAGGCCTAACGAGTTGGCCTGACGACATGCCCCCCCTCTCCCCCATTTTCTCTCTCTCTTCTCCCCTTCCTCTCCCACTCTCAACCTCCTTCCGTCCCTCCCTCCCAACTTACGGACGAGAGGGGGGCGAAGAGGGAGGGGGAGGGGAGAAAGGGGTCTGATATCGCCTAGGGAAATTTGCGTTCCGCAAGTTCAGCGTTTCTCCCGTGTTGCTTTAAGGTGACCCCCTCCTCTCCCCTCCCCTCCCACCGATCCTGATGGCTTGTCTCCAACGTTCGCCTCGCCCCTCGCCGGTCAACTCGCCCGGTCCGGGGACAACACGCGACCGTGTGCGGGTAACCCCTTGTACTGCACGGTATGACTGGAGATCAAATGGGCTACATGGCATCTCGTTCACAAAAAACACACATGGAACAAAGTCCAAAGTTGTTACTTCAAAATGTAGTAACGGTAAAGGTCAAAAATGCTTTAAAACCATGATCATAGGACGACTTCCATCAGAGTTCACCTTCTTTTTTTTTAACTCCCATTCTATCCCGTGCGTAACATTTTGAGCGCTATGCTGAGGTGGATATGGTTTAATTTGCACGGCAAGACGTCTTATACCGCAACTCGAGTCCACCCCCACCTCCAGTTGGCAAGCCTAGCCGCCCGTCTCGCTCTTTGCAAATCACAATGAATTATTCAAATTCCAAGCCGGGCTTGCTCCTGCGTACGCCTGGACCACTGGCTCTGCCCGGCCGGTCCCATCTCTCTCTCTCTCTCTCTCTCTCTCTCTCTCTCTCTCTCTCTCTCTCTCTCTCTCTCTCTCTCTCTCTCTCTCTCTCTCTCTCTCTCTCTCTCTCTTCTTTCCATACCCCATCTCCGCTGCTTCTCTCGCGGCTGTTTGACCCGTCCCCTCCCGTCTGCTCTCCGGTGACCCCCGCCCCGCCCCGCCCCGCCCGCCCCAACTCACCTCAACCCACCCAGACCCGACGACCTTAGACTGTCGCCTCGTCTCTCACTTTACTATGAAATCCATCGAAAAATACCTTGGAAAAATATTTGAATAAACAAAAAAGAATTTTGAGTTTTCAAGTTATAGTTGTGAAAAACACAGTTGTTTTTTTTTTAAGCCTGTGCCAACTCCCCGCAGCTTTGAGCGTGTATTAGCTCTGCGGGTGAAATCTGAGAAACCTCTGTATTAAAGTCGCATAATATATTTGGCAAGTGATCGAGAAAACGGATAGGGTCCTGGTGATGTAGGGCATGCGCAGGCGGGGGTGCGGGTGGTGGTGTTCGGAATTGGAGAGGGGACTGGTGATCGCATCCTGATCGACCACATCTGCCGATGACGTTTTTGTGAAGGATAGGGCGATATTACCCCCACCGCGCCCCTGCAGCCCTCGGCCCCAGCGGCAGCAGCCCCAGCCCCCGCGCAGCTTGGCCCGGCCCGGCTCTGTGAAATTGCCTGAAAAATCCCACTGCTGCCCTGCAAAGGTTTCAGAGGATGTCCTCATATATGTCGGGTGGGGCGGTTCGAGTGGCGAGCGCACGATGGAACTATTTGAATGTTCATTTCGTTTTACTTTAAAGAGAGTGCCAGAGTGTCGCTAGCTCAGCAGCGTCGGACCACCCAGAGAGGCAGAGGCAGGCGCCGCACCCCGCCGCGTCCCGCCCCACCCCGCCCCGCCCCGCCCCGCCTCACCCCACCCCACCCCGCTCCCAGACCGACGCCTGCGAGATTTGTCTCTCCACCGGGAGTCGTTTTGTGTTGGAGCAAGTGTCGCTCCCGCCACTTGAGATTCTCACCCCTCTCACTTTGGCTTTTGTGTGAGTGTATGCGTGTGTGAAGCTCGCTCCGCCTCCACTTAAAAAGGGCATGTGTGTCTCATAGAAAATCGCCAAGTAGAAACCGCAACGCCATCGTCGCGTCAGAGCCAGTGAGGCCGCCCCGCCCTTCTGTATGGCAGCGGGAGCAGCAGAAGCGGGGCAAGCGAGAGAGGAATGCCCGATTTGGTCCCGAAAACGAGTTTTTGCCCAGTTGGTAGGCAGGGCGGGGCGGGGCGGGGCGGGGCGGGGCGGGGCGGGGCGGGGTGGGGCGGGGTGGGGTGGGGGGGGGGGCGGTTCGGGACGTGGCGTGGCCGTGGCCTTCCTCTGCCCCTCCAAGGGCCGGGCTGGGAGTCCCGTCCAGCCCCTGGGCCGGCGCACAGAAACTTGACTTCCATTCTGAGTTGCACGTTGCGCCTGTGGCGGCGCTGGGCGGCGCGATGGTATGGCGGGGCGGGGCGGGCTTGAGGGCGGGAAGGCCGCCGGCTGGGGCGAGGCCGGCGAGGCCGGCGAGGCGCAGACCACTCTGATGCAGCAGTTTTTGCCCTTGTGCTCCGCCCCCTCCCCCTCCACCGTCCTTATCGCCCTCCCGGTGACGTCACGATTGAAAAGTTTCAGGCCGAAGTGTGACCGGCATGTGGCACTTAACAGCCCCGCTCCGCCCCGCTCCGCCCCGCTCCGCCCCGCTCCGCCCCGCTCCGCCCCGCTCCGCCCCGCTCCGCCCCGCTCCGCCCCGCTCCGCCCTGCGTCCTCGCCGTCCCCCACACTGCGACAGTGACGTGACGGGGTGTTTGGGGAGCAGCAGGAGCTGCTGTAGTGCAGCAGAGGGCGGGGTGGCGTGGTGGGGCGTGGCGGGGCGTGGCGGAAGGCTGCATCCGCCTGGATGGGAAACCATGCACTGTTTGTATATTTTTCTTTTCCTCCGCCCGCCTGCCTGCGTGTCTGACTTTGTTTTGTTCTGCTTGTGTGCCCCGCAGGATGGCGAGTACAAGATGGACAAGGAGTACGAGGGAACCGCGCTGTGCCCCTACGACCCCGAACACAACAGCACGGCCATCTATAGCGGTGAGTTCAGAATCCAGTCGCCCACAGGAAACAAAAATATTGGGAGGGGGGGGGGGGGTTATAATGCGGCCAAGATTGTTCTTGAAAAAGTTGGAATAATAATAATAATATTTTTTTTTAAATCCCCCCTCCCCCTCCTATCGTTTTCATCCCCCCATATTTGCAAGAAAATGTTGCCGCTTAACTCTCGGCGTGACTACTTTTTTACTTCTTTTTTTTTCTGTTGATGCCGTCCGTCCGGCCCGGCATCTCCTCTCCGCCCCTTTAACTTAAGAACTTCTTGGGGCTCTCATTGGGGGCGACGCGGCAAGGGAGGGGAAAGGCTGGAAGGGGGGAGGGGGGGGGGAGGAGTCCAAAACCACCACGGAGGGACGGGGAAGGGGGAGGCGTGGCGCGCCGCGACCAGATTACGGAAACTTAATTTAACCATTACACAGCCCCGGCTGGTCGGGCCCTGTATCGCTATGGGCGAGAAGGTGCCTGTGGGGAATCTTGGTCGCGATGAGGAAGAGAAGGCGTGCTGACCCGCTCCCTGGCCGCCCCCCACATACACAGCCGCAGCCATCTTCGGTATAGCAAAACAAGGTGAGGCTCATCCGGGGGTCAGCCTATCAGATCGGGAAGGTTTAGGGTGGGGGTTGGGGGGGGGGACTTAACATGTTAAAATCTGAGACCGTCATGCTTGTAGCTTCACCTTTCAGTTGGACGCCTGCGTCAGGGTCCTGCGGTGATGTGAAACGTTGGGGTCGTGTGGTTTCTTAACTACTGCTGCTCGCACGTCTTGAGCCTTTGCACGTCGTGTCTTCTTTGGGGACGGGAGTGCCGCGTTGACTGGAGGCAGCGCGGCGCAGCGTGTCGGCGCGGCCTCCTCCGAGGGGAGGGACTTCTTGAGCTTCTGGCGCGAAAACCGGCGAGCAGGGGCCGAGGAGGCGAGGGGGTGGGGGGTAGGAGTCGGCAGGACTCTTCGTGGGTGGTTTTTCCCCACTGAAAGGAGCCCCTAAGCCAGGGTTGTGTACTCTTAGCCCGGCCCGGCCCGGCCCTGCCCGGCCTAGCACAGGCGTGCGGGCCCCAGCAGCAGCAGTAGAATGGCCACTTAAGCCCGCCAAGGACCCCACGGAATGGCCCCGGCCCCGACCGTCCTCGTCTCTTTGTGTCTCGGACACATTTTGTGCTCTCGGGGGTGGAAAGAGTGAGGGGGGGGGGCGGTAAGACTATGGGAGGGGAGTGGACTGGGCAGAACCAGCCGAGACAGCAGCACTACTTGTATTCAGATTCAGTTTCAGATATCTCTCAGGTTGTTGTTGTTGTTGTTGTTGTTGCTGCTGCTGCTGAGGAGCGGCCAGAGATAGAAGAAGCCTTGCAGGACGACTGAAGGGAATATTACAGTTCCCCAAAGCCGATCCTCCCCCCTCTTGCTCTCCCCTCCTGACTCCCTGCTTTTTTTTTTTTTTTAAATATATATATATTTCATTTCGTTCAATAATTTCCTTTTTTCGGGCGAAGGCTTGAAGTGAGGTGGGGATGGGGTCAAGCCACGGGGAGCGGGAGCGGGAGGCAGTGGCAGCCCGCTGCTCCAGCTTCAGCCCACAGGTCCCAACCCCGTGGCCCGCTCGCCCCGCCCCGCCCCGCCCCGCCCCGCCCCGCCCCGCCCCGCCCCGCCCCGCCCCGCCCCGCCCCGCCCCGCCCCGCCCTCGCGGCGTCTGGAACCGTTTTGACGCAGTTAGGCCTCGCAGAGCTGTGAAAGGGTGGAGAGGTTTTAGAACTTGTCGTCCCATTCTCTGTCTGTCCCTGTCCCTCCGGGACCCTTCCCTCCTCCACCTTCCACGTCTCACCCTCCGCCGCGCTCCGCAGCAGCTCCGCACGCGTTACAATTCTTGTCTTCTATTCCTCCAGCTAAATCCTCGCTGCTGGTAGCCTGACTGTGGCTCGTAGGTCATTCCGCTTTTGTGGTTTGCATACCGCTCCCCACCACCTAAAAAAATAAGGGCCAAATAGAACACAAAATTTTGTGATAAGTATAGAACTCGTTTTTTATGTGCCACAGAGGTAGAAGCAGTGTAAAACCTGATGGTGTGAGTAGTCTTGTGAGTCTATTTTCACCTCAAATTGTGTTAGTGTGTGTATGGGAAGTTTTCCCTGGACACTCGGGCCCGTTCGGGCACTTGCTCTGGCATTGTCCCCGCTCGGCGCTCAGGTCCGAGCGAAATGAAAACTAGCAAAGTTTGATAAGAATTTTTAATAAAATACTATTAAATGTGAAAAAGGGTCATTGTTAAAATTCAGACGAAGGCTTCTTGTTATAAATACAACAAGTATCTTGCCTCTAGGTATTTCGAGATCTGAGATGAAAGTGGAAACATCTTAAGCATTTCACTATACTGCTGAGAACAATACTCGTTCTTTTCCGAGTAGGAGAAGGTAGGTGGTAAAGAACGAGTAAAATACGATTTCAGGAAATCCTGGTAGGCACGAAGTTCGTTAATGTTTTTCTTTCACTAAATACTTATTAGATGATGGTTTATGTAGAAATTTACTTAAAAATTTCTCGCCTTTCTTGAATTTCTTTTATCTCAGGGTCACTAGTTCAGCGGGTCACATGCCAAATTTTAGATTTCTAGATTTCTAGCTCAAACGGTTTATAAGTTAGTCTCTCAGTAAAAATTGTCCGATCAGCTTGATTTTTGAACTGTAGGCTCGCTGCGTGCAATGGGCATTGGAACACTGATTTAACATTTTTATTCTCACGAGTAGTCCTTCGAGATTTTACTTTTTGAACTACTGTGCATGAGTTGAATGAATCAACAAGCGGTCCCTCCTCTCCTGCGCGCCGCGCCGAGGGGTCGAGCACCCGCAACAATGGCGACTCGGCTCGGCTCCTCTTTCCACGCTGTTTTCTCGAGACAAGTCGAGTATTACCATAGAAACAGAGATTTTAGATCGAAATTTCTCAAAATTGGACTCTAACTTTGGGCTGGCATTTCAGCAGTTAACTAAGGAGATTGAGTTCTACTTCTCTGCGAAGTCTTATGAAAATCGTATTGAAAAATCAGGATTTCGGTAAGGGGCCACACACAATCGGCTGCGGCCATAAGGGGCCATCGTCAAGACCTAATAAAAAATTCTAACGCTAACGCGTTAAACGGCCCCGTAGGTTTTAAAACTTGCCACAAAATTAGAAAGAGCTGAACTCAGAACTATAAAGAGTATTGAGAACTTGCAATAAACACAGGAGATACTTTTATATGATGCCTCAAATCGCACTCATGGAGTATTATCAAATTTGTTGAGAGAATTTTAGACATTACAGAAAAATAGGCACAAGGTCGTGCTTAGGTCATTGTTTAAAGTAAATGCTTTTCAAAGCTTTGAGGTGAAAAATGGGCGAACCAAAATAATACTGCGTGCCTAAAAATCTAAGAGTCCTGCTACTCCTCCCTCTCCCCTCCCCTCCCCTCCCCTCCCCTCCCCCACTTCTTCCTCCCCCCCCCCCCCCTGCCCACCCTGGTCTCTTTTAAAGGCCTATCCCCTGCACTCGTCATGTCGCCTACTAAATGTGGTTTTCCGTTTCGTGTCGTTTTCCAGATGGCCAGCTGTACGCCGCGACGGCGGCAGACTTCTCTGGCGGCGATCCTCTCATCTACAGGAATCCCCTTCGAACGGAGCGGGCCGACCTGAAACAGCTCAATGGTAAGTGTGGCTACCACCTATTTGTTTGCCTTTTCTCCTTTTTTAATTTTTTTTTTTAAATTATTGTTTTAAGTTTTATTTTATATAATCTCTTGAACTAGGCAAAGCTTTTGATTCATGGTTTTATTAGTGCTGCTATCACTATTTCAATAATTACTATTTCTCTTGTTTCAGGTCCCAACTTTGTCAGTACCATGTCATACGGAAATTTCATCTATTTCTTCTTTCGGGAGACAGCAGTCGAGTACATAAACTGTGGAAAGGTAAAATTTTCCTTTCAGAAATGTTGTCATATTTAGTTTTGCTGTTTATTTGAAAATTATCAAATTTTTAGCTAATCTTACCACAATATTTGTTTTCAACTTAAACAAGAGTATTGATATGCTTTTTATTGTCCTTAGGCGGTGTATTCTAGAGTTGCCCGAGTGTGTAAACAGGACAAAGGAGGGCCCCACCAGTTTGGAGACCGTTGGACTAGTTTCCTGAAATCACGGCTGAACTGCTCTGTTCCGGGAGACTATCCCTTTTACTTCAATGAAATTCGTAAGTTTACCATATAGCTCAAGTATTAATCTGAAGCTTCAGAACATTAGAATTTTGCCAATGTTAATGTAAGTGAAGTATTGGTTTTCTTCTAAAAAAGGGAAATTTAATGCCTTGCAGAGTCCATGAGTCCCATAATAGAAGGTAGATATGCTGGCCAAGGTGAAGAACTTCTTTACGGAGTATTCACAACACCTGTGAATTCCATTGGAGGGTCAGCCATCTGCGCATTCAGGATGCGAGATGTTCTTGCCAGCTTTGATGGTCCATTTAAAGAACAAGAGACAATGAACGCCAACTGGCTACCTGTCCAATCCATTAAGGTGCCAGAGCCAAGGCCGGGAACATGTGTAAATGATTCTCGAACCCTCCCAGATGTGGCTGTCAATTTTGTAAAGTCTCATACACTAATGGACCAAGCGGTCCCAGCTTTCTTTGGAAAACCAATATTAATCAGAGTTAGCTTACAGTAAGTATTGTCCATTTGCTTCTTTCATGTTCAATGCAATGCAGACACTAAAACTTCACTCATCATTTTTTAGATACAGGCTGACTGTTATTGCAGTTGACCCTCAAGTGAGGGCTCCTGATAACAAAGCTTATGATGTCCTTTTTATTGGCACAGGTAACCATACTCTTCATTTTCATCTTCTAACAAAAGAGGTCACATAGTTTATAGTGTTCCTTGACAAAATTTTTGTCTTTCAAATGTTCCAGATGATGGTAAGGTTATAAAAGCATTAAATACAGCTGCTCCGAGAAACAATACAGTAAAGACTGTTGTTGTTGAAGAAATTCAAGTTTTGCCCAAAGAATTCCCAGTTAAAAATCTCCATGTTGTTCACTTGGATGTCACCCCTGGACAGCAACGCTCTAACTTGGATGATAAACTTGTCGTGGTCTCAGATGTAGAAATCATGTCCATCAGACTCCAGCACTGTGATAAGGTCTCTACTTGTGTGTAAGTGTTCTGAAAAAAATTATTTCTGTATTTCTTTTGTTTATTATGACTTTGATCACCAATAATGAAACAGTGGAAGTCAAGAGTGGTGCTCAGTATCAACTCATGAGATGATTAACTCTATTTTTCATTATTATGATTATTAGGGATTGTGTTGCTCTTCAAGATCCATATTGTGCATGGGACACAAAGGAAGAGAAGTGTGTGACTAGTAGAGGAAACATTGATTGGAACATGAAGCGTTTTCTCCAAGATGTTGAAGGAGGGCAACCGCGAACCTGTGGTTCTTCAGGTGTGTACTTTAGAATTAATCAGAACTTTCTCAACACATTCATCCTACCACAGCAGTATTACAGCATTTTGTATTACAGCTCAAGTCATAGTGCAGGAACTTTTTAACAATTTAGGAAGTCTAAAACACTTTGAATTTCAAATATTACTGATCAGTACTCATCTTATATGCTCTCATGAAACAGCAGAAAAGGAAAATTGCGAAAGCAATTTTATTGGAGATTAATTTGTATTTCAAAAACTCATGCTCACTCAAACACGTTTTTATATTTATGATGAGTACCTTGTTTTTGATACAAATATTAAGCTTGAAAATTTATATTAGATTAACCTAGCAAATATTAACATTTTTTATGAATAGAACAATTGCACCAGCTATTCCGACTGCTTCAGGCATTAATGTAAACTGTCTGTGCTTATGCATAAAAAATGCTTGGGAACATTCTGACATGAGATCAAAGCATTTTGTGTTTTATGTTTATCATAATCTCTTTCACATTTCTTAAACTGCAATCAACCGTGTCCGTTTTATGTGCCTTTTTGTTTACAATTTGACAATCCCACTAAAGTTTTGTTTGAACAATCTAAAATTGAAATAAGTGTACCTTATCTCATGGATCGAATGTTAGTCTGTATGAAGTCCTTAGGCTTGTGCTGGCTTTTTGTGCTATAGCTTGTCTTACGCTTGCTTTCAGTTCGTGCGCCGCAGGAATCCCTATCTCGGGACTACAACAGAGTAACTGGTAAGTAAATACAGTATTTGTATAGCGAGAGAGTGCTAAATTTTGGTGTGTAGGTCCTGTCATATGTTTATACATTAGCACTCACAATTGTATGGATAAGTTTTATGGAATGGTTGCCTAAACTTTCGACACTTCCTTAAATTGAGAACTCAGACCTGATGCTGTAGTTTTCTTTGAACCTCTCCGGTCTTATTTATTAAATGAACAGTTTCCTTAATTCATCAGAATCAAAGTGTATTTCTCGTGTATTTGCACTATTTTTTAAAATTTCCAGTGCTGCCCCAAATTTGCAAACTAAAAGAAACAGATATTCTGTAATCTATTAAAGTTTGCACTACTTAAAACCAGGTTCAATGGCTAATTTTTCTACAGAAACCATTGGTGTATCAGACCAAGATGTTGATATGGGGAAGAAAGTGGCAACCCCACCACCTCAAGCCTGTCCAGTATGCCCCATATGCCCCATTTGTTCGTCTGCTGCCTTGTGTGCCTCTACCACTACAGCCTCCACTACATCCCCTCCAGAGGTCCCCTTCACAACTGTGCCCATGGGTCAGTTGCGATAAATTTTGTAAAATCTATTATGCTGAGTCAAGCAGTGCTATACTCTAACATTGGTGGTGTATTTAAGGCAATCACAGCTTCAAAAAGAGCTATTGTAAAAAAAAATTCTTTTCTCTTATATTTAATGCAGTCAAACCTGCTTACTACGCATCCTGAAACAACCTACTGTAACACAGTTTTTCACGAAGGCCGATCATAATTTTCCGCTGTTAACGAAATTTCCTTTTTAACATCAACCAATGTCATTTCCATACCTTTAAGCCATCAGCAGGTTTGACTGTCATCCTTAATAGCAGTTTTACTTGTACATGTTCTTCTCACTCAAATCTGTAATCGGGTTGGTGAGTTTGGTGGTTGGCTCTTGTGCAGTACCAGGCAATCTGATAAGACTCGTTATGCTTCTCTTTTCCTATTCTGTCATGTAATATTTTACCCATCTGTGATGTCTTTTTTTTCCCCTCTCTATTTATTGAATAAGTTTAAAAATATTGGACAGGACTGTGTGATATCTTTGCATGTTTTAACTGTACCCAAATAGAAAGCAGCAACTGTAATGAGACTAAACATTCTTTTTCAAAAAACTTGCATTGCACTGCTTTCTTTGTGCACCAGAGAAATTAACTATTTCCAAGTCTTAACCAGCCATCATCATACATCATACAGAATGATAGTTGTTAGCATTGGTGGTGGTAGAGGTAGATTTGCTATTCTCTCCCTTTTAAGTTTTATTCCCTCTTCAGCTCATATTTATAAAAATGTAAAAATTTTGTAATCCTTTTTGTTTTTTTTCTGATAAAGTGTTGAGTGATTTTCATTCTCTGCATATCATATCTCTCTAAAATACAAAAGTATTTTTTTTCTCGTGAAAAACAGCATTAACTTCTTTAGCAAAATTATTACCTCTGCGTCCAGATACGTGGGTGTCTTGGGTGTCTTGGGTGTCTGAGCCATGCGAACAGCATAGGGCCAGACACCCAAGGCACCCAAGAATTCCATGTATCTGGACGCAGCTTACAATATTTGGTCTCAATCTTTGATTCATGATGGTATTCTTCATTCCTTTACGTTGGGCTCTCTGTGCTTTGTGTGTTTTCATATCATGTTTTCATGGCTAATGGTGTTTGCAACGTGCTCGTGTCTTGTCAGGCGCTGCCTCTCCTGCACATACCTCTTTTGTCCACCACTCACATGGGCTGTCAGAACCAGATATTCACAATGAAATTGTGATACAAGTGGATGAAAGAAACATCATTTCCGATACCCTTGCAGGGATCAGTCAAGCAGGTAAGATAGTTGTGGGTAGTCCACCATTAACCCATTGATTTTCACATTCCCCTTGATAGCATTTTGCTCTCCTTACCTCATGTTTTGAGCGCTTATCCTGAAAAAATTGCATGCCACTTGACCTGGTTACAGTCACAAGCGGTTTACATCAAACCACATCATTCAATTCATTCTTCAACCATCACTGTTTGGCTTTGGTTATTCTGTTTTCTTCATGTGTGTTTCTTTCTCTGTCATCTTTTCAACTAGTAACAAGATTGTCTATTTTAAAATGTTCTACCTGGTATAACTATTGTTTTTATTATCTGCATTGTATACTTATTTGGTGCAAACACACATGATAGCTGTGGTACCCACTTTGATTATTCTTTTGTTAGATTTATTATAATTCATTATAATCAATTGTATTATGATTAACTGTAATCAAACGCATGTTTTCTTGAGAACCTATTTAACTATGAATTTTTAGGTCATGAGATTGTGTTTCCCTTTTTGTTGCAGGGTCCAAAATGGCACCTGCCCAAATACAGTCTCCATTCTACTCTGCTCAGACACTTGTAATAGCAGTTGCTTTAGCAGTTCTTGCTGCCCTTGTTGTTGGTTTTGTTGCGGGGTTTCTTTTTTCAAGGCGTTGTCGGTCAGACGAATACGCCGACATGCCCTTTCCCGATCAGAGACATCAACTCAACAGGTACGTGTTGTTAATTCGAGTATACATCAAAATATTACCCTGATGAACAGCTTATTCAAATTTCCCTGTAACCACATTTGAACTTTTTTTCATTTTAGACTGACAGACAGCAGTCTAAATCCAGACTCAAGTGCCTATTTGGGTCCTTGTACCAACAACAAAGCCATCAATTTAGTGCTCAATGTGCCCCCCAAGAATGCCAACGGGAAGAATGCGAACTCATCAGCAGAGAACAAACCAATACAGAAAGTGAAGAAGACGTACATTTAGCAGCAGGGTGCCCTCTCTCTGGCGGTCAGGCTGTGTGTTGCCAATCCCGTCAAGAAATTCTTGCGTGTCCGTCGGAGGAGGAAACATCGAATTTTTGAACTTTCAAAGGTCAAATCCCTTTAAATGGACTGGGTGATCTTTGATGAAAAATGCACCTATGTTTACCAATTGTGAGTTCTTCTATCCCTGTGTAGGATGTTAATTCCCTTTGAGTAAAAGACTGTGCGTGTGATTCAGCATTTAAGAGGAACTTATTAACAAGCTAAAGAAGAAAGTTAATTAAGAATGTACTTGTGCTTACAAAATGGATGTAGTGAAGTTTGTGTGATTATGCAAATAGCTGAGAAGTGAACTTGTATGTGATAAAAACCTTTTGCTGCTCTCTCATATACCTGACTGCTGGAAATAGTAACATTGCCAGTGCTGTGTGTGTGTGTATTGTATTGTGGTATTTTCAAGCCAAAGGACACTGTTTTGGAAGTAGATTCTGGAGTAATTCGTTGTAAGTCCAGAAAGTGTTGTTGGAAGAAGACAATATGAACAAATTTGCAGCATTTCATACAGGAAATTTTCAACTGTTGAATTCTTGCAGGGTAAGGCCTGGATATTGTGTTATTTGTATTTGTTTACAATCCACACCAAGTAATTATGATATTTAGGCAAATGTTGTGCATGCTTGACTGCCGTGCCAATCTGAATCATGTTCATCAATTAACATGTCAAAGACAAAGAAAACATATACCTGAAATAATTTGTTTGAATGTGGATTGTTTTTTAAAAGTTTAAAATTTTGCATTTGGAAATTGTTTGTGTCCACAGTGAACAGGTGCTGGATTTTAATTTGTTCTATTAGTTGCCAAATATCCCAAGGTAGGGATGTTTCTTGATGAAAAATGTTCAATTTTATTGTAGCAATTCTTAGATTTTGTGATTCATTTGCCTTTGTACAATTTATTAATAAGAAACACTGTGAACACAAACAAATTATGTCATTAAAATTTTTACTTGTTTTAATTGCTATATTTTACAAAACTAGTGCATGTATCATATGTATTTAAAAGAAATTATTATGCCTTCAATTGATTTTAAGTTGCAAAAGCAAGTATTATATTTCTTATGATTAGGTGAAAAAGCCAATTTTGTACAGGTATATATTATGGACAGTTTTAGAATGCTCTTAGCATTAAGCCACCTTTTTGTACATGCTTCCATGATGTCTCACTAGCACGACTTTGGCATTACATTAAGAAGCTGCTTTCTTGTTTGGACCATCTAATAATTCAAGTAATTATAAAATGTCATGGAAATGAATACTGTTGTAATTTGTTTGTACATACTTCTGGATATTTGATTTGAACAAGAGTCGTGCTGTGATCTCAGTGTGATGTGTCATGGTGTTTTGTTACGTGATGGCCAAAAGTTTTGCAGAAATTTACAGAGGCATTATTCCCCTGTAATATCTTAGAAATTTTATTACGTAACATTTGTACAGTACATTATGTTAGATATTAGTTTTTAAGCTATTCTATATCTGTCTTCTGAAGGCTGATGAGTTCAGAGCTTAGCTCTTTTTGATCTAGTTCATGAAACATGCTTTTTTATTAATGGTTGTTTGTTGGTCTTCAGGAAGTGGAATGGCTCTTTGATTCGTTTGTTCAAGGAGTCTAAGTATTACAATACTCATCTTACATTTCATTTTTGTTTACAATTGCTATGTTGTAATTGAGAGCAACAAAAACTTTAACTTTTGTGAATTTATAATTTGGAACTGACCCGGAGACATTTTGAGTTTGGTTTGGTTACAGCTTGTCCTGTTACTAGTCACATGACTAAGGTTTAAAACTGTAACCATGTTCTGCCTTCTTTCTTAGTGCTCTTCTTAGCACTTTGCTGGAAAACTTTGTGTCTAAGTCATTTTGGTGCTTTATCCAGTAAAATAGTTACGTTTTTTTTTTAAATACAGGAAAGGGAGTGGATGGCATTTGCGTTTTCTTGCAACTTTCATTTAAAGAACTGCTTGATGTCTCATACTTGTCTAATTGACAATAATTAGCTTTACTTTTAAAAATTTTATATTTACCGTATTAAAATATTGCATTGTAATTGATTGAAGCTTCAACATCAGACATCATGAGACACATATTAAGGAATGTTTTTCTCTTTTTTTTCTTTCTTTTTTCTTTTTCTTTTTGTCTTTTCCATTATGGTTTTACACTCTGTAGAAGATACAGATAAATGTAGAGACTATTTAATTATTGAAACATTGTTTTGGTTGGCATTGAGAGACTTGAGAGGTTTGAAAGGGGTTGCCTTGTCCTGTCCTTTCCTGCCGCTTGAGTTTGTCTCCGTCAGCCAATGTGTGAGAACGTTTTATTTGGCTTTATTCAGTTTTGCCACCAAGAATATCTTGGGCAATGACCCTTCCCAAACTCAAATGTTTAAATAAAATCTATTTACCATCTCCTTGTATTGTCAGACCCAGGTTTAGCTGTAGAATGTTGTCTGTTAAACTTGTGCTTGAATTGTTTCCTTTATATTGCAAGCAGCAATTATTTTTTCCCCTTTTTTCTCCCCAGAATACTTGGACAACAATTAGAGATAGAGAGGACCAGAAAGTGTAAGTAATTAAATATAAAACTTACACTATATATTTTTCACTGGAAAATTTTTATGAGTGCATTTGAGATTTTTCTGTAGTTTCCCCCAGTTTCAGAGCCTGTTTCACTTTATCTCTTGCTTCAGTTTCAATAACACAACCCGTTATTGTGTGGGAAAGATATATTTTGCTACATCCATGTACTGATTTCCAGAGTTTGGTCTCCTGCTATTATGATATCCCCTCTCCTTCACCCCCTTTCTCATGCATAATCCAAGCTTATTTACTTCTATAATCGTCAGATTGTAAAGCAAATATTTTATAAGAGCAAATGCCTTTTGACTTTTATGAACAGTCAAATTCTGTGCTTGCCAAAATGCTATGAAAATCAGAAATGTCCTTAAAAAGATGCTGCTACCCAGAAGCAGTGTATTGAACACAGGAAGGGTTATTTGTAATGTTGATAATGTTAGAAAGATATACATGACCATTGCTGTTCAATTCCTAAACTGGCTCTTTTATGTCAATCAATTTAAAACTTTTAGTATAGCTGTTTTCTCATAGAAACTTTTGTTTGTTTTCGTTTCATTAGGAAATTCTATTGCCTTGATAGCTTACATATGCACTGCAGTATGTACAATAGCTGTTTAAAGCTAAGCAATTGAGGTTTTAAGGTAGAAATTTAATTCCTTTTGACCAACAGAAAAAAAATAATACTATCCTTTTGCTTTGAAACAGCTTTCCCCACAAATTCCATATCAAAAATGATATCTTAGTCATTTTTGTTGAGCTGTTCATTAGAGCTGAAGGTCAAAAACAAAATACAGTCAAACCCGGTTAAAGCGTTTTCCTTGTAACGCGTTTTCCCGCCTATAGCGTTGGCAAACCGTGTCACCAATTTAATTTCCATCAGGGATTATTTCCCGTTTCTAACAAATCCCCCTAATAATGTCGCGACATCGCGGTACCAAAGGGTCAACGCTATGACTGGGTTTCCGTATAAAAGTAAGTGGTCAACACTGTAAGTAGTCTTTGGTTTTATTGTATGGTTTGAAAAAGTGGAAAATTTTATAAGCAAAGACTGAGAGTTGATGAATATTTGTTGTAAATAATAGCGAATGTATATAAACAGCATTGTTAAATGATAATTTTAAAAATACAATAAAAAAAAACATTTTATTAAGCAACAAAACATTTTCACAACATAAACTGGCACAGCACAGGCCGGGTAGTTCTCATGTTTAAAATCGTGCACCGTGCAAGAACTTTCTTGCAAAGTTACATATATCTCTTTTCTCCCTCTCTTTTTCCTCCCCCCCCCCCCCCCCACACACACACACACAAATTCGCACCTGCCCGCAAACAGGCGAGCTGCGCGCTCCTAAAGCAGAGAGCTTCCAAAACCACTCAGGAGGTGGGTGGGTTGCCTGCCATCACGGCGCTGTCGCTTCACAGCAACGCAGCGGCGTCCAGCACTTGGCCCGCTTGGATCGGGCTGAAAAGACACGTTGTTCAGCTTCTCGGGGAGTTATCCACTTAGCGTATCGCGGCTCGCGTCTGGCGTTTTTCGCGCCTCACGTCTCGCGTCAAGCGTCTCGAGCCGCGACTCAACGCATTTGATGCGCTTTTTCATAGCTGTAGGAAAAATCGTGTCGAGAGAGATTTCCAGTATGATAAATAATTTAGAGCGCATCAAACTAAGCCGCGCCGGGCCCGTCCAGGCCGGTAGATACGGAATCCTTTTCGCATCGGCAAGAAGTGTGCGAACCGACAGCCTAGTGGTTAGCACACCCGTCCCCCGTCCCAAACCAACTAGGCTGTCGGAACGCTTTTGTCGTGTTCGAATCTCGGTCGATCATCGTTTTTTTTTCGATGATTTTCGGATGATTTCACCCTCGGGGGTTGGTCTGGGGGTGCACTAGAGTCGACCTGGACACGATACTGTTCTTGGTTTGGGAGAAATTCGCATTTTACGCAAGGAATAGTGAATTGTTCAATCGGCGCCTTATTGGTAGGCAACCCATTCGACGCCAGCCCGCGCCTGCATGTTTGAGAGAAAATCGTGCGAAACGAGCCGTATTCAACCCGGAGTTCAGAAGAGGCGAGGAGGTAACCTCCTCGAAATCGGCTCCTGGTAACGAGAGATTTTCGGAAGCTATGTGGTGCCTGCAGTGGTGCTGACAGCAGGAGTCTGTGGTCCAGTGGTTAGATCAGCGGGCACCTGTTTAGAGGCTCTCGGGTTCGAACCCGGGCGCCGCAGACGTTTTGCTTTTTCTTTTTTTTTGTTTGTTTTTTTTAGCAACGGTCTTGGGAGAGAAGAAGAATACCAGTTTTCCTTCGAGTTGTATGATACGTTAAATAGCTTACCCCCTCGATTGCATCTTTTGGGCCCTAAAAAAGTGACAGGGAAAAGAAAATTCTTCTGCGCCGCGCGGAGCTCGTCCAGGCCGGTAGATAGGGATTCCAATTCGCATCGCCTAGAGGTGTGCGAACCGACAGCGTAGTGGTTAGCATACCCGTCCCCCGTCCCAAACCAACTACGCTGTCGGGACGCTTTTGTCGTGTTCGAATCTCGTTCGACCTAGTAATTTTTTTTCACCGGTTTTCGGATGATTTCACCCTCCGGGGTTGGTCTCTGGGTGCACTGGAGCCCCTCTGCACAAACCCCGTCAATTTGGAGGAAAAATATTTTTGGACCAAAATCCCTAAAAATGCAAAGGCTATAGCCTTTGGAAATTGGACCAAAAATCGAAAGTCTCAGATCACGCTGAAATTCACAGGGAATCCTCTGAAGGCACTGAGAAACATATACCAGTAGCCAGAAGCACAATACCGTTCTTGCTTAGGGAGAAATTCGGAATCCTATTCGGAAAGGAAAACTCTTCTGCGCGCGCCGGGCCCGTCCAGGCCGGTAGATACGGAATCCTTTTCGCATCGGCAAGAAGTGTGCGAACCGACAGCGTAGTGGTTAGCATACCCGTCCCCCGTCCCAAACCAACTACGCTGTCGGGACGCTTTTGTCGTGTTCGAATCTCGGTCGATCATCGTTTTTTTTTTCGATGATTTTCGGATGATTTAACCCTCGGGGGTTGGTCTGGGGGTGCACTAGAGTCGACCTGGACACGATACAGTTCTTGGTTTGGGAGAAATTCGCATTTTACGCAAGGAATAGTGAATTGTTCAATCGGCGCCTTATTGGTAGGCAACCCATTCGACGCCAGCCCGCGCCTGCATGTTTGAGAGAAAATCGTGCGAAACGAGCCGTATTCAACCCGGAGTTCAGAAGAGGCGAGGAGGTAACCTCCTCGAAATCGGCTCCTAGTAACGAGAGATTTTCGGAAGCTATGTGGTGCCTGCCGTTGTGCTGACAGCAGGAGTCTGTGGTCCAGTGGTTAGATCAGCGGGCACCTGCTCAGAGGCTCTCGGGTTCGAACCCGGGCGCCGCAGACGTTTTGCTTTTTCTTTTGTTTGTTTTTTTTAGCAATGGTCTTGGGAGAGAAGAAGAATCCCAGTTTTCCTTCGAGTTGTATGATACGTTAAATAGCTTACCCCCTCGATTGCATCTTTTGGGCCCTAAAAAAGTGACAGGGAAAAGAAAATTCTTCTGCGCCGCGCGGAGCTCGTCCAGGCCGGTAGATAGGGATTCCAATTCGCATCGCCTAGAGGTGTGCGAACCGACAGCGTAGTGGTTAGCATACCCGTCCCCCGTCCCAAACCAACTACGCTGTCGGGACGCTTTTGTCGTGTTCGAATCTCGTTCGACCTAATAATTTTTTTTCACCGGTTTTCGGATGATTTCACCCTCCGGGGTTGGTCTCTGGGTGCACTGGAGCCCCTCTGCACAAACCCCGTCAATTTGGAGGAAAAATATTTTTAGACCAAAATCCCTAAAAATGCATAGGCTATAGCCTTTGGAAATTGGACCAAAAATCGAAAGTCTCAGATCACGCTGAAATTCACAGGGAATCCTCTGAAGGCACTGAGAAACATATACCAGTAGCCAGAAGCACAATACCGTTCTTGCTTAGGGAGAAATTCGGAATCCTATTCGGAAAGGAAAACTCTTCTGCGCGCGCCGGGCCCGTCCAGGCCGGTAGATACGGAATCCTTTTCGCATCGGCAAGAAGTGTGCGAACCGACAGCGTAGTGGTTAGCATACCCGGCCCCCGTCCCAAACCAACTACGCTGTCGGGACGCTTTTGTCGTGTTCGAATCTCGGTCGATCATCGTTTTTTTTTTTCGATGATTTTCGGATGATTTAACCCTCGAGGGTTGGTCTGGGGGTGCACTAGAGTCGACCTGGACACGATACAGTTCTTGGTTTGGGAGAAATTCGCATTTTACGCAAGGAACAGTGAATTGTTCAATCGGCGCCTTATTGGTAGGCAACCCATTCGACGCCAGCCCGCGCCTGCATGTTTGAGAGAAAATCGTGCGAAACGAGCCGTATTCAACCCGGAGTTCAGAAGAGGCGAGGAGGTAACCTCCTCGAAATCGGCTCCTCGTAACGAGAGGTTTTCGGAAGCTATGTGGTGCCTGCCGTTGTGCTGACAGCAGGAGTCTGTGGTCCAGTGGTTAGATCAGCGGGCACCTGTTTAGAGGCTCTCGGGTTCGAACCCGGGCGCCGCAGACGGTTTGCTTTTCCACCATCGGTCTTGGGAGAGAAGAAGAATACCAGTTTTCCTTCGAGTTGTATGATACGTTAAATAGCTTACCCCCTCGATTGCATCTTTTGGGCCCTAAAAAAGTGACAGGGAAAAGAAAATTCTTCTGCGCCGCGCGGAGCTCGTCCAGGCCGGTAGATAGGGATTCCAATTCGCATCGCCTAGAGGTGTGCGAACCGACAGCGTAGTGGTTAGCATACCCGTCCCCCGTCCCAAACCAACTACGCTGTCGGGACGCTTTTGTCGTGTTCGAATCTCGTTCGACCTAGTAATTTTTTTTCACCGGTTTTCGGATGATTTCACCCTCCGGGGTTGGTCTCTGGGTGCACTGGAGCCCCTCTGCACAAACCCCGTCAATTTGGAGGAAAAATATTTTTAGACCAAAATCCCTAAAAATGCAAAGGCTATAGCCTTTGGAAATTGGACCAAAAATCGAAAGTCTCAGATCACGCTGAAATTCACAGGGAATCCTCTGAAGGCACTGAGAAACATATACCAGTAGCCAGAAGCACAATACCGTTCTTGCTTAGGGAGAAATTCGGAATCCTATTCGGAAAGGAAAACTCTTCTGCGCGCGCCGGGCCCGTCCAGGCCGGTAGATACGGAATCCTTTTCGCATCGGCAAGAAGTGTGCGAACCGACAGCGTAGTGGTTAGCATACCCGTCCCCCGTCCCAAACCAACTACGCTGTCGGGACGCTTTTGTCGTGTTCGAATCTCGGTCGATCATCGTTTTTTTTTCGATGATTTTCGGATGATTTAACCCTCGGGGGTTGGTCTGGGGGTGCACTAGAGTCGACCTGGACACGATACAGTTCTTGGTTTGGGAGAAATTCGCATTTTACGCAAGGAATAGTGAATTGTTCAATCGGCGCCTTATTGGTAGGCAACCCATTCGACGCCAGCCCGCGCCTGCATGTTTGAGAGAAAATCGTGCGAAACGAGCCGTATTCAACCCGGAGTTCAGAAGAGGCGAGGAGGTAACCTCCTCGAAATCGGCTCCTAGTAACGAGAGATTTTCGGAAGCTATGTGGTGCCTGCCGTTGTGCTGACAGCAGGAGTCTGTGGTCCAGTGGTTAGATCAGCGGGCACCTGCTCAGAGGCTCTCGGGTTCGAACCCGGGCGCCGCAGACGTTTTGCTTTTTCTGTTTGTTTTTTTTAGCAATGGTCTTGGGAGAGAAGAAGAATCCCAGTTTTCCTTCGAGTTGTATGATACGTTAAATAGCTTACCCCCTCGATTGCATCTTTTGGGCCCTAAAAAAGTGACAGGGAAAAGAAAATTCTTCTGCGCCGCGCGGAGCTCGTCCAGGCCGGTAGATAGGGATTCCAATTCGCATCGCCTAGAGGTGTGCGAACCGACAGCGTAGTGGTTAGCATACCCGTCCTCCGTCCCAAACCAACTACGCTGTCGGGACGCTTTTGTCGTGTTCGAATCTCGTTCGACCTAATAATTTTTTTTCACCGGTTTTCGGATGATTTCACCCTCCGGGGTTGGTCTCTGGGTGCACTGGAGCCCCTCTGCACAAACCCCGTCAATTTGGAGGAAAAATATTTTTAGACCAAAATCCCTAAAAATGCATAGGCTATAGCCTTTGGAAATTGGACCAAAAATCGAAAGTCTCAGATCACGCTGAAATTCACAGGGAATCCTCTGAAGGCACTGAGAAACATATACCAGTAGCCAGAAGCACAATACCGTTCTTGCTTAGGGAGAAATTCGGAATCCTATTCGGAAAGGAAAACTCTTCTGCGCGCGCCGGGCCCGTCCAGGCCGGTAGATACGGAATCCTTTTCGCATCGGCAAGAAGTGTGCGAACCGACAGCGTAGTGGTTAGCATACCCGGCCCCCGTCCCAAACCAACTACGCTGTCGGGACGCTTTTGTCGTGTTCGAATCTCGGTCGATCATCGTTTTTTTTTTTCGATGATTTTCGGATGATTTAACCCTCGAGGGTTGGTCTGGGGGTGCACTAGAGTCGACCTGGACACGATACAGTTCTTGGTTTGGGAGAAATTCGCATTTTACGCAAGGAATAGTGAATTGTTCAATCGGCGCCTTATTGGTAGGCAACCCATTCGACGCCAGCCCGCGCCTGCATGTTTGAGAGAAAATCGTGCGAAACGAGCCGTATTCAACCCGGAGTTCAGAAGAGGCGAGGAGGTAACCTCCTCGAAATCGGCTCCTCGTAACGAGAGGTTTTCGGAAGCTATGTGGTGCCTGCCGTTGTGCTGACAGCAGGAGTCTGTGGTCCAGTGGTTAGATCAGCGGGCACCTGTTTAGAGGCTCTCGGGTTCGAACCCGGGCGCCGCAGACGGTTTGCTTTTCCACCATCGGTCTTGGGAGAGAAGAAGAATACCAGTTTTCCTTCGAGTTGTATGATACGTTAAATAGCTTACCCCCTCGATTGCATCTTTTGGGCCCTAAAAAAGTGACAGGGAAAAGAAAATTCTTCTGCGCCGCGCGGAGCTCGTCCAGGCCGGTAGATAGGGATTCCAATTCGCATCGCCTAGAGGTGTGCGAACCGACAGCGTAGTGGTTAGCATACCCGTCCCCCGTCCCAAACCAACTACGCTGTCGGGACGCTTTTGTCGTGTTCGAATCTCGTTCGACCTAATAATTTTTTTTCACCGGTTTTCGGATGATTTCACCCTCCGGGGTTGGTCTTTAGGTGCACTGGAGCCCCTCTGCACAAACCCCGTCAATTTGGAGGAAAAATATTTTTAGACCAAAATCCCTAAAAATGCAAAGGCTATAGCCTTTGGAAATTGGACCAAAAATCGAAAGTCTCAGATCACGCTGAAATTCACAGGGAATCCTCTGAAGGCACTGAGAAACATATACCAGTAGCCAGAAGCACAATACCGTTCTTGCTTAGGGAGAAATTCGGAATCCTATTCGGAAAGGAAAACTCTTCTGCGCGCGCCGGGCCCGTCCAGGCCGGTAGATACGGAATCCTTTTCGCATCGGCAAGAAGTGTGCGAACCGACAGCGTAGTGGTTAGCATACCCGTCCCCCGTCCCAAACCAACTACGCTGTCGGGACGCTTTTGTCGTGTTCGAATCTCGGTCGATCATCGTTTTTTTTTCGATGATTTTCGGATGATTTAACCCTCGGGGGGTTGGTCTGGGGGTGCACTAGTGTCCCAGCTGAAAATTCCGGTTGGAATATTTCCGACCGTATTTCTTTCGGCCGGAGATTTTCCGGCCGTAACTATTCCGCCCGTAAATTGGAACACTTTCCGGCCGTAGTTTTTGACGCCGCTTTCCGGCCGTAGTTTCTGACGCCGGCCGGAAGAGGTTCCGGCCGGAGGGTGTTTTGGCCGGACTTTGTGAAAAGTCCTCTGGGCACTACCTGAGCGGAGTCCAACAGGCCTCTAAAGAGCATGTCCTCCGGGTAAAGTTTGTGCGCTGAGCACGATAGTGATGTTTAAAATGCCCTATCTAGAGCCGTTCTCTTAGTATCCCTATGGTCAAAAAATGAAATATTTTTTATCTCATGCATAAGTAAAGTTTTCTGTCAACATGTGACACACGAAGCGATTTTCCCCTGTGACTCTTAGTTTAGGTGCTACAGGTCACTTACAGTTGGCCGAAAAACGTACGGCCGGAAAAAAAGGCTCCGGCCGTTAACCGTATCGATTCCGACCGTAAACCGGAACCCCTCCGACCGAAAAAGGCTTGACTACGGTCGGAAACTCTGACTCCGACCGGAACAACGGGAATACGGTCGGAAATCGTGACAGATTCCGGCCGGAGTGCCAAATTACGGCCGGAAAGATGGAATACGGTCGGAAATCGTATACATTTACGGCCGGAGTGCCACTTTCCGGCCGGAAACCTGGCCGGAATTTTCACCTGGGGTCGACCTGGACACGATACAGTTTTTGGTTTGGGAGAAATTCGCATTTTACGCAAGGAATAGTGAATTGTTCAATCGGCGCCTTATTGGTAGGCAACCCATTCGACGCCAGTCCGCGCCTGCATGTTTGAGAGAAAGTCGTGCGAAACGAGCCGTATTCAACCCGGAGTTCAGAAGAGGCGAGGACGTAACCTCCTCGAAATCGGCTCCTGGTAACGAGAGATTTTCGGAAGCTATGTGGTGCCTGCCGTGGTGCTGACAGCAGGAGTCTGTGGTCCAGTGGTTAGATCAGCGGGCACCTGCTCAGAGGCTCTCGGGTTCGAACCCGGGCCCCGCAGACGGTTTGCTTTTTTTTTTTTTTTTTTTACCAACGGTCTTGGGAGAGAAGAAGAATACCAGTTTTCCTTCGAGTTGTATGATACGTTAAATAGCTTACCCCCTCGATTGCATCTTTTGGGCCCTAAAAAAGTGACAGGGAAAAGAAAATTCTTCTGCGCCGCGCGGAGCTCGTCCAGGCCGGTAGATAGGGATTCCAATTCGCATCGCCTAGAGGTGTGCGAACCGACAGCGTAGTGGTTAGCATACCCGTCCCCCGTCCCAAACCAACTACGCTGTCGGGACGCTTTTGTCGTGTTCGAATCTCGTTCGACCTAATAATTTTTTTTCACCGGTTTTCGGATGATTTCACCCTCCGGGGTTGGTCTCTGGGTGCACTGGAGCCCCTCTGCACAAACCCCGTCAATTTGGAGGAAAAATATTTTTGGACCAAAATCCCTAAAAATGCAAAGGCTATAGCCTTTGGAAATTGGACCAAAAATCGAAAGTCTCAGATCACGCTGAAATTCACAGGGAATCCTCTGAAGGCACTGAGAAACATATACCAGTAGCCAGAAGCACAATACCGTTCTTGCTTAGGGAGAAATTCGGAATCCTATTCGGAAAGGAAAACTCTTCTGCGCGCGCCGGGCCCGTCCAGGCCGGTAGATACGGAATCCTTTTCGCATCGGCAAGAAGTGTGCGAACCGACAGCGTAGTGGTTAGCATACCCGTCCCCCGTCCCAAACCAACTACGCTGTCGGGACGCTTTTGTCGTGTTCGAATCTCGGTCGATCATCGTTTTTTTTTCGATGATTTTCGGATGATTTAACCCTCGGGGGTTGGTCTGGGGGTGCACTAGAGTCGACCTGGACACGATACAGTTCTTGGTTTGGGAAAAATTCGCATTTTACGCAAGGAATAGTGAATTGTTCAATCGGCGCCTTATTGGTAGGCAACCCATTCGACGCCAGCCCGCGCCTGCATGTTTGAGAGAAAATCGTGCGAAACGAGCCGTATTCAACCCGGAGTTCAGAAGAGGCGAGGAGGTAACCTCCTCGAAATCGGCTCCTGGTAACGAGAGATTTTCGGAAGCTATGTGGTGCCTGCAGTGGTGCTGACAGCAGGATTCTGTGGTCCAGTGGTTAGATCAGCGGGCACCTGCTCAGAGGCTCTCGGGTTCGAACCCGGGCGCCGCAGACGGTTTGCTTTTTATTTTATTTTTTTATTTACCAACGGTCTTGGGAGAAGAAGAATACCAGTTTTCCTTCGAGTTGTATGATACGTTAAATAGCTTACCCCCTCGATTGCATCTTTTGGGCCCTAAAAAAGTGACAGGGAAAAGAAAATTCTTCTGCGCCGCGCGGAGCTCGTCCAGGCCGGTAGATAGGGATTCCAATTCGCATCGCCTAGAGGTGTGCGAACCGACAGCGTAGTGGTTAGCATACCCGTCCCCCGTCCCAAACCAACTACGCTGTCGGGACGCTTTTGTCTTGTTCGAATCCCGTTCGACCTAATAATTTTTTTTCACCGGTTTTCGGATGATTTCACCCTCCGGGGTTGGTCTCTGGGTGCACTGGAGCCCCTCTGCACAAACCCCGTCAATTTGGAGGAAAAATATTTTTGGACCAAAATCCCTAAAAATGCAAAGGCTATAGCCTTTGGAAATTGGACCAAATATCGAAAGTCTCAGATCACGCTGAAATTCACAGGGAATCCTCTGAAGGCACTGAGAAACATATACCAGTAGCCAGAAGCACAATACCGTTCTTGCTTAGGGAGAAATTCGGAATCCTATTCGGAAAGGAAAACTCTTCTGCGCGCGCCGGGCCCGTCCAGGCCGGTAGATACGGAATCCTTTTCGCATCGGCAAAAAGTGTGCGAACCGACAGCGTAGTGGTTAGCATACCCGTCCCCCGTCCCAAACCAACTACGCTGTCGGGACGCTTTTGTCGTGTTCGAATCTCGGTCGATCATCGTTTTTTTTTCGATGATTTTCGGATGATTTAACCCTCGGGGGTTGGTCTGGGGGTGCACTAGAGTCGACCTGGACACGATACAGTTCTTGGTTTGGGAGAAATTCGCATTTTACGCAAGGAATAGTGAATTGTTCAATCGGCGCCTTATTGGTAGGCAACCCATTCGACGCCAGCCCGCGCCTGCATGTTTGAGAGAAAATCGTGCGAAACGAGCCGTATTCAACCCGGAGTTCAGAAGAGGCGAGGAGGTAACCTCCTCGAAATCGGCTCCTCGTAACGAGAGGTTTTCGGAAGCTATGTGGTGCCTGCCGTGGTGCTGACAGCAGGAGTCTGTGGTCCAGTGGTTAGATCAGCGGGCACCTGTTTAGAGGCTCTCGGGTTCGAACCCGGGCGCCGCAGACGGTTTGCTTTTACACTATCGGTCTTGGGAGAGAAGAAGAATACCAGTTTTCCTTCGAGTTGTATGATACGTTAAATAGCTTACCCCCTCGATTGCATCTTTTGGGCCCTAAAAAAGTGACAGGGAAAAGAAAATTCTTCTGCGCCGCGCGGAGCTCGTCCAGGCCGGTAGATAGGGATTCCAATTCGCATCGCCTAGAGGTGTGCGAACCGACAGCGTAGTGGTTAGCATACCCGTCCCCCGTCCCAAACCAACTACGCTGTCGGGACGCTTTTGTCGTGTTCGAATCTCGTTCGACCTAATAATTTTTTTTCACCGGTTTTCGGATGATTTCACCCTCCGGGGTTGGTCTCTGGGTGCACTGGAGCCCCTCTGCACAAACCCCGTCAATTTGGAGGAAAAATATTTTTGGACCAAAATCCCTAAAAATGCAAAGGCTATAGCCTTTGGAAATTGGACCAAAAATCGAAAGTCTCAGATCACGCTGAAATTCACAGGGAATCCTCTGAAGGCACTGAGAAACATATACCAGTAGCCAGAAGCACAATACCGTTCTTGCTTAGGGAGAAATTCGGAATCCTATTCGGAAAGGAAAACTCTTCTGCGCGCGCCGGGCCCGTCCAGGCCGGTAGATACGGAATCCTTTTCGCATCGGCAAGAAGTGTGCGAACCGACAGCGTAGTGGTTAGCATACCCGTCCCCCGTCCCAAACCAACTACGCTGTCGGGACGCTTTTGTCGTGTTCGAATCTCGTTCGACCTAATAATTTTTTTTCACCGGTTTTCGGATGATTTCACCCTCCGGGGTTAGTCTCTGGGTGCACTGGAGCCCCTCTGCACAAGCCCCGTCAATTTGGAGGAAAAATATTTTTGGACCAAAATCCCTAAAAATGCAAAGGCTTTTGGAAATTTGACCAAAAATCGAGAGTCTCAGATGACGCCCAAATTCTCAGGGAATATTCTTTACGCACTGTGAAACATGTTCCAGTCGCCAGAAGCACGATACCGGTCTTGGTTTGTTCGGAAAAGGAAGTCGTCTCCGCCGCGCCGGGCCTGTCCAGGCCGGTAGATAGGGATTCCAAGTCGCATCGCATTCAGGTGTGCGAACCGACAGCCTATTGGTTACCGTTCCTGCCCCCCGTCCCAAACCATTTAGGCTGTCGAGACGCTTTTGTCCTGTTCGAATCTCGGTCGACCTAATAATTTTTTTTTCGCCGGTCGCAGGTCTGGGGGGACGCTTTGCATGAATGTTTGGGTGATTATCCTTCTAGTTAAATAAAAGATAAAATAAATAATTAAATATTATTGGTTTAAAGATGGAGGTAAAATTTTATATTTTTAATGTTATTTTACATCTGATTTTTGTTCAAGTTGTTTTTCAACGAGAGCTGGTGAAAAAGGTTCAAATAGATTTTGACAAATTGGAGTAGAAAATTGATGAACCTGTGGTATTTGCTGATTTACCATTATTGAAACCTTAAGACACAAAAAGGATTATTTTTGTTCAAAATCATTGTAAATTTCAACTTTTTAAGTGAGAATTGATTCAGAAGCACAGTTTAACTGTGCATGTTAAAGAGAAACTTGCATACAAATATATATTTCACTTTCTACATTAATATTTAAAACATACTGTTGCCTTCTTAACAATACCAATAGAAATTGTACATTTGAATTCACTTCTAAATATCAAGCTCTTTTATCTAGAACCTGAAATGGATCTGCAGGTTTTGACAAAGCGAGACTCATTTGCGTGTTGACTTCAGTATTTCTAGCTCCCATTTCATGGGACGAATCACAGGAGCAAACCGGTATATGGGTTCTGTAAATCATAAAAACCAGCATGAAAAATGTCTTGTTTGTTAGAACGTCTACTGATGTTGCTATGAAATAATGCAGTTACCTAATAGAGACAAATCTAGATTATTTGAGATGGCAGAGGTCATAGTTGAAGCCAGCATATTTGAAGTGGCATTCGGTCCATATGTTTGCTGTAAAGAAAAGAAAGATAAAATATTTCATTGCATTGGGATAGTGCTTTTTAAAAGTAATTTAAACATCCATGTTACTGACAGATGGGGCATTTACCTGAACGGACTGAACAGGCCAAATTTTGCTAATGCTTGCTTCCATACGACTTAAAATTCCAGATAACAAAGTCTGAAGATCTCTGGCATCACAGTCCTTATCAAAGTCCACAAGTATACAGTTTAAAGAGTAAACATCCTCTGAAAATTTGATTGAAACAATAAAAATATAAACTGAGCTCGTGAGTAAAGGACGATTTAAATTATCACTTGAAAATTTTACCTCTCAGAGCAAAACTTGAAGTAATGCATTGATGAAGGGCATAAATCAAAGCGAGCTCTTCATGGGGACTTCCCCTCTTCAGACTAAGGACTTTGCGTTCCTGTTTCCGTCGGTTCTTACTTGACCTGTTGCTTGAAGAAGAGTGACTGTGAAGGAGAAACAAAAACAAATCAAAATTACAGATTGTTTATTTTTTTTTTTCCATAGAGGGAGTAATTTGTGAACTTGAGAGTTTGTATCATATGGTATTTATCGTTGCCCAGTCCAGCCATGTCTTGCCACAGGGAAGTATTGACAACAGCATATCTGACAGGAGATTGAGTGTCAAATCATATATGAGTCTCTTTAGTAATCTTGAGATTTAAATAACTTTTAGAAAATATTATTACTGATTCTCATAGTTATTTTTAGAGGTACCATGAGATCACTTTAACCAAACTGAGAGAGAGATTTGATGGAATTAAGATAAACTACTGAATGACATTAAATGAAGCTCAACACTAGTTCTTTAATCACTTTACCGCTTCAGGTGGACGCAAAGAACAAGTAAAACTAAATGCCAAAAGAAAATAGAAAATAGAAAATACATAGCTTTCTTTTTAAACAAATAATTTACCTTGATGAACCTTTGGATGAGACTGAGCTGCCTGTTACACTACTAGTGTCAGACAACAAATCGTTTTCAACACAACCATCAGTATCCCCATCTTGATTAAGCAAACGCTCGTGTGCCAACACTTTCTCCCTCCTCAACTCAAAAAGGCGGCTTGTATGGGTACTGAATGTGTCACCAAAAGTCTTTATTTGCAAAGATATCTCATCAGCATATTCCTCAGCTCTTGGTTGAACAACAAGGTCTGCAAAGGTTGTGTTTAAGGTGAGTAACTACATAAGAGATTCATTCAATGGGAAATTTAAAATTGTATTCACCTATAAACTCAGTTCTACGCAAAAACAATGCAACTCGAATAGCTTCTGTCCACAAGTGAGCACTACAGAGTGCTTGCATAGCAAGAAGAGGTTTGTTAAGGTAATGAAGATATATCACCACTGCTTCTCCAAACTGCCCTGTTTCCTCAAGAGCAGTTGCTAGCTCTGACAATATTTCTTTTCTCTCATCATCACTGAAACAAATAACAAAAATATAGAAAAAAATTAAACAAATTAAGAACTGCTAAACAAATCCTTGTTCCATAACTTACTTAAGACCAATTTTAATTGCATCTTCAATGCAATTTCTCCATGCTAAAGCCTTCTGATGACTCAAGAGTGCATTGTGAAAATCTCTAGCTCTACGATACATAATAGCTGCTTCTTTGTACAGCCGCTGGGACACAAGCTTATCAGCATAGGCAGAAGCAATTAACCTAAACCTTTGACACAGAAATATGGGAATTGTAAGTAAAACTAAAATTAAAATCAGTAATTTAATTAGTTACCCTGTCAATAGAAATTTTTTCATCCTATGGTCATACATGGGATGTGTTCTTACACATCGCAATGCACTCATTTATGAAAGTGTACATGCACAATATACATCATTTAAAGAGTACAATCTACATTTGTGTTGATGGAGTAATTTACCTTTGATCATGCTGGGGCAGGGCAGTTAAGGCTTCTCTGTAAAGATCCTGATTAATAACAAAATTCAAGAGCTCCAGCTTGTGATCACCTGGGCTCTTAATTAAATTAACAAGTGCTGATTCCCATTTGCGTAGATGTTTGTCAACGCTATATCGTTGATAATTTTCTTCCATTTGACGCAACTTATTCAAGAAGGCCAAGTATTCTTTGGGGTCTTTTTGCGACTTGGATGCTATTAGAACAACCAGATTAAAGTCATACATTCCCAGCGCAGCATCCATTAGCTGATTCACATCCCTCAGATACAGTAAATGGCGTAATGCCACCGTCCATGAAACTGAGCTCTCAGATTTTTCTTCTGATTCTTTTAGGTTCTTAATTAAGGACAGTGCTGCTTCTAGACCATCTGATGAACGCTTTAAAACTAATGCTGTTAAGACTGGTAAAGTTAATCTTTGACTGTCACTTTCATCTTTTTCACCAAGTTTCTCTACAGCTGCTAAGAAAGCATCACACACTGCATCAACTTTGTTTGAAAGTGAAGTAGAAGCATGATCAGGGTAATGAGATTTGTACATAGATGTTGTACAGTCCTCATCATGTAGATCAGCAAGAAAAAGGCATAACCATTGTGGGTTTGAAACACGCTTCACAAAGAGTTCAATGTTTCTGAAAAACAAATCAGGATCATGGTCGACAAACAAATTCAAATTAATTCGCTGTTTCCGAGCCAAGTCAAAGGCCTCATAATATGCCTGAGTATTCAGTAAGTTAGCCATTTGGGAGAGAGAGAGGGCTCTTGGTTCGATGCATTCAAGATTGCCACGTGGCATTTGCAGGATCACACGATTGCCATCAGGAACAACAACAATCAGTCTTGACCCACGTTCCACTTTTCTCTCCACAACACCAAAGCTGGAAAAGAAAGGTTGCACGATTTAGTCCCAGTGCCCAACCCCTACATTTTTGTCAGCTTCATAACTTAACTAAAATAGAACAGCATATCTACCTTCCATTATCACCAGCTGACTTTGACAAATTCAGTACTGACATTTTTTTCAATGGACAACAAAATAATTGCTGCTGCGATGTGGTTAAAAGCAAAAACTTAGAATGTAATGAGAAAGATGTCACACTACCCATAACAACATCAGTATTTGCATAGAGACGATTGTGAGTTGATAAGCCAAAAATGATTTCTTGTCCTATTCCACAATCTTTGTCTAGTCTGCAGGCCATCATCTTGTAAACAGGATGAGGAAATGTAAACAGCTCTAAAAAAGTGTCAGATTCCAAGGAGAAGGACAACACCCTTCCCTCAACTAATTGTAAAATAATTGTGTTTGCTACCAAACTTGGTACAATAGATATGACATTGCTGCCTGGTACGGCTGCGATTTTCCTGCAATATCAATTTTTCTATATTATTATTTTCAAATTTCATTCATTTTACAAATTTTGTTACATTTGTGCAATGAAATGAACTCAACTAAAGTTAGGAAGAAATCTTACTTGAGAACAACACGCCCATTATCAGTAGATCCCAAAGAGTCAATGTCAAAAACACATAGTTGGGCCTGACCATCAAAAGCAGTACTGCAGACCATGCTGTCTCGAGAAACCCATGTCCAATGATGAAGATAGTTGCTATTTATCATTTGATTTTCATCCTGCCAGGCCAAGTGGTAAATACCTGCAATATTAAGAGATTAAATGTACACTAATTTTGAGAGGCGAGAGGAAACCAATTATAAAAAATAGGAGAGGATAAGAAACTTACCAACAAGAGAGTGACTGGGATTAAGAGAGCGAGGACCACCAACATAAGAAAAGGCAGCCAACATTCCATTGCATAACACCACACAGAAGTTGTTAGGATTTGAACTTAAGGATTCCACAACATCACCAAACCTGTTTAGAGTTTCAGATTAAAAAATGCTGACAAAAATGATTTTTGAAAAATACTTGAGAAAATTTTACCCAGAATCTTCTGTTGAACTTGTATTGAGGTATCTTCCCTCAAGTTCTTTCACAATAGATGTTGGCGCATGTTGTGGAGCAAAAACTACTTCTTTAGCAGGAGCTGGAAGCTTTAAAGTTGTGCCACACATAGGTGGTGGAATAACATTATAACGAAATGAAGTCACAAGAAGGGAATCTGTGAGTAGAGGAAAGAAAAGCGTCCATGAGTAAAAACTTGGAGATACCCAATTTATCACAAACATTTCAAAAAACGCACCTCCATCAATCACTGACACAAATGCACCATCATAATGGTTAGAACCACTACTGTGGTCTACCCGCCATGAAAAATCATAGCTGATGTATTTTCCTCCTGAACATACAACATGGAGACGATTTCCAGAATCTGGATCCCATCGTACAGCAACTGGACTGTTGTCTAGATTTAAATCAATCCTTTGCTTCAAATACCAATGATAGTTGTTAATAGTCCATAAGAGTAATGTACTTTGACCACCTACAAGCTACAATGAGAAGAGCATCAAGAGCACCAGTACAGTAAAATTCAAAATAAAACTTGAAAGATATTTCTATTGAGGATCTCAGAATTTGTTTGTTGCTTACACCGGCTGGTGGAGTTCCTTCGCTTGCAATTTGACACCAGACAAGAAGTAAAGTTGACTCTGCATTCCATAAAAGTTGACGCACCAGTACTGAATCCAGAGGGAATGGTAAAGTGAAGTCACCATGGCGAAGGCCGTTTTTCTCTAAAAAGCATATGACATGCTTATTTGGCATACGTTGAGAACAAGCCATGAGGTTCCCCGATGGTTTCCATGATAATGCACCCTCCAAGCCTGAAAACATTAAAATTCATCATTGAAAGTAAAGATTTTACAGAAAAAAAAAATTATAGAAGAAATCCTACTTACCAGGGATGTTCTCACTGGTGTACATAAGATCTCCCTTCCTATCAAAAATGCGAACAAAACGATCCCCAGTAGCTTCATTAATACAATTGACTGCAAAAAGGGCTCCGTCTCCTCGCCACGTAATTTGAGGAGAACCTTCATCAAATTTGGAGGGTTCTGAACTTTGGGCTGAGGGCTTAGCTAATGCAGCAGCTTTTCCTTCGGAGCCATGAAACTGAGTTTCTTTCTTCCCCCAGCCAACAGTAATAAATTGTTTTTCCCCAAACTCTGCTTGTTGGAGATCAGTTTCATTAATAGGATCAAATGAAGCTGTCATTGTAATGACTGTGTTCTGAGACGTCAGTAGCACTAACACATCTTCGTCTGGACTTGCTTCCATAAGCCTCAAACCGGACTCGACAAATCCAACGCATTCTACTTCTTGTGGTACAGCACAGTTGAGACTCAGTAATTCGCCTTTGTCGACAGCCAGGCACAGAGAGTCTGTCAGTTGAAAATAACACATTGAGACGATGGAAGGAGATGTTCCATCTTCTTTGGGGTAGTAATGATCAACTCTAAACAACTCGATGAGGGAATCATCTTCGGTTGAGAATCTGTACACTATTCCTCCACTGTGAACAATTATCGCATTTCTAAGATGGTCAACCACGAGCAAGTTATCGGGTTTTCTGACAATTTTCAGGCCAGGAATAGCAAAATCCCTGACATTGTTTACAAACAGGTTTCTCATTATGAATCGACTTTATCCTTCACGTTTGTTTACTACTTGACTTAACACATTTAGTCGTTCCTAACCTCAACAGCTTCGTGCGCATGGTCTGGTGTCTCATGTTTTGCTCCGGCAGCAATGTGGGGATAACGAAGCCAGCAGAAAACATTAAAATGCTTCATCATTATTCGCTAAAAACAAAAACTCTTAACGTACAGTCTATATATTTTTTACATTAGACTGTTTCCTTTTTGTTTTAGCCGAGGGTCGGATGGAATTTTAAGAAAACAGTCAAAAGATCTTTCATGTTTTGTTTAGTAGTTGGTACTGGAAATGTATTTTCTTTCCGGAGCAGCAGAGGATAGTAACCATAGCAACGATTTTGTTGATGCTCTGTCCTGATGTGCATGGATGTGCACTGATGTGACGATGTGCCGATGACAAACACTTACGTATGATGTGCTTTTGGCCACGGGTTTGTAGTTCGTTGTCCTCGGGGTCGTCATTGTCCACCGTGTTGGATATCGGTCTGAAGGCCGAAACTTCACAATGGCAGACCTCCCTAACGATAACCACCCTACGACAGTTAACCGGTTTCCGTCGAGGGAGCAGCCAATCCAAGATTTTATAAGTTTGGGTAATAAAATTATTTTCTTTTAAGTCAACATGTCAGTGTTCACGTATCGTGTAAACACAATGAAAACAATCAACATTTATCATTAATTTTTAATTTAGGTCATGAAATAACTTCCTGTCTGCCTTTGCAAATGAGCCTATACTTAAATGTCATATTTTTTCCATTTTGGATTTTGATTTCAACTGTAATGCTTTATTTGAAGGTAAGTGATAATCAAGAACATTTCTTTTACCCTATTTTTTTCCTTGTTTATTTACTCTTAACTTTGTGTGTGTCTAAACTCTTAGTATGAATACCTTACAACAATCCACAAATTCATCCTGATTTTGATTATCGTTTGCTTGACAATCAATGAAATAGTACGATTATATTTGGGGTACCTAGGAAATCTATCTGAAAAGGTTGGTTTATTTCTTATAATGCTCTGATATATTTCTGCCTTTACAGTTGAAGAAGTTCTCATTTTGTTTTCTGTAGGTTCCAGAGTTGGCTGGATTTTGGGTGTTATCAGTTGTTTTGCAGTTACCACTTCATTTCTTACTGCTATTCAGTCCACCAATATGGCCATTCCCGGCCGAAACAGCAGTTGAATCTGTCATGCTAGCACTCCTTTTCTCTCAGTTGTCAACAGGATTTTTTGCTCTTCGTAAATCTGCTCGCTATCAAGCTAGAAGATATCATCTTACCCAGGTTAGAAAGAACATGTCGATGGAACAGGTGGAAACGAAACAAAGACATTCGTTGTAAGAAACATGAACTGACTAGTGAACTTTTCTGTGATGCTTATAAAATCATCTCGCAAATTGTTGCAAATAATAATGATGGACATTTATCTTAATTTATGATGCTCGGTACTATGTATGGACATTTTTCTGGATACTATAAAATGACTATCAGTCAGTAAGTGTTTTGCAGGTGAAGGTGGTTTCACTCCAGTCGCAACTCTCTTCCTTTCCCTCCCCCCACCCACACCCTCCATGCCTCCTCGCTTCTCTCCCGGCACGTCCCCAGATTGTGCAAGATGAGGGAGGGAGGGCAAGTGATGACATTCCGTTCCGTTCATGTACTCAACCCTCACGACGCTCCTATCACCCATCTGATTCCGAGGATCGCTCTCACGCCTCGCGCCTCCGGGGCCCTGCCCTGCCATCCCCAACATAGGGCGCCGCCATAGGGGATACGAGGGGTGCTCTTTACACCCTGCACTGCACTAGCTAACCTCTCCCTCGCGCATTTGCTTCGCTCCCACTCGCAGGGCTGTGCCAGGCTGTACGCTGTACGCGGTACCTCCTTGCAGAGCGCCGCGCGCGGTAGGCAGTCCCGCCGAGCAGGGCGGTCCGGCGGGAGGCTGGCTGCTCTACGCGCGGGCGCTCTCGCATCGGCTTGGACTCGGGGGTGGATGGTGGTAGGAGAACGAGTATTGTTCTCAGTGCAGTGTAACACCATAACATGATCCCATATTTGTATATCAGAACACAGAGTACCTACAGACATAACAGTTTTACCATTTAAAACTGGGAATGCTGATGATGTTACCAAACTTTGAACTTTTTTTTTTTGAGGGGCGTACAATGATTTTTCGAAGTGACCCCTCTCCCCTCGGCCCAGCCCGAAGTCGCTTCGGGAGAATCTCGCGGGTGATTCAGCGCCACGCCATAAGTCGCGCTGAAAGCTAGGCTGAAAGCACACTCGCACCTCCATTCTTCCTAGCCCCCCCCCCCTCCCCGGACTTCAGCCCGCACCTTTTCTCCTGCTTTCTGCTGGCAGCGGCAGCCATCTCTGGCGTCTGGTTCTGGTGTGGGGTCTAGGCCGCCCGCCGCTCGCCTAGCCCTTACACTCTACACTGAGAAAAATTTTTTGGCAGCGGCGATCAAACTGTCGTTCGATTCGTCGGAGTAGTTATACGCATCGAACTTTTAGTCCTGGGAATGGAACTTGTGGTTATACCGACTGAATTTTTCTATGCCAATAACTACTCCGACGGATCGGACAACAGTTTGATCGAGGGGGGCACCACTTCGGCTTAAGTACACAGGATTACGTGATTACAGAGATTACACATGAATTTCTGGGGCTAAAACCATTAATGAGAACAAATAGGTGAAATTTAGTTATAATTCTTCAAAATTTGGGTAAGGATTACTCAGGGATTACTTTTACAACTGTACACACAGGATTATCGGAGTGGTGTCCCCCTCGAGTTCAAAGTTGGGCTTTAAAGAGTTGATGACTGTAACCAAAAAAAAATTCTCAGTGTACACGCCCTGTCTGGTATGGCTTGGATCGCTTCTATTGGATAGAGGCTGCGAGGAAACCTTATCATTACAGTTGGCAGGATAAAGAATAAGTGTGACGACGGCAAAGAAAGCCCGGTACCGTCGGAATCTCCCCTTTAAAAATGGAGCAGACAATCACATTTTTGCCTCGAAAGAGACAAGACGTGAGTGAGAGAGAGATATGCTAGTCAACCAGCCGCTGGTGTGGCCCGAGGAAGAGAGGGAAAGAGAGAGACTTTGCGAAAATGTAGAATGGGGTTAAATTGAATGAAGTTCAGCGGAGCGAAAAAAGTTATGAAAACGAGCTCACTCTGCCTGCAGAGACGCTTTGGCTTTGGCTGTCGCGTCTCTCATGATCTAGATTCCACTCCGTCGTCCCCGCCGACCTTTCAGACGGGCCTTGCTGTTCCGAGGCCTTCGCAACATCCTGGTAGTTCAACGGTGGATCCGAGCACGTCATGCCGAAGTTTTAAAGACATCCGCTATGACCCACGAACTGACCAAAATAACTTCTAAAAACGCCCGCTCCTGTTCGCCGCAGTCCCATCCCCATCCCCGCTAAAATCCACCCCTAATTGGGGTCCGGATGGGGCTCAGCACAGCACCGGGATGGCAGGCGTCACCTCACAGCACAGCCCAGCCCAGCCCAGCCCGCTCTCAAACATGTTTGCTCCTTTGATTTATGAGGGCGGGCCTGGGCCGGGGAAGGGCAGGGCAGGGCCGGGGACAGGGGGCTGTCGAGCGGCCCGGCCCGGCCCGGCTCCGCTCTCCGAGCAACAGGTTTTCAAATAAGCGACGGCCACGCGGAAAGCGATGGCACAGAACTCCTGATTAGCACTTTAGAAAGGGGAGAGCGAGGAAAGGCCATATATAGAATCACCTCGAGCCCAAGGACAAGAACCTTTGCGTACCGCGAAAGGAGCGAATAAGATTTGGAGTGATGCCCAAGGAAACAAAAGCGAATTGAACTGATAATTTACTTCTTACAAAACAAACTGGAAAAAAAATCGAGCAATGCGGGTAAGTGGTTGCGCACAGGACAGCGCGGCGCTCGCAGGGCAGAAAGGAAAATAATGCGACAAAAAATAACTCATTTGCATTTAAATGGCGGTCGCTTCGCTCCTCGGTATAATTACGGCCAGCCATGCCCCTCCCCTCCACACCTTTCATACCTCCTGCAGCTACCCCTCCCCCTTTTTTATCCGATGCTCCCCATAGCGCCGGGCAGCACAATCTCTGGGCCGTAAATACCGAGGGCGAGAAGAGGTCCTCTCGCGTTCTCGAAATCCCATGGCATCATCACAACAATCTCACAAAATTATTGGGACCCCTCTCTCACCATTCCTGCGCCCACGCGCCGCGACGCGGGGGTAACACGACACACCCCTGGGTGCAGTCTCATATGCCTTGGGAGCGAGACTGATCACAGGTGCATCAAGAGTCGGCTCCTTCCTGAGGTAGACGTCTCGTGAGCCCAGCTCAGCCCAGCTCAGCCAAGCTCAGCCCGGCTCAGCGCAGCTCCTAGCCCAGCTCAGCCCGCTCTGCGCGTAGGGCTCCCGGGCCGGGCCCGTCCGGCGCTGCCCTGTTGCGAGAGGCGTGCCGCCGCATAGTAAGCAGACACGACCGAGAGCTAGAACAGGACGGAGTTGAGAGGACAGAGAGGGGGTGATGAAAGAGAGCTAGAGAGAAAAGAGAGGAATAATCCGCGCATAACGGTATGAACCACAGCGTCGGCTCACTGGAGTTGTGCATAGAGAGGAGGGAAGGCGTGAGCGGCAGAGTCAGGGGCTTAACAAGTCCAGAGGTATGGTTTTCTGCTGGCCGTTCGGTTGCGTCGGGAACCCCAAGCTGCTTGAGAAGACTTCCGGTCCCTATATGCCCTATGCGAGTTAGCAGAGGTTGGGAGCGAGCTGGAATGCAGTTTTCCCGTTCGGCCGGAGGGCTCAGAGTAGCTGGCATGCCACACCCCATAGGCTGCCCACATTCCGCCACAGCCCGCTTCTCCACGCCGCCCTGAGGAGGGGCTGGGGTGGGGTGAACCGCTGCACCAAGGTGATGCGGTGCGCGGTACTGGCGGGAGGGAGCGGTCCAGCTGTGTGGCAAACCTGGCGGCCAGGCCAGCTGGGCATACCCTTTATCCCCGCCCCGCCCCGGCCCCAGCTCCGCCCTGCCCGGCCGCATCCTTCAGCTAAGCTGCAGCTGAGAGACACAGGCGCGGCGCTTTCCCTCAACTCGACTACCAGATCCGCATCACTATTGCTTTTTTATTTCACCGCATTTCGTACTCTCTTATTTCTCCAGCTCCTCTCCAACCGCTTTTCTTTCCTCTTCTTCGCCCCTCTCCCCTCCGCTCCCCTTCCCACCCTTCTCTCTCTCTCTCTCTCTCTCTCTCTCTCTCTCTCTCTCTCTCTCTCCCTCCATTCCCCCTTCTCCCTCTCTCTCTGCCACATATTTCACCGATTTTACCACGCGCCCGTTGCCATATCCGCCCTTATTTCAGTTGGCGCGTGTTTCTGAGGCCGCTCGACCCGCGCGAGTTAAGGGCTAGCTCCGCTCAGCTCCGCTCAGCCCCACGCCCCCCCAGCTTCACGTCTCTGCGGGACCTTTCTCCTCGTTCCTGCAGCAGCAGGAAGTCCTTCCCCCGCAGGACAAGCAGCCCGGGCTGCGGGCCCCAGGCTCCCCGCCCTGCTGAGCTGCTGAGCCGAGCCGAGCGGAGCCGAGCCGTCCTGAAGGGAATGGATGAGGGGGTGGGACAGTGCCTCGCTGCGACCTTGAAAAATATAAGGGACGAAGAAAAATAAAATCACACGAATTCTCGTGCTGTCATTTTTGCCGTTATTACAGAAATAAGTGACAAGGTAGGTCGTGCCTGACTAACTTCGCCAATCAAATTTAAGAGACCTTGTCAAGGTGTCCAGTCCGACTTTTGAGTAGGCCAAACAACGCTTCAAATAGGAGCGCATTCCATTTTGTTTTTTCGGCCGTAACGCGTCGTCATTCCCTTTGATCAGGAAGGTCGCGCCACGGCGTGCGCTGAGGAGGAGGCTACAGGCGGAGGCGGCCTCCCGCCCCGCCCTGCCCCGCCTCGCCCCGCCTCGCCCCGCCTCGCCCCGCCTCGCCCCACCCCACCCCGCCCCACTCCACCCCCGTCAGATAGCGCACCGGTGGCACCGCGAGCGGCGGGGGTGTCAGCTCAGCGATGTCTCGTTTGCGGGGAGCCAAACCCCGCATGGAAAAGGGAGGACAGCAGCAGGGGGGCTGCTGGAGAGGATTGCGTGCGCCTCCCCCCCTCCCCCACCACTCGCTGTACCCCGTTACCCCAGCCCCAGCCTCGTGCCGCATCCTCCATACCAACCCTTTCTCCTTCCCTCCTTCTCCATCCCACTACTAGAGCATCGCGGGCCCAACAGCGCCCGGCACCGCGCCTCGTGTGGGCTACCGACTTCTTCCGAAGAGCGCTATCTCCTCGCTCTGTCTCTCTCCCACCTATATGTGGCGAAGCCCATGCGAGTGCGAGAGAGACGGGACGAGGAAAGCGCGCCCTTCGGAAGAAGTCGGCTGGGTGTGCGGGCACCCCACACCACCCCCTCGCAGCATTTCATGCCACCCACCCCGACGGCGACGTCATCCCCCTCCCCCTCCTCTACCCGCCCCCACCCGTTGCAGCCAACTCCGCCCCCGCCTCACCCCGCCCGGGGGTCCCAACCAGCGCGCTCCCCTCCCCCCCGCCGCCCCCCCGCCGCCCCCACCTCGATGCCGCCTCGGTGCCGCCGCGCCCTTCAAACGGCCCGCGCGCACGGCTCACGAAAACAGGGGCTGCAATCGAAAATGGGGCAAGGGTGGTCCAGAGGTGGGGGAGGAGGTTAGGGGGGCTGAATGGGGAGAACTAGGCCACGAGGGATACAGTTGGGAGGGGTGAGCGAGGGGAGGTAGGCGTGGCGGGGAAAGTAGGGGAGGAGTGGGGGATGGCGTTGGGACGAGGTGGAAAGGGAGACCAGGAGTAGAAGGGGAGCGGCGAGGGGGGTGGAGTAGTCGGAGGGTTCCGGACGAGATAATGCCTGGGTGGTCGGGTTTGCACAGCCGCCCACTACAAAGGGCCAGTTCCGTGCGTTCCACATGAGAGGGTAACTCAAACGCTGTTCAAACAAATTCACGCCACGACGTTTAAATATTTCTATAGAACTAATTGTTATGTCCTGTTGCATAGTTGCATGCACGGTATTGTCAGTCGAGAACAATTTTTTTTCTGCGAAATTTTGCATCAGTCCTGCTGTAAACAAACAAACTATTTTAAAAATGTGTATAAAAATAATAATAATAAATGTTTCCCGATATTGACACAGTCTCATCACTAAAACACATTCCCTTTAAAAATTGCTAGGAGTAAACGTTGAAATCTGAACAAGATGTTTAATCTATTTTCCTATTAAAGGCAACGCGCCACTTTTGAGATGTGCGCGGTTCGCGCAAGGCCGAGTGGGCAGGATAAAGACTCTTGCGAGCCTTGCGAGTAAAGGGGTGTTGAGGTGGGAGAGGGAGGGGGTAGGGGCGTGTCGCACACTGCTGACTGCAAGGGACCCGGCAGGTCAGGGCAGGGCAGGGCAGGTCAGGGTAGGGCGGGTAGGCCGCCGCGTGACCTAGCTGAAGTGGGAACGGTATCGACGGCAGGGTGCAGGCGTACCCTCTACTGCATAGGGGAGGGGGAAAAGAGGGGGGTAGGGGTAGGGGGTCGCGGCATGCAATTACTCGCGTGCATGGTCGAGTGCGATTGGCACTGGGACTCGTCCTGCCCCGCGTCCGCCATCCCGTAATGAATGACCGAGGGAGATGGACGAGTTCGGCACAGCGGTGGCGGCCCCGCGCGGCCGTGCCGGGAGAGGAGAGCGGGGTGGGGCAGGGCAGGGGGGGTTGCTGTGGAGAGAGAGAGAGAGAGAGAGAGAGAGAGAGAGAGAGAGAGAGAGAGAGAGAGAGAGAGAGAGAGAGAGAGAGAGAGAGAGAGAGAGAGAGAGGCGGCGCTCGCAGAGCGGCGAGGTGAGGAGGAGAGGGGGGCCGCGGACTGGCGAATCGACCAACGGAGGGTGGGGGGAGTGAGAGAGAGAAACTGAGCGAGAAAGAGAGCGAGTGACAGAGAGAGAGAGAGAGAGAGAGAGAGAGAGAAAGGGAGGGGTTTCGCGTATAGGGGAGGGAGAGGAGAGAGAGAGGGTGGGAGAGCGCGGGCCGGACCGGGCCGGTCCCCCGCAGCCCCCGCCTAGTCCAGTCGACGGTGAGCGCTCCCGCCATCCGCAATCCCCCCGGACAGGCAGGGCAGGAGCGGCGCAGCGGCGGGCGCGCAGCGGGAGCAGCAGGGCGAGCACGGTGCCGGCGCGGCGCGGCTGGTCGCGTGGGCGCGCGGGGCGTGGCGAAGCGAGGCGAGAGCGCGGCACGGGCGAGCGCGCCGGGGCGGGGCGGGGTCGGGTGTGAGGAGCGCCGCGGGGGCACTGCGAGCACCGCCGCGAGCCTCCCCCGCGCTGTCACTGCGGCGGCGCGGATCTGGGAGCGTATCCCACATGACGTCGCCACCCCGACTGTCCGAGGTAAGGACGTCGACGTCGACCGAGGGGGAAACAAATCTGAATTTTGATGTACACATTTTTTTTGTCAATTTTCGTAAATTTTCCTGAACTTTTGTGATTTAATTTTTTTTTTTTTGAATATACTTTTTGAATTACGAGGTGTCCAAAAATTTCAGAGTTGTTCCCCTCTCGACGTCGACACACCGTTGCATTCAGTTGCATTTGCATGCAGCAGGGGGATGTCTATGTGGGTCGCGCACCCTGTGACATTCTCGACTGATAATTCATTTTGGCACGCCTGCTGTCCCGCGGGCCATAGCAGCAGTAAAAAAAGGGGGGCGGGGAACGTCGTGGCATGGCAGCGCAGAATTAGGGAAGCAGCACAGGTGGCGGTACAATACAATGACCTGAACCTCCCTGATTACGTCTGAACCTCGTGGAAATCTTTCACAGGAGTAGTTGCGGGACATGCAGACTGACACAGTGTACAGAGGCTCTTACCTCGATAGTCGCCCTCGGAGACTTGGCGCTATTCTCCACACTAGTATCTTTTTTTTTTGTTTTTGTTTTTGTTATATATAATAAAACAAGATTGTCCTCTTGCTTTACTAATATTATTTCATTTTGGATGAGGTGGGCCAGGCGTGTGCGGGCGTCCTGCACCAGCACTAATGAGGTGCGGCGTGGCTAGGCCGCAGACATCGCAAATTACACGACGAGATGACACTGCCACCAAAAAAAGGAGGCCAAGGAAAAGAGCTGCAGCTAAAATATCCAACAAAAAGGATTTGGCCAGCACTGCAGGCAGCAGGGCTCCGGGGTAGCACAGCTTCCCGCTCCGCTCTGGTCCCCTCCCTCCCCATCAGTCGCTACCTGCTCATTTCCCACGGGCCTGGCCTGCGGCGGTGACCTCCCATAGGCACCGGCACGGCACGCCGCGGCACGCCCACTCGATATATCCTTTCATGCACGTGAGGCACGACCAGCAAGCCCTGCCACGCCCCGCCCCGCCCCGCCCCGCCCCACCCCGCCCGCCACGCCCCGCCCCACCCCGCCTCGCCACGCACGGCCAGTTCCATTTCGAGATAAGCTCTGGGAGCCCCGCAGAAATCAGAACGAAACAACAGCAGCGCGCGTGTATCACCACCACCAGCACCACCACCACCACACCGTGCGAAACAGATTCTCAAAACATAATTTCTTTCGCCCAATACATCACGCCCAACATGACATATGGGCTATATTTTGTAAACACTAACAACGTCCGCCTCGATCTGGCTGGCCACTCCCCATAGAAGTCAGCAGGACGCGCCGTGCAGGGCGAAGGGGAGGGGGAGGAGGTGGAGGAGGGGTGACTGCCCCTGTCGGCTCCCAGATTCACCTGAATTTGAGCTACAAACCCCCTGTATGTAGACAACTTTCGATGTATCGCCCCTCCTCTCCGCCACCGCCACCGCCACCCTATTACCTGCCTGCTTTAGCCGCTTCAACCTGGCACCGCCAGGGGCGTAGGCAACCCGTGCGGACGCCGAGCTCCCGAGTGCTGCGGATTGCCTACCCGCCACTCCGCGGGCGCTCTGGTAAAACAAATGTGCAATTATTGCACACTTCCCTGTTCCATCCATGATTTTTCACATTGCACGGAGTCGAGTTTCAGTTGACATTACATACTGATTAGTTAATGAACACTTGACAAGTGTAGTATTTTTGCTCACATGGACACACGCACCAGCAGCCCTAAGGAATCAATGGAACACGTCGAGTAACAGCACACCAAGTGATGTGCAGTATACAAAACGTTTGCGAAGTGTAGAAGAATAGCACACTAATTGACGTTTAGTCCAGTTTGACACCACGAAGTGCTTATTATTTGCACATTCGGAAGTAAACACCAATTGGTGTAAAACTTTCTACATTTGTTTTACCAGTTCTGCCACGACCCACATAATGCCACATACTGCAAAAAAAAATATTATGAGAGGGGGGGGGGGAGAGAGAGAGAGAGAGAGAGAGAGAGAGAGAGAGAGAGAGAGAGAGAGAGAGAGAGAGCAGGAAAGAGGGGCATGGTACGACTAGCACAGAGGGATAGCCGGCCGGACACGTAGTGCTTTTGATCACTCTTGCAGAATGGGCTGCGCACGGGCGTGTTGCCTGGGTGGGGCCGCCCACGCCGCCCCGCCCCGCCCTGCCCCGCCCTGCTCCACCCCGCCCCACCCCACCCCACCCCCGCGCCCCACCATGGTCAGACCCGTCCCATCCAGGAGTCTAACGAGCAGGGAGTGCTGTGTTGCTGCCGCTGCTGCCGCCTGCCCGAGAGGGGACCGCCGACTCTTCTGACGCGGTCGGGACTCGAGTGGGATAGCGACCCTGTCTGACATGGCGGAGTCAGAACTGCCGCGGAGAACTCTGATGTTGACCGCAGACGAGACCGATGCGTTCCGTATACTATACTACCGGTCTCGCAGCGAAACGGTATTGCTCCTGTTTGCCTCTTTTGCGGCCAACGATGCTCACGAGGCACCAGGTCAGCAGAGCGTAGAGAGGGCCAACCATGGGCCAACCGGGCCGGGCGAAGCGGCTTACGGAATAATAGCCTCGCACCGGGGCACCGTGTGTGCGCATTTCGTGGAGCGGCTGCAGCGTGGCATACGCGAAGCGAGACAGCCGAGGGGCAAACAACTCTAAAATTTTGAAACAGCTCGTATAATTCAGGAAAATTCAGAAAAAAAGGACAAAAAAAAACACAATTATTCCCCCCAAAAAAATTGATGAAAAATTCGAAAAAAATTGACCTTAATTCAAGTGAAAATTCAAAAAAAAATTCTAGTAAAACAGAAAATTTACAAATATTAACAAAAATTCACGAAATGTGTACATCAAAATTCAGAGAGTTGTTTCACCCTTGGAGGCAGCGAGCCAGTCTACGTTGGGGGGTGGGGCGTGGAAGGGGTGTGCTTGCGGTCTTGCATACCGCTTGTGAAAAAGACGAGTCCGTCAAAAATGACCAAGGACTGTCATAATATACACACTTTTAATGTCCGTGAAGATAAGGTCAGAAAAGTTAGTGCGATCCCTTGCTCTTAAAACAAGAAAATAAATGCATGTTATGTTATGATTACGGATAGGTGTTGAAACTTCATTTCGAGTCGGCTTAAATATAAATATGTATTTGCAGAGCTCTGTTCAAGTCTACAGTGTTTCTTATCATCTGTCCCCAGGATTGATTTGCTGATGCCAGGGGCCCTGCAGTAGACACCGATCGACGAATATGGGGCCAGGTACGTCAAAATATGCACATTTGCAGATTTCTTTCTACACAATAAAAACCAGACAAAACTATAATGCTACTTCGTGCCTAATAAAACAGGATTGCATGGCATGTTGGCAATAACGGCAGAAAAAGAAAAAAATACGATTTCACGAAATCCTGGTAGACAACGGAGTTTCTATAACTAAAATAAAATATTGTGAGTGTTGAATAAGACTGTAAGAAAACCGACTGGTTTTGTTTAGTTTACGATAGTCAAGATAGTGGCTAAATAATTCTAAGTTTGAATTGATAAGGCGGGTTTCAAGTAATAAATACTCTCCGACAGTTCGGCCGACATTTAATCGACAGGAGCAGGAGAAAAGAGAGCTCTCCTTCTGACGGCAAAAATTGGGCGGCGAGGTCACGGCCGGAGGAGAACGTCAACAATAACCTCCCCTCCAACGGGCGCACGGAAGGGGCGAACCGGGGCCCTACCTAATACCGCTGGTACGCGAAGGACCAGCGGGCAAGCGCGCCGCGGCCGCGACGGGGGTATGCGCTCTATTGGGAAAACGCGGAGTTAAGGCGTTGTTTACACAGAATGGTACACGTAAATGTACATCATTTCAAGAATTCTGCTCACCAGATCGAAGTCAAACTTACCAAACCGTTTTCCGCAGGTATAAAACTACTATTTACGCATTCAGTTCGCCTTGTCAACGTTTGGATAACTTTAAAAAATGATTTAAAGTCGCGAGGTGGGCACATCAGCCACCGGCAATGGCGGACATGCTTGGCCTGCTTTCGCGTTGTTGACACAACATGCCAACCAAATAAAATGAAAAAAATCACTGCTCTCATAACGTTACGATTGGAACTCATTCTTTGAGGCACACATTTAGTTGGCAGAACCGGGGCAAGTTTCAGTAAAACTGAAGTAGTTTTAAAGAAGGCAGTACGGTGGTCACGTGCGAATTTCAGTAGTGTTATCTCATTCTTGCGCTCGAAACTAAAGGCTGGCTTTGTTTGAACGCAGACTTTAGAGGTTTCTCTTTCGCTCCGTGTTGGCTCGCCTCGGCCTACCCCCTCCACGAAAAAATATCCCCTTCCCCTGTTCATTTTGCCTGACGAGTCGAGCATTACCATAGAAACTCGAATTTCAATTCAAATTTACAAAATTTCTGCAATACAGATTTCAACTAGACTTCAGAATCGAATGTACTAGATTACATTCTAAATATATGCTTAATATCATCGAATTCCCTTCAGCAGATTTTTTTCTGTCGTAAGGGGCCATATGAAACAAAACACGCACGTTTTCCAGCGATTTTAGAAGGCAACTCCGTTGCCTAATAAAAACGCTCGTTTGCGCGGCGCGCGGCCTGTAGTGGTGCACCCCCTCCCCCCTCCCCCCTCCCCCATGCTGTCCTGTCGTAAGCGGCCCGCGCCGAACCCTCCCTCCCTCGCCTCGATGAGCCTCGTTCCGTTGCCTGTCTCCCGGAATCTGAAATAGGACACCTCTTGGCGCGCGCCCCACCCGGCCCCTGTCCACCCCTGTAGTGCTCTCAGCCATCAGCCCCTGAACCCCCCCCCCACCCCGTCTCCTCCCCTCCCGCCTACGACGGCGACCGCAGGGAACGCCGAAAATAAACGAAGCTTCTTTACTGTTGCTCCGCCAGCCGGCCAGCACTTCCCTTTCTCCCACCGGCGACGTCTTGCGGAGGTGATGGTAGGTGAGAGGAGGAGGGTAAAAAACGCAAGAAAGTCACCTAGCAGTCTTTTCAACAACTTTACGAGGGGAAAAGCGGGAAACGGAGAGAAGTCAATGGAATGACATTTTATGAAGCAACGCCCAGCCCGTGATTTTTGAGAGTAAGCATAAGCAGGGCTAAAAGTGAGAAAGCGCTCTCTGCATTCATACATTTTATCGTTAGAATGACTTCAACGACACATGCTGCAAGCTCGACGACGACGACGACACGGGTCTTTGGTACAACTCTGGATGTCATAGGAACAGCATCTCTTTGGACCAGCGACCGGATACAACGACCATCTTGTTGTTGTAGCCGGTCGTTGAAAAAGTGACATAATGTTGTTTTTTTATTTTTTTATTTTATGAGTGCAAGGGGATATGTTTTATTAAAAGAAAGATGTAAAAATAATGTGGGGGCAAAACTTCTCTCTGCGAGGAGAGAAATGATTATACCTCTCTGCCCTCCGCCCCCTTGCCGCCTCCCCCCGGTCAACTGATCCCACCCGGCGGCCCAGCGCGGCGGGGGTGTTGGCAAAGGGTAATCATTCCGCTTATATAAGTCGGCCCTCCCCGCCACGCCCCCACCCCACCCCCACCCCTCCCCCTCCCCACTCCCGCCGTGCCCCTGCCCCCCTGCCCCCTCCCCACCCACCCTTAGCAAGCCACCCCGTCACGCTCCAATCTTCCCTTCCTGGTGTAGTTCTGCTTTCTCCCCATCTAGCAGATCTGCTTGGTTCCTTGGTAATCTAATTATTGCAGGGGGGAAACGGGCGGCGTGGCGCGGCGTGGCGCGGTGTGGCGAGCGAGGGTTAGGGTGGGGGGAGGGGGGGGCGAGGCGTCACCGTGCTATAGTAATGTGGCGAACCGCGACTGATGTGCAGCCGCGAGGGCAAAGGAACCGAGTGAGAAGACAGCAGCGCCATGATAGGACGATTATAGACGCCTTTAAGTCCCTCTGATAGGCCAGTGCAATTTTATCATAAATCGAAAACTAGATTTGATTATTTTGGTAATCGACGACAATTTTTGGCAAGTCAGTTTCGATGATATATAATCGGAATTGGCCATCAAATTCATTAAGTATTTTTTCCCCAATTTTTGAAGACTTTTTTTTTTTTTTTTTTTTTTTTTTTTTGGTTTTATCAATTCTTAACGCTTTTTCGCTCTTTGTTTTCTTGACATTAATAGTGCAATTTTTTATATTTTATCTTTTACCAATTTTTTTTTAAAGATCTTTGTTCGATTTGCGACTGCACAATAATAATTGAATCGACTCTCTTTTCGATCATTTTTAAAATCTTCGATTGCGATTCTTTTTCATGATTGCACAGGCCGATACCCTCCGAGCCGCGGATTAGGTCTGTAGCAATGCGGCGGCGAGGGCTGGACCCTGGACCCTGGACTGGGTTCGCAAGGGGGCCGCCGGCACGGCTCAGCGCGGCACGCCGCACAGTGCAGAGGCCTACACCACACCGCTGACTCAGTTGCTCTGCGATGGCACTTGAGTCCCCCCCCCCTCCATCCTTCCCCCTTCCTATCCTCTGTAAGGACTTAGGGGTTGTTCGCCTTACTCTGCCGAAGCTCAGGGGAAGAGCAGGTCATTGCTCGGCCCGCACTGCGAGAAAAAAAAGGGGGGCGCCGAAACCAGAAGTCACTTTCTCTTGCGGGCACCGCTATATAAGCTCGCGAAAATTTTTTTTAATGTCGTTGGCAAGCAATTAGCTGGTTTATCAATCAAGGCTTCTGCCTTACAATAGAAATTAGCATTTGCTTCGCGATATCACGAACCTTTTCAAATTTTGTTTGGAGGCTAGGAAACAATTGATTCATGTTTCAAACTGATAGTAGCTAATTGAACAAATCGGGGGATGATGGCCACGGCCCAAGGGGCCCTGGAGCGATGTAAGGATAGGAAGAGCTCAGAAAATGGAGGAGAGTAGAAGACGGACGGTAAATTGGCTCAAGATTCCCAATCTCCGCTTCAGCGCGAGTTCGGCGGAGCAGGCGGGGCGAGTGGTGAGAGGTCTCGTCCGACTTGAATCAGGCTCCAATCAGTAGTCCGAAGTGTATACACACTGGCACAATGAACAGGGCGGGGTGGGGCGGGGTGGGGCGGGGTGAGGCGGGGTGGGGCGGGGCGGGGCGGGGGCGGGGTGGGGGCTGGGATGCACAGGAGGGGGCGGGGCGGGGTGGCGAGGCGTGATGGGGCGGGGCGGGGAGGCGCGGGCGAGGTAGGGTAGGGTGAGCGGGCAGGCGGAGAGCGGTGGGCTCCGGGCACTTTAGAGGTCAGATACAAGACGGACGAGGAGCCAGGCCGGCTCCAGCCCAGTGTTCGTCTAGAGCTGCTACCACCTCTCTCTCCCCCCCAAAAACAAACAAAGAAACACACAAACACGCACTAGCAGGCAAGATCGATATCCGGGGGGGAAACAGGGGATGTTTGTGGGGCCTCGGTCTGCTATCGTTCGCACTACCTTTCGCGTCCTATCTTTGCTTCAATAAAAAAATAAAAAATAAAAAGATGGGATATGCAGTCGGTAGAGGGGACTTCCGGCGCACCTCCAGGAGACTGCTTATCCCACGTCACGTGGGCTCGGCTACCTCAACCTCCAGCCCCATGCCCCATGCAGCCAGACCAGCACACACTGCGCCAACGCCACACGCGTCCGTGTTCCTCTGTACCCTCGCGGTCCGGCGAGCCGAGGCCCGAGGGGGCTCTCCATCGCAGCTGCTAGCCGTAAGTATCAAGTCCTCCAGGTCAACCTGGCAAAGTCTGTCGCAAAAGAGACACTGCAGGGCCGGAGGAGGGGGAGAGTGGGAGGGAGGAGGGGCACTGAGTATCTGCGACGGGCCGTTCCGTTCCGGGACGTTTGTCTTACTTAACGGTCCTGCCCTCTCCAAAAGGATCCCCCCTCCCCCTCGGGGCGTAGGGGAGAGGCTCGGCAGCTGGGCAGAGGGGTGAAAGTGGAGAGAAACCTACGATTTTCCAGTTTTTGTGTGATACCTGCACTTTCAAATTACAACGCAGTACTTCGCAATCAAAACACTGGTAAAACAAATGTTTAGTTCTACACATCAATTGGTGTTCATTTCCAAACGTTTAAAAGCTATACTTGCTGGTGTTTAAGTTTTGAACAGTCTGGAACTAGACACTAATGATGCATAGAACTAAACATTTGTTTTACAAGTGAGGGAATGGAAATATTTGCAGGCTTACGCAGGATGTGCTTCATAAACTTTAAACCGTGTGTGGAACAAATTTTCTGAACTGTGGCTAAATATTCCTCCCTCAAGAAATGCTGAAAATGTGCTTATTTCCAACTGGGATTGTTTGTGGGGGCCTTATGTGCTAGGACAGAGACTTTTCCTCGCCGGCGCTGGGTCCCCGGGGCTTTGCAATTCACCGCTCCCTACCACTACCACACTCTATCCCTGCTTGCATTCTTTCTCCCTTTCATGAAAACGGTCCCTTTTTATTTGCACGCTCTCTGTGTGCTCTATTCGCGGTCACGAGGCTGCGCGTGGCCTTGACACACGAGCACGCGACACCCAGACTAAATGCATCCCCCTCCGACCCTCTCTCTCTCGCTCTCTCTCACACACAAACACACGCGCACCTCTGTCTCTCTCCCCCCACCCTGCGCCACGCCACGCGTCGCCACGCCTCTCCGAGCCACCCCGGGCTCCTCTCCTCTGCCCCACTGACCTATTTATTGTTATGGATGTGGCATGGCGTGGTGGGTGCAGCGCTCAGCAGCGGTGGGAAGGGAGGTAGTCTCACTTCCTCCCCCCCCCTCTCTCTCTTTCTCTCTCTTTCTGGGTCCGGGCCGGGCCCGTGGCACGGCCAAGGTACGATGTATTGCCCCCACAATCACCCCAGCCCAGCATTCCTCTGATAAACCGCCCCCACAAACATTCACGCACACACTCACACGCGTTGGAGACTGGAGCGCGTACAAATCCCACACCAAAAGTTTCACGTAGCGCGCGCTGCGCAAAATATATGGCTATTTCAATTGGCTCTGCAATCCACTGCAGCACTCTCGCGGGCTGCTTTCATTGTTTTTGCTTGAAACATGCACCCCAATGACGCATCAAGCAAGAAAAAAAAAATACTAAGGCTAACGCGTTTACCAATCTTACCTTACCATTATTGCCATCATTACATTATTATAGAGTGTCGAACTCTGTATCACCGCGTGGGGAGCATGAGAAAGGGAAAGGGTATGGCAGAGAAGCGAGATGGGGATGGGGGTGGGGGAGAGGGTGTGCTCGTCCCTCTAATCTGCCGCAACTCGCAGGACACAAGTTGGCCAATCAGTCCCGGTCCGGGGAATGCGGGGGAAGAAGCAGAGGACCGACCGGGCCGGGTGGGGGAGGGCTGGGGGTGGGTATGTGGGCGGGGCGTGGTTCTTGGAGCTCTGGTAATACAGAGTTTTATTTGAAAGGCACTAACTCACCAAAGGCATTACAGTTCATACGTTTTTTTTTCTTCAAAATGCTTCCTTCATATGGAATCAAATTGAATTTTAAGACTTATTTTCGTAATCTACTTAAAATTCTGCTTCACACGAGACTACATGTGAAGTGGCTTCTTTCAAAAACGGTATAAATTAATTAAATTTTTTGTACTTTTTTACTTGCTTTTCATTTTCAAATACCGGTGCGGAAAGACGTAGTCAGTAGTTCCGCGTGCCGCAATCTGGATTTTTACTTTTCAGTGCGCAACGCACACACACGTACTTGTACTCTGCGCTCCGCAAACAAGTGAAGTAGGCGAGTGTTACAACTGCACAAAGGGCTTATCCGGCTAATTAAAATAATTAGCCGGAGGAGAGAAATGCAGTTTATACGTGTGGGGCGCCCGTAACCAGCGCAGAGCTGCGGGGGGAGGGGGGGGGGAGGTCTACGCCAGGGTCTGCGCTGTGTCAAGTGTTGGTCGAGCGCACCACGAGCACACCAGCGCATTCACTGTGGCGCTATACACTGCACTGTTAAAAAAGTTTTGAAATTTCAGATAAAAATCGTTTGTAAAAGTGTAAACGTGATGGTGTAATTTAATAGCATTGTTAATTTTGCTATTCGTTATTAAAATTCATAACTATTTCTTGAAAAGTCAAAATAGCAGAAATTAATCGCATTTTTTGTACTTTTTGCCACTTGCTTTTCATTGCTGCCGCTAATCAGAACCCTATCACATGCACGCTCGTTTGACGCGGAATTTTGAGAGAAATGCGATAGTGCACCTTGAAGTGTAATTGCGGTTTGCTCATTAAGAAAATATTTTGAAAAAAAAAAACCGGAAATAAACAATTCAGCACCCCTAAAACGAGCTAAGCACCCGTGGAAAGGTCGGATACCGTACCTTTTTGTTTTTCCAGTGTAGGCGAGCCGCCCAGCGCTCACCCCACCGCAGGCGCACACTCTCCACCTGCTTCCGCCGCCGCACTGCGCGCCGCCTCGCGAGGGGAAACAAAAACCACGTGTTATTGCTGGTTCCTCTTTGCTCCTCCGCACTCACCCTGCTCCGCCTTGGCCTTGGTTGGCTCCTTCGTTTGCTCTCCATCGTGTATCGCAGCCGCGGGCTTAAGTTTCTCCCTCGCAATTATTTTCCTGCGAGAATCTGGTCATCTCGCCATCAACATTGAGGAGTTGTTTTTGCGCGCACCTGTTTCAAAAAAAAAAAAAATTAAAAAAAAATACGCGTATGTCAAACAATCTGAGCTGTGTATATAGGAAAATGTTTCACAGCCCTGAATTAGATTCACAAGTGTGTTCAAAGTTCTCCGAAACGCGTCGCCTCTCTCTCTCTCTCTCTCTCTCTCTCTCTCTCTCTCTCTCTCTCTCTCTCTCTCTCTCTCTCTCTCTCTCTCTCTCTCTCTCTCTCTCTCTCTTTCCATGAAATTGAATCAATCGACGATTCACCTCACCTCGGCACATCATCTCTCCCCAGCTTCCGCTTGCGCGGAATTCCAGGGCAATATCTCGACACTGCGTACTCCTCCCCCTCCACTCCACCTCCCTCCAGGGACGGCGCATTGCGGTTCCCTGCGGGACCCGGTGGGAGGGGGTGGGGGTGAAGGGGTGGAGAGGGAGACGCATGGAGATCTGTCCGCTCTGACGGAGGGCTACTCCGAGCGTTACATACGTCCGGATCTCGTCTGTCTTTCACCTCTCATATTTCATTCCCCGGCGCCAGGCTGCACCAGGAGGGACAGGCGCTACAAACTCTCCATCTCTCCCCCCCCCCCCCCTCCCGCATGTTGTACGCGTCCTTCTGCCTAGACCAGAGCTCTGCTCTCTGCTTGCTCGTTCTCTTGCGGCCCAACGGGTCGCCTCTGTGAGGTTTGCAATGCAGCCTAGCTGCACGCGGGTTCCGGATTGCTGCGGGCTGCTGTGTCGGGCCATGATGCTCTCTGCCGCAGCACTGCGAAAATAAACTGTGCTCGGAATTTGTTTCGCTCCCCTGAATCGCAGTTCTCCATCTAAAAGCATAATGACAATAATAGGTTTTCCGTAGTTTCTCTAGCCCCTTACGAAAAATGCATTCGAGTCGTCTGAAGGAAAGAGGAGTGAGGGAGGGAAGGCCGGACGGTGAGGGCGAGTGAGGAGGGGGTATAAGGTTTGGTGGATCAGCCGGCAAGGCCTATACGAGCCTATCCCTATGGCTCACCAGGCCAGGAGCTCTCGGGCGAAACCAAAGGCAAACAAAGTTCGTCTTCAATGGGAGCCCCCCCCCCCCCTGGTCCAACGACCCCCTCGCACCGCCCCTCCCAGCACACTCTGCAAACCTATGTCCGGAGTAAATCCTCGGACAAAGCCGCGCATGTTCCCAACAGACCAAAGTTATGGTAACAGACGCTTCTACGCTTCTACACTTTTAGGGAACTTTCCTTTTGCGAGCATCTAAAAAGCGTGTCCTAATGTCGCATACCTCTCACCCTAACGTCGCATGTCGAAATGTTATATAGGCAAACACTCAACTGTTGGCGAAGTTCGAAATCCCGATCCATGTAGTCGACTTTTTTTTTGCGGCAGAGGTCGGGCCTAGGTTTGTCACCATCACCGGAATTGCCAATATATATTAAAGATGAGAGATTGTCGATGTCACGTTTTTGGGGACTCTATGAAAATAAAGCGGTTTGGATAAAGTGTCATGCGTGGGAATGCCGCCGACACGGTGTAAATAAGTACTCTATGTATTTATTAAACGCGCTGTGGCCGTAGGCCGCACTACACTTCCTTGCGAGAGCTCCACAGGCTGCCATCTTACCCAGCACCACATCCCTTGAACCTGCCGCCTGCACCCCCAACCAACCCCCTGCCCCTTTCAGTCCAGTCCCGGCCATAGGCAGTTCGGTTGTTCATTATTCAGAAGAGAAATCCAGCACGTTGCCTCTAGAAGTTAGCCGTCCCAGTGGTACACAAATAAAGGATGTCAGATTCGCTCCCTCGCAATGCCATGTTGCATTCAAACGACCGCGTCTGTTTCCGGCGGACGCGAGGCCCGCCAAACTATTGGAAACACTCCACCCCCACCCCTCCGCCCCCACCCCTCCCCGAAAACATCGAATCGAGATTATTTTCCTGTCACCGTAACAAAAATTTCCAGCTTGAGTGAAGGACAGTGAGTGGGGTAAGTCCGGAAACTTTCGCACTTTTTTGCATCGCTATAGTGTACCTCCGCATGACGCGAGCCTTTCGGGACCTGCCGCGTCGCCGGCGGTCGCAGCGAATGCGGCTCGAGGGCTTTGAGATGTTCCATCTCTTTTTGGTTCCATTGTTGCAGAGGGGTGGTCTAATTATTCCCCCCCCCCCCTCTCGTCACGCTCTTATTCCTGACGCGTCCCTATGGAGAATTATTGTGAAAGGTTTTCATTATGAAATATGTCTGTAGATTTGCGATGTATTTTGTGAATTACGATTTACGAGAAATTACAAACCATTCCTTCTAGTGATTGAATTTCAAGTCGATACGTAGTGCTTGTAATTTTGAGATCTATGTATTTATAATTTTTTGATATTTTGTGGAAAATTTTCTCGTAAACCTACGACTATTTTTCATAGTGTTTGATGAAAATAAATTTAGTAGAGCGGGAGGAGTATTGTGGAATATCGCTTGTGCACATCTCTTTTTCCCTTTTCTTTTTTCAACACGAGAGGAATGGTCCCAGCGCGGAACCGGGGCCGCCTTCCCAACGCAGGACTACGTGCCCGCCCCCGCCTGCCCACCTGGGTGCAACGGCGGCGGGCACCGCACCGTTAATGAAAGTATTCCGTTCTTTCCCCAGCCCGTCGAAAGACTGAATACAGTCTTTCACGAGGCTCTCCCATTTAAGTATACTACTAGCTTCGTGCCCTTCCACAGGTGTTCCCCCTCCCCCCCCCCACCTTTTTTCCCGGTCTGGCTTTTTGTTTGGGCTCCGGTTTTGCGTCCTCGTGTGCGCGTCGTCTGCCAGTAATTAGTCCTGAGGGCGATTAGAGAGAGGGGGAGGCACTGCAACGAGGATCTGAATTAATAATGCAAGGTTAGGCGGGCTGGGCCGGGCAGCGCCGCTTCCCGCTCCTCCCGGGAGAGCGGTAAACAGATTACAGGTGACGCACGGGGCGAGCCTGCGCTGCGTGGGGCTCAAGAGCCCGTCGTAAGGGAGAGGGGAGGCTTCAGAGAAGGGACGACACGATCGGAGTGGTGGTATCGGTACAGACAGTTCCACGGTGAGAAAACGTATCGTCTATTTCATCGAAGTCCCAAATCGACTAGAGAGAGGGAATGTACGAAGAAAAACGAACAAGGAAAAAAATCGAGAGGAAATTCAAGTGTCTGGATGTCGAACGTATGTAGGTGTGCCAATTTCCATTTGAACAATTTTGATGTAACCTGGCACACTGTCGTAGCTCCACTCTTCTCCATCTTCCCCTCTCAGCAACATACATGCAAGGGGTATTACGACAGTCCACTAAGTTACCACAGACTTCAAATAAAAATACGTGAAATCTGTAGGAAAACTCTCATACTTTTCACTGGTTTGAATTACAATTTCCACACCTGCAACCTTCACATATTTGGGTCTCAAGCTGTGCGAAGAGAAAATGGAAGGGAGCTGATGCTGGGTCCCTACCACATTCGGCCCCCATATCAACTGTTGCTGTTCCCCTTGACGCATTTTTTTTTTACGATTTCTATTATTTTGTATGCCATGTCTCTTCCCCTTCTGCTCTCCACACCCGGCGTGACAACGACCTAGATTTTTTTTTGTTATCATACATATTACTCTTTGTGACAACGCGTTGTCACGGGCACCGTGAGCCACATGCAGGCCCAGGCCGAGAAAAAGGTGTAGTGTTGGGTTATTGGAACTCAGAGCTGTCATCCACAAGGGGAGTAAAACCGAGAGTAAAATCGAACTTATCTCTCGTCTAACATTCAAAAGTATCATAGGAAAAATAAAAATTAACTCGTAGGTGGTTAAAACTTGACTTTTTTTTTTTCACTCTGCCACCGTGGAGCTGGAGCCGTACTATTTGTTGGGCGAGGAGAAGGGAATACGCGGAGGCAGAAAGCGTTGGCGACAAGCGGTGTGAGGGGAAGCGGCCCCGGATATCGAGTGCTGACAGCTGCAGAAGCAGCCGCCACCACCGCACCCAACCCCCCGCCCCGCCCCACCCGCGTCCGTGGACAATGATATGACAATTCAGCTGCGTTACAAACTTGCTGTTTGCCATTGATCGACTTCTTTTTCCACCCAGGGAGCTGGCATTGTCTCTTCTCTCCCCCCCCTCTCTCTCTCTCTCTCTCTCTCTCTCTCTCTCTCTCTCTCTCTCTCTCTCTCTCTCTCTCTCTCTCAAATTTTCTGTAGCGTCACAGCGCAGCGTTTGTTTAATTTTGAGAGCCAATGGAAAGTCTATGACTCACGGATCCACAAAAGTTTTTTTCCGGAGTGGGTGGCGTCTGCGTGAACTGAAATGGAAGTGGAGAAAGACTTTGTTTGTCAAGCTGATGTTTGTGCACCGTTCCCCCCGTTCCCGTTTTCCCTGTTTCCAGAACCATTATTTCTCCACGTGCGGGAGATAGGAATGGCGTCGTACACGATAAAATACATATAAAAATGCAAGAAACTGTGATTTACTTGGTTTATGAAATAAACGACGTGTTGCCGAGCTGCTTTTCGGGGGGTCCACAGGCTACTCCCCTCTCTCCTCCCCCCGTCTCCCCTATCACGACGTGCGAGCCGCGTGACGCCGACAGCATAAAAGATTCAACGGCACGAGTCCCACAGCTGTGTCCAACAGACTGGTCCTGCCGAAGTCAAAGGAAGCTGGGCGGCGATCCGGGGCTGCAGACCGCGCAGAACAAACCGCAGAGCAGACTAACCTCTTTCCACACATCACATCATCTCTGCAATTCCAACAAATTCCCCCCTCTTCCCCTCGCTCCAACTGTGACACTGGGTGAGGACAGCTTGCTTCATAATGGATACCGGACAGCGTTAAATATGCAACGGACAAGCCGCAATTACCGCCTTTCCGACCCTGCCTTCTCTCTCTCTCTCTCTCTCTCTCTCTCTCTCTTTCTCTCTCTCTCTCTCTCTCTCTCTCTCTCTCTCTCTCTCTCCTGCACCATCCCTTCATGTAAAACATGCGGAACCACAGCAAAACCAACCAGCCTCAGTGTAAAAGATATGTTCGAACTTGTAAGATTTATTTTTAATTTACCATTTACAAAATGTGTCGTACATGCACAACCTCACTGTAAAAATTTGTTGTAAAAAAACGAGAAAAAAATTACAGGTTTCGCTGTTAAATCGGTAAACAGGTTTTTCCTGTAGTTTGATGAAATATTTTGTAGATTAACAAGAAAAATCGCGAAACAACAGATAAAGTTTGTAAAGTTACGGAATACTTTTGGAAAGTTACGGAATATTTTTGTCTTGTTATGGAGTTCTTTTGTAAATGAACTTGAATAAAATGTAAATTCACAGTCAGTTCGTTTAACAAAATTCACAGACATTTCCTGTAAATTTACGAAATGGTTTTTTTACCGTGCTCCCACTCTTGTTCGTCATTCGATTCTACGTCAGTGTAGTTGTACATTTACGATCTTGTATTTTGCTTGAATTGTTATTGTACTTATATCCTCCTCGGAAAATTTTCCTGTACCCTGTTCGACATTTTTTCACGGTGAAAGGTTGTCAATCCGCAAAATTATCCTCCACTTCTCTGTTGTTGTTGTTGTTGTTGTTGTTGTTGTTTTTTTTTGTTTTTTTTTTTTCAATGACTTTACCCATCCGAGAAATTACATGAACTGGGATACCAACGCATTGTCAAAGGCTTAAGCGATAACAGTCAAAAAGATGACAGAGAACACTAGATAGTATACAAACTATCAAGACGAAATATTTTAGAGATGCTTTCCTCGGAGCGTGCTTTGCTTGGGGTGGCGCGCAAGAAACTTCCACCTGTACAACTTCCCCACGTGTTCTCCCGCGTAACGCATGCCACCCGAGGCAACTTCCCCCGCAGCCCCGCCAACACCGTCTTTGCCGCCCAAACCCAAAGGTGATACTCTTGAAAGGATACTTCTCCCCCCCCCCTCTCTCTCTGCCTGCCGCCCAAGTCGTCTCAGCCTTCGAATCAAGAGAGATCTACCCCCCTCCCCGCCCCACCCTCTTACACCTACAAAACAACCTCTTCCAGCTGACTCAACTTTACGTAGCAAAACAGAGTACGGGTGGGGGTGGAGGGGGAAGGGAATTTACGTGTTAAGAACAAAGACGACGGGCTTAAAACAGTTTCGAGAGCTCAGCAGAGACGCCCCCCCCCCTCTACTCCTTCCGAGACCACGCAGTCGCTCCTCGCTCGCACAAGGGCAAGCGCACTCGTGCCCTCCACCACCTGAGCCTCTACTCTTAGAAACAAACACACAAAAAATCTGAAACGTCCATAACGGTAACTAGCTCAATGAGTACCCTTAATGCCCTTTTATTCTATCCCTATACCCTTTATTCTATCCTAGAAAACTTCACCTTGGTTTTCAAGCAACCCCGGAAACCCTGGGTATATTCCCCATAAGCCTGGTTTTTCCAAAACTGCTTGGAAATCAAGACGTCATTTTCTCCGTGAATAATATCCTTAAGCCCGACAAAAAAGTGTCGCATTTGCGTTTGAACTCAGTCACAGGCGGTCGACTTGAATCTATGAAAGAGAGGTGCGGCTGCAGGTATGGTGACCAAGGGTCTACCACTTTTGAAAAATCGCGTACGAGGATTACAATTAGTCACGATTATGGTTACTATCAATGATTATTTGAGTTTATCTTGGACATATTTTCTGATAATTGGCCAATAATCACGCAACTTTTGGCCAAATTTGATAATATTTCTCCATATTTGTCAAAATTTATCAATATCAATATTTGGAAATTTTACATGATTATGTGATTATCAATAATCATCTAGAGTGGTGCACGAGGATTATGAACGTGGTAGACCCTTGATGGTGCGAAAGACGTGACGTGGCCATGCCCTGCCGCCTTCCATTCGGGTACACCCGTCGCGTCGCGTGTGTCAGGGAGAGAGGGGGAGAGAGAGAGACACACACTCTTCCTCTGCAAGTGAGCGCGGAAGTCACAATCTTTTTCAAACGAACCAAATAATAAGATTATTACCACTTGGCAAGAGCCGCAGTTTTTCTTCAAAGGTTTTTGCGTATGGTGTAGAGTTTGTTACAATTCTGACGGAGACCGTTTTACTGTTCGTGACGAAGGCTATTGAGCGGACTCGTTATACTCTGTGGAATGCGACGGCTGCCGCGTTGCGCCCGCCCCGTCCTCCTGCCCTGCTCCGCCGCCAATGGCAGAATGCCATTATGATTCCTCCACCCTCTCTTCCCTCCCCCTCTCGCCACGCGTTACAAAGCTTCACCACCCGCCTCCCTCTCCTCGGCGACGCCTTAAGCGACATGGTCCGACTCCTCCGCGCGGCGGGGCGGGGCGCGGCGGGGTCACCCAGCCCTACTCCGTGTTATTGGCCCCTTGATTGCGCCCCTTACTCCGCCATCCCTCCGCCGTCTCTGACCGTCGACTACCATCAGCAGAGCGAGCGCGAAGGCCCCACGCCCCCCCCCCTCACGACCGAAAAATAATTCTTGAACAGTGGCATGTACATTTTAAAAACCGATTTTTTTTTTAAATTTTTTTTTTGGAAGATGTGAAGTATGCACTCTGTACTGGAGCTGTTTTGAATTAGCTGACACTGAGCGCGCTACACAACGATTCGAGCCCCCTCTGATAGGTTGACGTTGCGTTTAATCGTCAGATTATAGGTTGGGTCAACTTTTTCAAGCTGAAATAAGCTAGAATCTCCTTTGGTTCAAAGTTTTGCGCTACTCTGGAAATCCAAGTGTCTGAATGTCCCATTCTTGTTGGAGTGCGAAGATTTTAATCGTACATTTGGCCACTTAAACGTGTGAATATCCTTGGAAAATAGGATTCTCGCTCAACGCAGCCGGTCGCAGCGCAAGCCCAGCAAGACCGGCGGGGGCGGGGCGGGGCGCACGCCTCGATCTGGGCTCTGCAACACGATGACGCCTCAAGGACGCCCCGCCCCGCCCCGCCCCGCCCCGCCCCGCCCCGCCCCGCCCCGCCCCCCGCCCCGCCCCACCCCGCTCCGCCCCAGAGAGGCCCAAGGAGAGACCCTCGCAGGCGCCGCGCCGCGCCGCTCCCGCCCAGCTCCGGGCGGACGCTGCTGCTCCGCGGCTCCGCGGCTCCGGACGGGATGGAGGCGGAGCAAGGCGGAGGCACCGCTGCAGCCATTAGGGGCACTTAGAATTTTAATTGGCGACGCAAAGCAACACGAGGCGCTTGCTCATTCCTCCTCCAGGCGGCGGCGGGCGGCGGGCGGCGGTAGTGCTGGGCTGGGATGAGCGCGCGCGCCTCGATCGGCTCTTTGAGGAAGAATAGAGGGGGACAGAGAAGAGGACAGAGGTTTTCAGTTTTATGTTAAGCTTGGATTTATTGGGAGATCTTGTTAAGAAGAAGGAAGCGGGCGCGCCCGAAAGAGAGAGAGAGAGAGAGAGAGAGAGAGAGAGAGAGAGAGAGAGAGAGAGAGAGAGAGAGAGAGAGAGAGAGAGAGAGAGAGAGAGAGAGAGAGAGAGAGAGAGAGAGAGATCTTTGGGTGAACAATCAAATGCACGAGGGAGTGCACCAAAGGGGAAAACGACTCAAGGTTTCGGTCTCAGCCGGGTTACCCAGATAGCCCGGATTACCCAGAATACCCCTAGAATAATTATCTGTTTCGACCTAAAAATTGCCTAAATCACCCTAAATTTGACCCAAATTATTTTCTCGGATTACCGGTAGTAATCCGACCAATCCTTGGCAGCTGGATTAATCCATACGCTCCCCCCCTTTCCCCCTCGAGTGCGCCAGTTCATAGAAAAGAAAATTCGCACAACAAAACTTTTCGAACCCCATGTAGAAAAAAATTAAGAGAGCTGCGACCCTCAGAGCGCATTCCGAAAAAGTGACAAATGTCGCAGGGCAGGGTAGGGCCGTGTGGGGCGGGGAATGGCAGCGCTTGTGCGCTGTGCGGCGAGCCTCGGCGGGGGTGGAGCCCCCTCGTCGCCACTTGGCCCGCACGCTCGCGTACCCTCGAGCATCCGCGTGTGTAGTTAGTTAGGCCCCCTCCGGCCCCCTCCGGCCCCCTCGCAGCGCGCCGCGGCGGCATGGCACGGGTCAACCACCCGCACCCGCACGCACCAGGGAGACCGGCTGGGAAGGAAAAAGGAATAACACGCGTACTATACACACAAGTAATATACAAAGAGAGAGACAAGAGAGATACGCGAAGAACAGAATTGATACTCCAAGCCCTTCTAGCAGAGTAGCGTCATGCTCTTCAGCGCGGCTTGGGGGCTTTGGAAAAAAATCCGTTTCAAGTCTCTTACAGGCTGGCGGTCGAGCTTGCAGAACAAAAACTAAAAGCCGGAAGCGGACGGAAGAAGAGTAGCAGAGTAAAAGTAAAACACCTCTCTCACTCTCTCACTCTCTCTCTCTCTCTCTCTCTCTCTCTCTCTCTCTCTCTCTCTCGCTCTCGCTCTCGCTCTCCGCCACACCTCCTGATCCCCCAACGGTGCTACACAGTGTGAGCCTCTTTTACGAGGAGTCCCGCACTGGGTTACGTAAAGGGCTGTGACAGCTGAGGGGCGCGAGAGGTGCAGGAAGAGGGGGGAATGGGAGGGGAGAGGGGAGGCTTAACCCGGTTCATCCCTCCCCCCAGCCCCTGCACCCGCGTGAGCGAACGCCCCCCTCCCCTCTCTCTCTCCCACCCTCTGTCACTCACACTCTCCCACACAGCACGCGTCATATAAAGCTCTCGCCGTAAACCTGTCGAAAGTTGCCGCATAAAGGCCATGGAGTGGGAAAAGAGGGCCAGTTTTGCCCGGTCCTCTTTATCTTGTTCCTCCCTCCCCGTTTTTCTTTCCCGCGATCGCCTCGTCGTCACGTTATCAAGAGTGATGATTGATCTGTCCCTCCCGCTCTTCCCCGCGGGCCGCCATGCGCGCCCGACCCGCACCCCACCCCTGCTAGTAGCCATGCTGCCCAGGTCCGGCCCAGTGCGGCCGGGGGAAACAACTTTGTATTTTGGAGTACAAATTTTGTGTACTTTTGTGAATTTGGAGTGAATTTGTTAATTTATGTGAATTTTTGTTGGTATTGTTTCGAGAATTCTGTTGTTAATTTTCCTGATTTTTCCTGATTTTTTTCGGAAATTTTCTGATTATTTTATCTACATTTTTGTGAATTTTTCTACTTTTTTCTAAATTTTCTGAATTTCCTTGAATTACGAGGTGTACAAAAATTTCAGATCTGTTTCCCCATTGGGCCGGGCCCTGCTGCCACCACTGCCACCGCGCGGAGCCCCCGAATCCACTTTACGCAAATATCACTCACGCCACGCCCAGCGCGCGGCGCGCGGCCGCCCCCGTGCTGACAGCAGGCAGGATACCCTTTGAGCGCGCCACCGCAATGTCATGTGCATTATCAATGATGACTATACCCAAAAAGAGGCCACTCTCGTCCAGTTTGACATTTCAACACCCGCGCACGACTCTGAACGCATAATAGACTTCTTTTAAAAACGTGTATGTCGTTCACACTTAAATCTCATGAACTTTTTTTTTATTATTTATACGCAGCTACAGATTTCTGTAAACATAATCAATTCATGCATAATTTTGTGTGCAACTATGCACAAAATTGTCCATATCCAGCTTATTTTCTTTATAGTTGGGCACAAAATTATGCATAAATTGACAATGTTAACAGAAATCTGTAGCTGCGTGTAATAAAAAAACTTCAGAAGAATTTAGTGGGTTCACCCTCTCCGCTATGAGAATATAGCTCGGAAAAGCTTACTCGTCATGAAGTTAGATTCCCTAGACTGCTGCGAGCTAAGCTGGCAGGCAACTCTGATGTTTTTCCTCTCTCCTTGATTTTATTTTCCTCCCCCCTATTTTACTGAGCTCTGTGTGCCCTGCACTCTAACAGAGGACGGGGCGGCGCCGCGCTGTTTGATACCATCTGGCGAGTATTGCACAGCTGGCCGCGGAGAGAGCGCTGCTGCTGCGCGCTGCACAGGGTGCTGCCGCGGCCGCCACCAAGCCCCCGCCCCGCCCCGCCCCGCCCCACCCCGCCCCGCCCCGCCCCCGCCCCACCCCGCCCCACCCCGCCCCACCCCACCCCGCCCCACCCCGCCCCACCCCGCCCCACCCCGCCCCACCCCGCCCCACCCCACCCCGTCCGCCGCAGGCCTCACACCAGCATCCGGTTACTTTCCGTTTTGCTTTAGTTGCAGCGGCTGCCCAAAAAATTATGTAGGCCAAAGCAAAGTGTTAGAAAATAAATAAATAAATAAATAAATAAATAAATGGTTGTTAATTTACGTCACTCTTTGTAATTTCTAGTGTATACAACAGGTTTTGTAAATTTACAACCCAAATCGTAAATTGACGAAAACCTGTCCCACTCGTTCAATTAAGAATCGCACGTCCTTACCAAATGTTCGAATGATGTCGTAATTTCACAATTTGAAATAGTAACTTTACGACACTTTTTATGGTAAATTTTCCTCTAATCCCTAGAAATATTTCTCGCAGCTGGGCCGATGAAGATTTAAAAGTTTAGTCTCGAATAAGTGTACACCTTGAAAGTACTCTAAGATCGAAAGTGTTGAACTGACACACACTTTTTTGTGTTGGACACACTGTTAATGACTTTTACACTGCAAATCGAAGTGTGTACTTTACTTAGTACACACATATTTGTGTGTACTCTGAAAACGCAAGTGTGTACTTGAATGCAGTATTTCCTGCATACCTACATGTATTCAGGAAATAATGTGTACTTAGTCAAGTATGCAGGAAATAATGTGTACCTGGTCAGGTATGCAGGAAATCCTGTGTACTTGACCAGGTACACACTAAATCTCCCCCATAAATGTATGGAGGTTTTCGTGTGTACCTGGTCAAGTACACAGGATCTCCTGCATACCTGACCAGGTACACATTATTTCCTGCATACTTGACTAAGTACACATTATTTCCTGAATACATGTAGGTATGCAGGAAATACTGCATTCAAGTACACACTTGCGTTTCCAGAGTACCTGCAAGCACACACGTATAGGTGTGTACTTGCTATAGTACACACATGTATCTGTGGGCTTGTAAGTGTGTAGTATGGCAAGTACACGGCAAATAAGTGTGTACTATGGCAAGTACACACAAATACGTGTGTACTAAGTATACACTTCGGTTTGCAGAGAAGATGCTTGGTAAAAAGCCCATGTATTTCATTTTGGGACAAAAGTCACTTAATAAGTAGGACACATTCTGCTAGTCAACATATTGGTCTTACAATTAATGCCTCGTAAAAAGTACATGTGGGCTTTTTAACGATACATTAAAAAATGTTCAACACTACGTTCATCACATTCCATTGTGGGTCAGTTGAACACTATTAATTTCAGTGTAATAAGTAGAAAAAAAAAATGGAAAGTTGCGTCTTTCTGCGCACGATAGCACATTGGCATTGGGTAAAGGGTAGGTAGGCAGAACCAGCAGGTAAAATATTTAAAAAGAAGTGTCTGGTCTAACCTATGCGCCCCCTCACGCCGGCGAGCAGCCCCCCTCCCCCCTCCTCCTTTCCCCCTTCTCTTTACTGTACTCTTCATCCCTATTTCATCCCCCTTCCTCACTCTCTCCTCCTTTCCGCGTCCCTCCTCTCCCTTCGCAATTTGGGTCACGGCCGGCCTGGGCTGGGCTGGGTGTTCCCAATAGCGGTGCTGGCGAGAGTCCAGACAGGAAGGAGAGGGGGATGGGTACCCTTGCGGGGGCAGGGAAGGGCGGGGGTTGCCTGCCGGAGCTGCATTCTGTGCATACGCAGGGATTTTGTTTTCTTTCGAGCAAAGCACATGTTTCGTGAGCTTTTTTTCCGATCAACTTATTCAATCGGTGATTACTGCCACAAAAATCCTCTGAGTTTGTAGATTGACAAGTTTTGACTTCAGATATTTGCCAGAGACAGCCACAAACGAGGGGGAAACAACTCCGAAATTTTTGCTCACCTCGTGATACAGAAAATTTCAGAGAAAGTCAGGAAAAAATAAGCAAATTTCAGAAAAATACGGAAAAATTTCAAGAAAAATCAGGAAAACTGAATAATTTACTAAGATTTACAAAATTCTAGGGAAAAACCTCAAGCAAAAGTTCACAAAATTCACAAGACTTCACAAAAAATGTACCAAAAAAAATCAGACTTTTTTCACCCTCGGACAAAAGTCCCACAGTTATCGAGCTTGTCAGGAGGACTGTCGTTTGTATACGTTTACTATCCCGGACTCTCCTACAGCCAGCCGACGGCGGTGGCAGGCAGGGTGGCAGCAGGGTCCGGAGGAGTTCACTCAATGTGCCAGCTGCGCGCCCGCCGCGCCGCGGGCGAGGGAACCTCTCCCGTGGTGCTGCCTTTTGCAGCTCTCGCCCCGGAGATGAGGCTGAAAACGCATTTCTGTTTTTTTTCCTCACCCTCCTCCTCTCCTTTCTGGTTCTGGCGTTGCTGTTGTTGTGCTTCTCTCTGCTGGCGGCGCGTGATGGATGAAGCAGAGCCCCGCCTCCCCATGTGGATCTGTACTGCACGGCCGTGCACCGGTCTGTGTGTGTCCAGCCCGGCCCGTCGGGTGTGCCTCGCGGGCACGCAATACCCTGCCCCGGCCCTGCACTGCCCCTGCCTGGGCTGGCCCACACCGCAGCCCCGGTCACCGACACCGACCAGGTGCACTGATACCTGACCGCATTGTGATGAGGCTCACGCGAGGAGTCGAGGAGACAGCACAGGAGGCTTCGTCGTGGTCACCTACCCTCTTTCTATCCAGCTTGCAAGTCATGTATTTTTTTTCTTTATCATGCAAAAAGATTTCTTTTTCTTTTCCCGGTCTTTGTGGACTTACGTGTATAAGTGTAAGCCCCGCCGCCCCGTGCCCTCCGTCGTTATTTCGTCCGCTTTTGTCCCCCTGCTCAGCGCTCGCAAAGGCGTTCTCCGGTATCCGGCGGGGTTGGGGGCGGGCAGGGTGAATAGGGGAGGGGCTTGACACACATGTGCACCCACCACAACACACCCCCATAGTGATGGAGTCACAGCCTTCTCGAATCGAGGAGCAGCACGGCTGCCGCGTTATGGAGGGAAAGAAAGAAAATGTTCGGAAAATAAGAGAGAAGCAGTTGCAGAGAAAGGGGACACGGAATAAAGAGGAGGTTTCTCCCCACATAGAGAGCCTTAGTAAAGCATCCACCGTATATTGCTTGCAGGAATAAAATCCTCCAGTACACTAAATCACATTACCTATCGTGATTAGCCTTGAATGAAAAGTAGCCTATGCACACAAATTTCCAAGACGCAAATCTATTTCCGAAGTGGCACCGGCCAGCTTAAAGCGCCCACCTACGAGCCCTGCGTGTCGCGGGGTCGAGGCGCCGCGGGGAAGGGGAGGGGGGAGGGGAGGGTGGAGGAGGGGAGGGTGGAGGAGGGGAGGGTGGGGGAGGGGAGGGTGGGGGAGGGGAGGGTGGGGGAGGGGTGGGTGGGGTTTGGGGAGGGTAGGGGGTGGGGGCCTCGGGGTCGGCCGTGGCCGTTTAGGCTCGGAGGTCAGGTCGGGGGGATGGCATCCTTTAGTGCGTCGAGTCAAGCCATACTTAGGCGTCACGCAAACCGGTGCCGTGGAGCAGGGGGAAGGGGGAGGGGGGGTAGCGAGCGGGGCAAGAAAGAAGAACGGGAGTGCGAGAGAGGGGGACGAGGAGGAGCAGGAGGACGGCGAGGAGGAATCAGAGGGAAGGAGAAAGAGGGATGAGGAAAGAAGGCAGGAGGAAAGAGGGATTTGCTCCTTTTTCCCCTGCACCTACTCGCCACCACCACACCGTGTAATTCCCGGCGGGACAGTCCAGCCGCAGCCCCCCCCCCCCCCCCACCCCCTCCCCAGGCGGGGCCCCGCAGCGCTCCACAGCAGCCGTGCTCCCCGTCCCGCTCCTCACTGGGAGGGGCGCGCGCTGGCAGCGCTGCCCAGGCTTGTTAGCTCCACGGGCAAACGGAAAGATTCATGGAATGAATGTTTCAAGTCATGTGAACAGGCGATTCTCACCCCTCCCTGCTTCTCACCGCACTGTCCCGCTCGAGGGGGAAACAACTCTGAAATTTTTGTACACCTCGTAATTCAGGAAAATTCAGAAAAAATCACAAATATTCAGGAAAATACACAAAAATTTAGGTAAATTTCCAATGGAAATTCACCAAAATTCTATAAAAATTCACCAAACTTCCCCCCCAAAAATGGGTACACCAAAATGCAGAGTTGTATCCCCCTCGTTCCCGCTCCACATCACCTTTACCTGCTACCCTTCTCTTCTCCACCCCTCTCTCTTCTCCCTCCTACTCACGCAAGGCGCTTATTTCAGAAATAAGCTCGTTATTTGACTTCTGGCTTCGCTGCCATACTCCTTTTCACTTCGACTCTCTCTCTCTCTCTCTCTCTCTCTCTCTCTCTCTCTCTCTCTCTCTCTCTCTCTCTCTCTCTCTCTCTCTCTCTCTCTCTCTCTCTCTCTCTCTCACACACACACACACACACACACCTCCTTCCCCCCAGTTTCTCGATTTTTTCTCTCTCTGCAGTTGTGACTGCAGTGAAACTCAAGTCCCGCCAGGGTGCGGGATTTCTCTCCACGTGATATTTAACCATGCAGCCGTAATCTGCAACGGCTGTATGCTCAGTCTGCGACGTATGGGGCACGGAGGTAAGTTACAGTACAGCGCACAGAGGAGGGTCGACGTTGCCGTCGCAGAACGTGCACGCATGCAGGAGAGCAGGAGAAAAGGGGTACCCTACAGAAGCTCTTGAGTGTCCGGACTACCTAGACCTAAGTTTCGTAGCTGGGAAACGTACAGGACTCGATCTTTTCTCGTTCTTTACCACCCACCTAGCCCTACTTGGTGGTAGGAGAACGAGTATTGTTCTCAGTGCAGTGTAACACCATAACATGATCCCATTTGTATCTTAGAACACAGAATACCTACCGTTACCTACAGACATAACAGTTATACCATTCAAAACTAAAAATGCTGATAATTTTACGAACTATGAACATTTTTTGAGAACACTTAACAAATCTTGGCGATTTTCGTGCTAAGTCCATAACCCACGACACTAACTAGCGGAGTTTTCAATCTTATAATACCTTCAGACATGGAACTTGTACTTATCAAAACTAGGAGCCTTTCTCTAAATTTTCTTAATGAATCTTTTTCCACGTTTAATAGTGATATTTTGGGAACTCTTAACAAATTTTCTGTTTTCACCGTTTTCGCTGTAAGTCCCGCGAGTCAGCTCGTACCGCCTTGTGCGCCCCAACAATCGAACCCAATCGGGGCCTGAGCAGAGGAGCAGAGCCTGGCCAGGCGCGGATCCAGCCAACTCGGAAGAGAGGGAGGGCGAGGCAGGTGGGCGAGGCCGCCGAGGGGGAAATGTGCTTGTTGCCTACATTCAGGAGAATTATGGCTTATTTTGGCTAGGCAGTTTACGGGCCCAAGAAGCCTTCCCAGCCTTCCCGCTGGACCGAGCCTGCTGAACAGGGGCCAAGTCCTAATTTTCCGGGCAAAAAAAAAAAAAAAAATACAAATTACAAAATCTGATATGAAAATGGACTCATTGACTTTTACGTTTCTACCTGTGACACGAAATTAAATTAAGAACGAGTTCCCAATTTACCACAAAAGTGATTTTGTGTTTACTTCTCCCTTGTTTCTTGATTGATTGAATTCTCCAACCTCTTGCAGGTTTTCCACTGATCGTGAACGTACTCTGAAAACTAAAGTATAATCGCACAGTGCCAGGAAAATGTGTGTGACTAGACTAATGACCCTACACTTGTAAAAAGTGTGCGAGATCCCTTGGGATCGTTCAGTAACGTGAAGAACACCTTGAGTCCGATCCCTCCCCCCTCTTGTCCCCCCTCTTCATCCACGCCTGATTCGCACAACACTTTTTTCAGTGTAGTGATAGACGCACACCCCATCCGCGCCGGCGAGGATCCGTGTTTGCGGAGAGCTCGCGTAAAGAGAGCGCGCGTCGGGTCTGTTCAATGACGAGGACAAAAGCGAGCTGTGTGGCTCCGGGCGGGGTGGGGCGGGCTGGGGCGAGGCGGGGCGGGGCGGCGCGGGGCGGGGCGGCGCACTCGCCAGGTGTTAGTGTGTGCAGCGCGCAACTCCAGTGTGGCCACCTCATGAATAACTGAGGAAGCGTATGAAATGCAAAACGGCCAGCTGAAACGGCGCGGCGGGGCGGGGCGGGGCGGGGACGGGCGGGCAGTGGTGGTGGCGTTGCGGGCTGGTGGCAGGACTTCAGCGGTGCCGAACGCAACGGCCATAGACATCGCTACCCCGCCCAGCCTCACTCCCCACCCCAACCAACCCCCAGCCCACCACGCCGCCCAGCGTTCCCCTCCCACTCTCCACCCCGACGGGTCGCATTATCATGAAATAGGCATCTACACGTGCGAAACACTTTCTTACAAACTTCTCCCCCGCTCCGCTCACAGCAGGCTGCAACGGCCTGTGGCCGAGCTTGGCTCGCCCGGCGCGCTGAATTTGTCATGACGGCGAATAGACGCGCTGCTGGCGCGAGACTGCGAGACTACAGTGGGACGGCGGCGTCACCGTCTCGGGGATGACGGCTTTGAATTTCTTTTGAGAAAAAGTTTCGAAGCGGCAGGAGGCAGCGGCCATTCATTGTGCGCTTGTGTGAGACAAGACGCGGCACGCAGCGCCTGGCTTCTCCGCCCGTGCTGAGGATGAAGTAGGAGGGAGGGGGAGAGAGAGAGAGAGAGAGAGAGAGAGAGAGAGAGAGAGAGAGAGAGAGAGAGAGAGACGGAGGAGGCACAGAGAATGTCAGTGCGGCGTGAAGCACAACTCCTTCCCCACCTCCCTCTAACAATCTCTTGGGAGACATTTTTTACCATGTTTATGTGCCAGGTTCGCCGCCCTACCTGCGGCCGAGGCCGATCCCCATTCGCCTCAGCCGACTCGTCTTTCCTCGCCTCTTTCCCCTCCCAGAGACCACCACCTTACACCTTACACCTCCAAGTTACTCCCATGTGGCTTTCTCTTCACGCTCAGCCGATTTCATTTTCCTCTTATCACTATTTCATCTCGTCACATGCGGTATGGTGATAGCGAAATGTGTCGCAAAAATGTCTCTCGTTAAATTTGTTATCTCTCCTTCCAAGATTTATTTTTCCACCCTCTCGGCAAAGATCGATACTATCTGCATCTCCCCGGGATGGGCGAGAAAACCTTTCCCTGGTGGAGCTAGTGGCGCTGCGGCGCCTCGATTTTAACTTACAGAGCACTATCGGCCGGTACCCGTCAGAGGGGCCTCGCCGACTCACAATAGACGAAAGAAAATCTTGAGGGAGGAAAGAGAAGTGGGGGGGATTGGGAACGGGCAGTTAGCTGGTGGTGGGGTTTCCTCTGAACCACACAGCCTCGTAGCTCTTCTAGGAGGGGCGCTTTTAACCAACTTTAGGAGAAATAATTGTGTTCTCTGTTGGTGGGCTACGCAGCAGCAGCGCAGCTCGGCCCCAGCGCGGCGCGGCACGGCGCACAGCGGTGGGCTATCTGCTCGCTTTACTCTCGCCTCATCTTATTCTCCCTTAAAACGGCCCGACTCAGGCGGCTGCGCCAGGGCGAGCCAGTCCCAGCTCTGAAATAAAATGAAAAAAATATATAGATATATATTTGGGATGTGGTCCGGGCCGAGCCGAGCCGAACCGAGCCAAACCGAGCCGAGCCGAGCCGAGCCGAGCCGAGCCGAGCCGAGCCGAGCCGAGCCGAGCCGAGCCGAGCCGAGCCGAGCCGAGCCGAGCCGAGCCGAGCCGAGCCGAGCCGAGCCGAGCCGAGCCGAGCCGAGCCGAGCCGAGCCGAGCCGAGCCGAGCCGAGCCGAGCCGAGCCGAGCCGAGCCGAGGTGGCAGCCTACCGCAGCCGGCCGTGCGGAATTGCCAATTTTACATTTTATGCCGCCGGGTCCACTCGCACCCAACCACCCACCCACACCGTGTCGGAAGAGGTCTGCATTTCTTTCAGCCGAATCGTTATCTTTTTCATGCGATGCAATTTTTAGGGTGTGATCTTCCTCTTGGCCGTATCCCCAAGAGCTTCGACTGTAGATGGCATGTGATAAAACATGCAGCTGCTGAGCGCGCGATACGAGAAGTCGGCTCCCGCTTCAGCAGCCACACGCCGACCAGAAATTCCCACCAAAGAGAGACGAGATTTTGACACTTCGGCCAAGAGTAGAAATTTTAGCAAGCAAATGAGCGTGTCTATCCAGAGGGTATACCTGAGCTGAAACCATGGCACAAGCGGAACCCAAAGCCTCTTGTCTTCCGCAGCAACAGCGGTTGGATATGGCGAGCACAATAGAAAGTGTTGTTTTTTGTGTGTGTGCGTCGCTCGGGCTTCGCACGGAAATCCTTTCAGTGCGGCCAGTCATGGGGAGCGGGGGGACATCTGATAGCAGAGGCGGCGCGCTCTCCAAACAGGGCACGTACCGCATACCCCGCCTCCCCGGCCCTCCCAAATCCCACCAGCTTCCTATCGCATGGGAGCGCCCTGGGCGTGCAGCAGCCGGTGCCGGCAGCGGCGTGGACGCGCGCGCAGACAGCTGACTTGTTTGCATGCCAAACACACATAAAACGGCGACCGACGGACGTCGATATATACGTTTTACTGCACAAACTACTCTGCTGTTAACAATAGACATCAACAAAACAACATTGTACTGAGGATAAGTTTTCGCGCGCAAAGGTATTTATCAAGTGGCGTATGGTAAATGTCCCTAACATGGAGTAGGTCCCAGAAATCGATCATTTCTGTTTGACGGGCTCTAACTATGGCGATATTCAATTAACCGAATCAAAAATGTCAAATTGTCCCGCGTACACTGGTAAAACTTAGGCCTAACTATACGCTTGAATTATACGCTTAGGCCTACAGTTACGCTTGAAGACGTTACGCTTGAAATGAAGCCTGAGAATAAATTATCCCAAACATTTAGATGGGACGAATAGGAGCGGATCGACCCCGTTACGCGCTTGATTTCAAGCGTAATCTCAGTACGCTTGAAAACGGGCGAAAGGCTTATTCGCCTTAGTTTTACCAGTGTAGACGACTATATATGCATCAAAATATGTTATGTAAATGTTTCACAAGCGCACCCTTCGTCTCCGACGTGAAGCGCACCGATAAGCAGCCTACTCAGCAGACCTCGTCAGAGCGCGCACCCAGAGACAGAGCGAGAGGGATGGCCCTATTAATTAGTAATTTTGATATACTGATTTACCATCATGCCATATTTTACAAGTTATCATTTCTTCGTCAGTTTCACCGTGACCGTCCAGACGTTGAGCGTGCGCCTCCACGTGTTGCAGGGGGGACGCCGCTGCTGCTGCTGCTGCCGCTGGCGGCGCTGGCGGCGCTGGCGGCGCTGGCGGCGGGGCTGGCCGTGCTGCCGTCCAACCCGGCGTGCCGCCTGTCCGAGTACTTCTGCGACAACGGCCGCTGCGTCCCGCTCAACCGCTACTGCGACGCGGCCGACGACTGCGGCGACGCCTCCGACGAGCCCCGCGGATGCACACGTAAGCCTCACGCACATCGTTGACGCCCCTTTTTCCCAAAACTAAATTCCCAATTTATGAGCTCCCAAAATTTAATTTCCCAAATCCTGTAATCCCAATATGAAGTTCCCAATCGTAAATTCCCAAAACGATTTTCCCAAAAGCATTGGGGCCGGGGGAGGCCACAGTTCTCATTGTTGCGCTGTTGCGGGGGCGGCGTCCTTAACAGTCTGATCCTGTTGAACACGACATATTTACAGGAATGAACAGTTTTAGGACGCCGCCAAACCCCAATGTCAGGTGACAGAAGGGTGTGAGAGGTGGATGACGTCAAGGACGTCGAGTATACCGTCGGAGCTTCGGGGTTTGCCGTTTTGCACGTTTTCCCAGGATCAACTCTGGAGACGGAAATTATTTTCCAGGCGTGGCCTGGGAAAGAGACGCTCGGCACAAAATTCCCAGGGTGCGCCTGGGAAAGGGTCCGCAAACCCAGGCTGCTCATGGGAAAAATATATGCGAAACCCAGGGTGCTCCTGGAAAATGACTGGCGCGCCTGGAAATTCCAAAAAGCTTCTGGGAATCCCAGGGGTTACTCATCCACAACATCGTCCGTCAGTACACCTACAAAGAAGAAGGAAGACTGGCCGACTTTCTGAAGGCTGTGGGCCACAATTTCACGCTGTAGATATTTTTGGAAAGAAAGAAAACATTTTTGAGAAAGAAAAAAAAAGTGGAGAAAAGGTACATTGGGAAATTAATTACTTGGGAATAAAATTACTTGGGAATATTGACTTTGGGAAAGTACAATTGGGATTATAAAAATTAGGAAAAATTTCTATTGGGAAAATAGAATTGGGAAAAAGGGGCTGTAACCCACACACATACTTACTCCTCGACGAGAGGGTTATCAACGACCGTTTAGAAAAGAGGTTATGTCGAGGGGTCGAACATTACCATCTTCTTATTAATAGTCTACCGGGGTAAAAAAGAAATGCTGCTTATTGCAGCGTCGTGAGGTTTCATTTCATTGATATTGCTGCAGCAGAAGGCGCACCACTCAAATGTTTGAGGGTAAATATCTTGCGGCGGATTGGACTCGCAGCGCAGAGTCGAGCGGAGCGCCCGCCGACACACCAGTAGGCAGAGCCGGCGCACAGCTGTGTCGCGCGGGTCGGCCTACCCTGCGCCTCGCAGGCGCTGTGGTCGGGGCTGTGGCTGGGCTGGGGGCTGGGCCCGCTGGGCCACTGTTGCGAGGAGAAAAGTTAGGCCAAAAAAACGCGCAATACAGCTGTGTGCAGGTGGCGGTATCTCCACCTGCCTACTAGGCCACTCCCCTGCACTCCTGCCCAGACGTTGCCTAGTAGGCAGGCGGAGACACAGTCCCGTTGCGCACCTAGGTGTATTGCGCGTTTTTTTTGCCTAACTTTCTGGCAACAATGGGATTGGCTTTGCCCGAGGGGGAAACAACTCTGAAATTTTTGCACACATCGCAATTCAGAAAAAAAAATAGGGGAAAAAATCAAGAAAATTCAGAAAAACTAACGAAACTTTAGGTGAAATTCGAGTAAAAATTCACAAATATTGTATAAAACTTCACAAACACTCACGAAAATTCACAAATATTCACGAAATTCACAAAATTCACATCATGTGAACACCAAAATTCAGAATTATTTTTTCCCCCGGCTAGGCCGCTGCGAGGAGCGACGAGAAGAGGAGAGGAGCGGCGGGGGCTGCTGCGCGCTGCTGCAGACAGTCACAGGACGAGCCCACCTCGGTGTTCTCGGCCGAGTATTGGGAAGCGAACTGCGAAAGGCGAGATAGGTCGAGGCGAGCGGGTAGGGGCTAAGGGGGGGGGGGGCGGCGGGGGCGGCGCCGAGAGGGGGAAGGAGGGGGATGACGGCTATGCTGCGCCGCTGCGGTCCCATCCCCAGGGCCCCGGGGGGCTTGGGGGAGGCGAGGGCGAGCAGAGAGAGTAGGGCAGCGTGGCCTCAACGCCAACACGGGGGCCGGGGCCGCGGGCTCGTGGCCGACACTGTGCGGGGAAATCAAAGCGTGGGGAGCGCGATATCGACACATCAATGACGCTCCCTGGCAGGAGAAAGGAGAACGGTGTGGGGAGAGCGCTGCGAATGGTACGTAGGAAACCCCGCGTGGAACAATAACTTAGCCCCGCGAATCTCTGGAAAAGTATATTTGGACCGTTGCCTCCCTCCCTCCCCCCCCCAACCCTTCTCCCGTCTCTTCCACCCGCTCCCCCCCCCCCCTCCTCCTTGACAGTAAATCCTGCCGGGCCGGGCAGGGCGCCCAAAGCCACCAGCCGCACACAAGTAAGGCCCTCTAAATGACCAAAAAAGTTTAGATTGCCTTTGGCACCGCGACGGAGGGTGTGAAGGTGTAGGCCGTAGCGGTGGCCTACCCTGCAAGGGTCAGCCACCACGGGCACCACAAAAAGAGAGGTACAGGGGACGAGAAAAGGAGAAGGAGGGAGAAAGACGAGGGAGATGAAAAGAGAAATGAGATAAAGGCGAACAGAGAGTGAGGCGAGAAGAGGACTAAACGGGGACGGAAGGTACTCTTTAAGCCACTCCCTGACTCTAGTCAGTCTGCTTTTCCTTTTCTCAACATTTTTCCCTCATAGGAAGCCAGTCCCAAAACGATTGTACTTCCTTCATATTTCCGCTTGTAGAATGCATCGTCAGCATCGGCGGAGTGCATATGGAAGCCAGGCCAGGCAAGGGATCGGGTGTGACGCTCTGGTATGTTTAGGGATGCGAGGGGGCTTTGCGTGGCCGACAGGAGGGCATTATGTCATCACCAGGCCTTTCCTCCCTCCCTCCCCGGGAGACCCCGCTGGGCGCCGCGCTGGGCCAGGATCCCGTGCCCGTGCCCGTACCCACGGCAACCCTGTGCCTCCCCGGTGCCCACCCAAACCGCGGGGGGAGATCTTTCTGATGTCTTCTCCCAACCAGTCGGGGCCGCGGGCCAATAACCACACGGAAAGTCGTCCTGCGCCCCTCTCTTCCACCCCCAACACAAACAGACACGTTGAGGAGTACGGGCTACGATTTTGTCTTAGCGACAGGTGAGACAATCACGCGCAACATTTCCCAACATATTTTTATTTTTTATTTTTTTTTTAAATTCTTGATCGAACGGTAACAGTCTAGTCCTAGTCTATCCTATGAAGAGTATTCATTAAAAAGTGTTGAACAAGTTGATACGCCCGCGCGTTTCGTACTTTTCGTAACGCGCAACACGCGCCTTACCGATCGATTTTTCCCTTTTTCAGTGGTGGAGGAGCGAGGAGTTCACTTAAGCAATGAGTATATATGAGACACGTCGCACGGTGCTCTGTCTCGCGTCAAAGTTTATCGGCTCGGCGGAGCGCGCGTGTAGAACGAGCGCCGCCGGGCCCGGGGAGGAGGGGGGGAGGCGCGCTGACGAAGAGATAATGTCGGAACCGGAAGCAGCGCGGAGGAGGCAATGACGGCAGTTTACGGGCTGCGCAAGCGATAGAGAGGGAGAAGAGACTTGGGGAACATATAGAAAGAGAGAGAGGGGGAGGGAAGGGGAGATAGAGGTGAGAGGGGTGTGCGGGGAGGAAGGGGGAAGGAAAGTGGGTCTTGTTGTTCTCTCAAGATCTCCCACAGCGCACCCCCCCCCCTCCTCCTCCTCCCCGCCTCACCTCCCCGAACCGTTAAAACAAGACGATTAAACTCGATAAATATTGGGGGCGCAAAACGACTCTCGTAAACAGCGTGTTGGCTCGGTTGGAAGGCACGCAGGATGCGGGCAGTGGAGGGGAGGGGCGGAGCAGGGAAGGGAAGGGTCCCTATAGGCAGGGGGCAGCGCGGAGCCACTGGGAGAGAGTGACGTTTTAATGACTCGCAAGTGTCTTGGGCCAAAGTGGGACGTTTCAAACAAATTATGTTCCCGTTTCATCTGTTAAAGAGAAAGGAGCCGCAGGGCTCTAGGTGATAAGAGTTTCCAGTTTTTTTTTCTTTTTTTTCTTTTTTTTTTTTGAATGACTTTTTTAAATGTATATTTTTTCTGACACCAACTTAAGGAGATAGAATTCACATTAAGATCCAACCAGTCACCACCTAAAAACAATACCCTTCCATGCGTAAATGAATAGATCAAATTTGTTCATGATTTCATTTCAAAGGACATTGGATAGAGACCCCTATCGAGTAAAAAAGCCCGGCTCTGGAAGGACCGTGTATAGAACGGCTTTTTATTCAAACGAACCACGGCAAAGCCCTTCCACCTCAGGAAACACCGGGCCGAAAAGGTCTGAGAGGAGCAGGGCTGGGCGGTGCGAGGGGTGGGGGTTGGGGTTGGGGGTGGGGGTCCCGGGGCGGGCGCGGCGCGGTCAGAGGCAGGAGGAAGGGGAGAAGTCTCATCATACCTCGGCCCGGCCCGCCCGGCCCGGCCCGCCGGCTTCAATGACGAGACGCCGGGGCGCCGGGGCGGGCGACGACGGGGACGGGCTTGTGGCGCTGGCTGCTCCCCCCCCCTCCCATAATGCGTGTTATAGGCGCTCTCTCCCTCCGCTTGATTTCACCCTCTCGGCCCCGATGGGGTTAGGAATTGAGAAGGCGCAACGGTCCCGGTTTGGTCCATCCCAGGATAAAACTCGCGTCTCGATAAATTCCTAAGCTGGAGAAAACTACAGGGAGAAGTGGAAGAGGGGTTTGGGGTTGGGGGCAGCATGGAAAGGCATCCGAGGGAACTCATTCATTAGGCATACTTTAGATTTCCATGTTTGTTTTTAATTCTTGTTATTATCATCATCACTATTTTTTTTTTCTTCATTTGGGACGAGTGGGGGTGGGGATTAACGAGACGCCACTTCACATCCTATAGAATCAAGCAAACAACCTCCGTAAATGACCCTGGTGAAGCTGACTTGTTGTTTTTTTGTTAACAGCGTGCAACCGGACGTACTATGGCACCGTCGGCCGCACTTACTCGCTGGAGTTGCACCGGCCTAAGGAGGAGCACCTTCCCTTCATCTGCCACCTGACCTTCACGGCTGGTGGAGGCGACCTCGGCGATCTGGTGCAGGTAGGTACCAAACGCACTCCCCGTCTTCAACATACGTTTTGCTTCTTTCCAAAGTTAGGGTTTCAGCAACAGAAGCCAACCAGGAAAAAAGCCTCATAAATTTTTAGCACAAAATTGCAGGGTGTGCCAAAGTCAAATGATAGATTTGGCTCCAACCATTCCGAATGGCCGAACTCACGATGCAAATTGAAAGGGAAAGGAGGCACACAATAGTTCGCTGCTCCTTGATCCCTCTCGCTCTTGGTCTTTCACTGCTGACCGCATCGTGGAGCGTGCGGCACGAGGGACTCGCGGATTGCTCTCTGCGTGTCTCAGTGGGCTAGTTTGAGAGAGCGAGAGAAAGAGATGAAGGGGACGGGGAAGAGAGAGAGACGGAGGCAAGGTGGATGGGGGTGGGGGAGGGCGCAGAGTCGCTCCAATGGTTTTAGGGAGCACCGCGCTAATAGTGTACGACGCGGTGGAGTGGAGCCCGGCCCGGCCCGGTTCTAGTGGTGTTAGGCTCCTCCGCCACCCCCGTCCGCTCTCACCACGACCATCCACTCCAGCTCGTCCCGCCTACCGCAACTAAACTGCTGCCTCACAACTATTCGCACCAACGCCCCCCCCCCCCCTCCTCCACGCACCTCCCTGGCGAGACGACCTCGACCTGCTCCCCGGGCGGGCCCGGGCCGTGGAGCTCGCAACACCATACCCCACCGCGCCACGCCGCGCCACGCCGCGTCAACTCCTCACATCTCTCAAGTTCCTCTTCCGCACCCGCCCTGCCCTGCCCTGCCCTGCCCGGCCCCGCCCCGCCCCGCCCAAGATTGAGTGCTACAGTCTGGAGACTGCCGTCCCGGGCTGGGTCGGGCTAGGCCGGGCTGGGCCGGCAAGGTGGCGCCAGTCAGGGGGGGAGGGGGGGGGCGCTCCCTTCCTCCCCCTCCGCTACCTCCCCTGGATCCTGGATCGGCAGCAGGTGTTGGTCGAGCAGGCTCGACGGCCATGATGTTATTGAGTGCGATGAACTAGCTATGAATGAGCCTGCCCCTCCCCGTGTTGTGCGGGGCAATCTGATGAACACGCACCCATTTCTGAAGACATAATTAAGTCTTGAAAGGGGAGAGAGAGAGAGAGAGAGAGAGAGAGAGAGAGAGAGAGAGAGAGAGAGAGAGAGAGAGAGAGAGAGAGCGACAAGAGGGGCAGGATAACTTACTTTGGGATTGTATCGTCGAGCGTGAGGCGCGGTGAAGTTGTGGAGCAAGGAAGTCGTCCTGTGTGCCGGTCTGGAAAGGTGTATCTCATTCATCCAGCCGGCAGCAAACTGAACACAACACGGGACGGCGGGGCGGGGCGGGGCGGGGCTTTGGAGGGGTGCGCGGTCTGACTGGAGGCCACTGGAGCTGGCTGGAGGCGGGCTTAGCGAGCGGGACGCGCGAGCACCGCGCGAGCACCGCGCGCGTCTCCATTGCGAGGCGTGGCGGCGTTATTACGCTTATCTGCCGACCCGACCTCCTCCCCCCACCGCTGCCTCCCAGCAGCCTCTTCTGCCCCGGCATGGCTTCCATTTCCTCGACTCTCCAGGCCCGGCGGGGCGGGGCTCCTGCCCCTGCGTGCGCGCTCCGGCCCAGCCGCTTCTCTGGCCCGGGAGTGGCCCGGCCGAGGGGGAATTCACTTCCGTAATACACTGTACACCTGATCCATGTATTACGTGGTAATACCCGTAATGTAATACCGAAAAACACAAAAATATGCTATTTATTGATCAAATGTTCTGCGTAATACAGCTGTAATACCGTGTAATACCGAGTAGTCTGTACAAGATTTTCCAATGTGCATTCCCCCTCGGGCCCGGCCCGGCCCGGCCCGGCGCCTCTGATGCCTTTGCGCTCCGAGCGGCTGTTTCTTCTCCCCGGGCCTGGCGGGGCCAGGCGGGGCCGGGCCTCTCTGAGAGCTTCATGTGATACTAGCAGAACACGCGCCCGCCCGCCTCGCGCGCCAGGAAGCCGAAAGGAGAGGCGGGTAGCGTTCCGGGGCGGGGCGGGGTGGGGCGGGGTGGGGCAGGATGGGGCGGGGCGGTCACAACTTGAGCCAAGTTTACCTGCGCGAACCGCCAGCGGCAGGTGTGGAGAGAGCAGCGGTCTGCGAGTCAGACGCGAGAACTAACTTTCTGCACTCGAAGGGCAAAATATAAAAATAATCAAAGAAACCGGAAAAGAAAAATGGTGAAGGAAAAGAATCGCCGACGACGCCTTCGCCTCGCTTTAAGTACTCTCAGATTAAGCCTTGCCTTATTATGACTGTGCAGAGAAACATCGCAGGACCGTAGGAAAAAAACTATTCTGCACTAAGTCGACGGGAGCTTCTTATTTTAGAGAAGCCGGGGGAAAAGGCGAAAATTTTCGCATTTTAGCCGAGCTGTGCGCCACGGTTTTGTTTCTCCCTTCATTAGTCAGCCCAATGGGGTGGAACGGGGGGCCAGCGGCCGAACGAGCCGAGGGAGGAGGGGGGGAGGGTGAGAGAGGCGGTGCCGTTAGGACCAAAGGGGGTCGTCCAGTTTTCCCAATGCGGCGAAAAGCGACCAGCTCTCGGTCCCCTCCCTCCCCCCCCCCTCCCTCCCTCCCTCCCTCCCTCCCTCCCTCCCTCCCTCCCTCCCTCCCTCCCTCCCTCCCTCCCTCCCTCGCTCCCGCCCTCCCCATTCCTCTCCCGTGGTCGTCAGTCGCCAAGGCGGAGGCGGTAGGTAATTAGAGGCGGCATTGAGGGACACTCAGTGTAGGAGGAGGGGCCACGGCTAAGTAGAGGTACGGCTGAGTAGATTCTTTCGACGGCCATGTGCCACCATTCGAACCGGAAAGTCTGAGGTTTTCTAAACCTCTTTGAAATGGCCGCTGACTAAAATTGACATAAACTTCTGATCCAAAGGAGGAGAGTATATTACACGTCCAGCTACTTGAACGTATAAAGCCTGCGGTGGAACGCTAGCGTGTTCGCTCCCCTAATGCATCGGGTTGAGTTTAGGTAAAAGCATTGACTTCAGCCGGTCGTGTGACCCCCCTCCCCCCCTCCCCTCTCTCTCCCCGCTCTGCTGCAGTCCCCCTCAAACTATTGGGCCAAGCGCGGCGCTGTGTAGCGCTGAGTGCTCAGGCGGGCTGGGACCGGGTGGGACGGGAAGCCCTTGAGCCGGAGTCTTCGGCTCCGGGGTATCCAGCTCCGCAAGGCCAGACTGGAGCCTCTCGCATTGGGCAGCCGGTCCGGCCCGCGCGGGCCCGCGGCCGAGGATGCATCTCCTCCCGTTCCGCCACGACCGACCTATACTCGAGGGGGAAACAACTCTGAAACTTTTGTACACCTCGTAATTCAGAAAAATTCAGAATAATTCAGAGAAATATAGGAAATTCCGAAAAATGTAGAAAAATTCAGAAAATTTCCCAAAATTTGTGCGCTAAAAATCAGAGTTGTTTCTCCCTTCGGACCCAGTCCCACGGAGTGACCAGCTCACTGAACAGAACGAAGACGATTGTTTACAGAATTTGAGAGCTTCAACCTGCAACCCAACAACTCACGGCACTGACGTACGCCGACGGCCTTACCATGTTGGCAGTGAGTCCGCACCGGCCCGGCCCGGCCCAGGCATGGGCATAGGCACAGCTGGCGGCGGGGTGGCCCGGGTCGGGTCGCGTTTGACGTTCTCACCGTTTGATTAATCGCATAGCATGCCTGCGGCCAGGAGGAGGGGGCGGGGCGGGGCGGGGCGGGGCGGGGCGGGGCGGGGAGAGGCAGGGCCGAGCGAGGCGGCTCTCAACCAAGCCCGCCTGTCTGCCTCGAGAAGACGAGAGGATAAATCAACCTCGCCGAGAGTACCCCCCAACCCCCTCCGTCCCTCCATATCCCCCCCCTCTCTCTCTCTCTCTCTCTCTCTCTCTCTCTCTCTCTCTCTCTCTCTCTCTCTCTCTCTCTCTCTCTCTCTCTCTCTCTCTCACTCACTCACTCACTCACTTTCCCGTTCTCGCTCCACCGCGGGCCTGATCACAAATCATTTCCTGTCCGGGGGAAGAATGTAAGTCGCCCGGTTGCACCGCCTTCGCTTTGCGGTCGCCGAGGCTGAAACGGACCAAAGTGAAGGGGAGCGCGGCGCTGGGGTGAAGGGAAGGGGGAACGTGTTTGCATACTCAGGTCGCTGCGCCTCGCGAGCAGGCAGGGCCGAGCTGAGGCATACACTCACAGCCGACTTATTCCGAAGGGGCGCTCTCCTCGCTCTGTCTCTCTCACACCTATACGGCGAAACCCATGAGTGCGAGGGAAACAGGGTGAGGAAAATGCTGTTGGGAATAAGTCGGCTGGCATGTTGAAGAAGTCGTGAGGGCACAGACGCACAGAGGGCAGAGAGATCCATCTGTCCAGCTGACTGATTCAGAAGATCGCTCTCAACTCTCCGTCCTTGTTGCACCTACAGCGGTGCCCTATGCTGGTCATGGTATTTCTCCTTGAGTGCGACGAGGACAGAGGTATGAAAGCGAACTTCGGAATCGCTCGGCAGGCGCCTGTCGTCGCCACGTCGGCAACATCAACGATCCTGTGTGCGGCGTGTGGCCTACCGGCGGCCTGTCAGGCGCTCGGCAGCCGCAGCCCAGCCAGCCCAGCCCCCGTCGAGAGAGGGAGAGGGAGAGGGAGAGGGGGAGAGAGAGAGAGAGAGAGAGAGAGAGAGAGAGAGAGAGAGAGAGAGAGAGAGAGAGAGAGAGAGAGAGAGAGAGAGAGAGAGAGAGAGAGAGAGAGAGAGAGAGAAACCAGACGTTCAGTAGCAAAATGAGGAAAGGCACGCACGCCAGACGTGGTACGCTGTCACGTCTGATTCGTTCTGACGACATCTGTCTGAGCAGGGACCACCACCCCAGCTAGCAGACTGCTCCTCGGAGCGTGAAAAAATATTCTGCATGTGAGCTAGCAGTATGAGATAGCATTTGTTTTGCAGTTGAAATGCGACAATTTTATGCACATTCCTTCGAAAATCGGCACCGAACACCTGGGTGCCCCGGGCCCGGGCGTGTTTAAACTCCACTTTCCTTATTCGGCGATATTGGACGAGGGAAGCACGTCACTCAAGCATCACAGGGGCGTCGCCGCCCGCCGAGAGTTTCATATCGGTAAGCATCAAGTTAGGCGGGATGATACTACAAAGACAGGACCAGGGACCTCGTTCCACTCTTCACTTTCCACGACAATCAAGGCTACGACGCCGGGGCCGGGAGGGGCGAAGTGGGGGGCTGGAAAGTAGGAAAGCTACGTGGGAAGAACTGCTGCGGGCATAAAGCGTGCTCGTCTCGCGGGGGGCGACCCTGGCTGAGGACACACGGCACGGCACCAACCCACTGGCACTGACCCACTCTACGGCTGGGAAGCTTTTTAGAGGCAGAGAAGGGACGGCCAAAACGAGAAGCGAAGGAATGGAAAGGAAAATAAGGAAAATCGGACACAGCAGCGGAGTGTTAAGAAGTTTAGCGCGTCCCGCATCCCGTCCCACGGCCCCACCCGAGCCCCGCCCGAGCCCCGCCCGAGCCTCGCCCGAGCCCCGCCCGAGCCCCACCCGAGATCCGCCCGAGCCCCGCCCGAGCCCCGCCCGAGCCCCACCCGAGCCCCGCCCGAGCCCCGCCCGAGCCCCGCCCGAGCCCCGCCCGAGCCCCGCCCGAGCCCCGCCTGAGCCCCGCCCGAGAGGCTGGCTGGAAGTGGCGCACAGCAGCAGGGGACCGAGGATGGGGACGGGAACCTGTGAACCTGACGGGGCGGGGGTGGCAGCCTGCAGGGTGATTCCGAACATCCTTCAGTGGTGTCCTCTCTCTTGCTCCTAATGGCCGTGCCCCACGAGAGCGACAAGGACAGAGAGAAGAAACCACTGTGCGGAATCACCCTACTGGGCCGGGCCGGGCCGGGCCGGGGCAGGAGGGCGCCCTGTGCCCTGTGAACGGGGCGCACATGCCGCACGAGCCTCAGCGCCGGCAGGGGACCAGGGGAGCGGCAGCAGGTCTGGGCGGCAGAGGGGGAGGAGGCCGGGCCGGGATCACGATGGGCTCTCGAGCCTCGTACAAGCCTTCACGACGTCCCGCTCCAGCCGAGGTGCGAACGGGAAGTCCTTCACTGTAAAGTCATGCGTACACAGATTTTTTTTTCTAGTTTTTCTTGATCTCTTTTTTTTATTGGATTTTCTTTTAGGGTGCGCACGGATTTTTTTTTAGTGAAGGACCCCTCGGGTGTGCCTGCCGGATCAATTCCTTATATCGCTTTCATTCATCTGTCCTCGTGTAGGGCAGCGCAGAACCGTGCGTCCAGCATGGAGCGCCACTGTAGGTGCAACAAGGACGGATAAGCGCGAGAGAGCGCGATCTTCTGAATCAGCAGTCGGCTGCCTGCAATCGCGCACAGTCACAGAGCTAGCGACGGACGTCGACAATCAGAAGAGGGACGAGCCGCGCCACCATCAGCAGCGCGTCCTTGTGGGGCGCGGGGCGCGGGGCGGCGAGGGTGCTGCGCAGCCACCGCGGCTATCAAGGCTTTTTGTCACTGCGGGGCCCCTCCCCTTTCACTCTGTCAGTCGCAGGTCTGACCAGCCTCAGCCTCGGGCTCCCGGCCCTCCCGGCCGCCGCGCCACCGCCAGACAATCCCTCAGGGGGGTAGTCTGGCTGTTCTGTTCAGCAAGGGGTCGTCGTCGGGCCGGGCGGGCGCAGGCGGGCGGGGCCGGCGTGCCCCGGTCCCGGTCCGTGCTTTGCTGATGTCCTACATTGTGGGAGCAAAGGGGGTGGCACCTTCTCCGCCCTGCCCTGCCCCCGCCCCCGCCCCCGCCCCCGCCCCCGCCCGGGACCCAGTTGTGTATCCCAACAGCGATGGCGAGCCGAGCCGGGGTGGGCTGGGCCAGGCCAGGCCAGCAGGCCGCGCGCCGCTTGGACCTGAAGCCAGCTGCTGCTGCTGGGCGCGGCGGGAGGCATAGGCCAGGCCGCCAGGCGGGGGAGATTGTTCCAGCTGCCAGCCCTGCCGGGCCGGGCCGGGCCGGCCTCGCCTCGACTGACTGGCGGGTGACTGCCTGCCTCGACTGCTCGCTCGGCCTGCTGTTCGCCCCGGACCCGTGGAACAGGACCCGGTCCTGTCCACCTTCCGCCCGGAAAGCAAAAGGGGGGTTGGGGGGGGGGTGAGGGAGAGAGAAAGGAAGGGACCGGGGAGCTGCGTCCGGGGAGATTGGATTTGCCTCGGCTGCAACTGCCCTCCCCTCCCCTCCGCCCGCATCCACCCGCCGAAACGCCTGGTCCACCCTGTCCCGATCCCGATCCGCCCCCGTGACACAGGTGTCGGTGTCGATGCCGTCGGACGCAGCAGCCACGCCCTACGGCCCGGGGACCCTCTCCTCCCGACCCTTCTTCCCCTGCCCCTCCCTACCAGTTCCGCCGTCCCTTTCTTTATTTTTATGCCCTCTCCGGTGGAGGACTCGCTGCCGAGGGGTGAGCAGCAGCGGGCCTATTGAGCCGACGTGTGAGTGGACGTGGGGTGCGGGGCGGGGCGGCGTGGGCTCGCAGGGGCCGGGTCCGGGCCCGGGCCGGGGTATGCCGGTGTCACGGCTGGGCGCGGAGCGGCGCGGAGGTCATTTTATTACAATCATTACGTGGACCAGCGCAGTCGTAAAAGGTGCGTGGGCCGGACATCCCGCACGTCGGGGTGGTGTCAGCAGGGTGAAGGCGCGTGCGCTCTCAAGCACTGTACACACATGCTGCTCACCGAGCCGCTGGCGCAGGCACTCCAAGTTGCCGCCCGTACAGGTCCTGGAACGCTTTACACAACCCCGCAATCACCCGCGTTGTTTGACGTTCGCATCCACTAAGTGTACTGATGAAGAGCGATCGTATATGCGTGCTCTACCCATCCTATAATTTTGGCCCAATTGGGTGCAGATACACCCTGGCTGGTTAACTCAGAGGGGAAGTTGTCGAGAGACAATCAGTGCGGCGGGCGGGGCTGGGGAGGGGTATCCCCAAGCTAAGGTTTAACACGGGAGCGTGCCCATCGGTGCCCATATAAGGGTCGCGCCGGACTTGAGCGTTCGGATGGAGGAGGAGAGCCACCCAGCCCACAGCTCGACTTGTGTCGAGTGCGGTGCGGAGGGCAGCTTGTCCCGTCCCACCGGCCCGGACGCCTCACCCACTCCCTCGCCGCACCCCCGTGTTTGTCGAGTCCAAAGAGGCGCGGTGGTCGCCCTCCCCACTCCAGCTAGCTGCGGCAGCTGCGTCGTCCCCCATACCAATTAACAGCGCGCCGCGTCGTGGCATGGAGAGGGACAGAGCACTGGAGAGGAAGTCTGGCACCCGACCGGGCACCGGGCCGCGCTCGGAGAAAGAGAGTCCTTCACCATTGTCTACGGGGTGATTTAGAAGTTTGAAAACTTCAACTCGTACCCCGAGGGCACAAAAAGAACACAATCCCCGCCACTCGAATGGTAAAATCGCCGTAACTTCGGAGCTATGCCATCAAGTAGGTTTCAGACACTTGCTGTCTCTCTCTTTCTCCGTTCGTAGAGAGCGGTACATAAATTTTTCTTCGGATTTCAAGCTTCTCAGTCTCAGGGATACAATTTTAGGTCATTTTAAACTATAGACCGTTCATATATGGAAGTTAAGGATTATAAATATATAATCCATTTGTTTCGGAGTGAAAGGAGAGGCCCTGTCTCATAACGAAGAGGGTCGCGCCACCGCCAGGTGGCTCTCCAGTATCCTGTCCCTCTCCATGGTCATGGTGGGGTGGGGGCTGAGGTGGCCGTGGCATCTCGGGAACGGAGAGGGGTCAGAGAAGGACCGCTCGGCTCGGGCGGTGAGACGTGAAACGAATTCCGCGTTAGGGGGCTGCAAAGAGAACACGACCCCCTCCCCCCGACTCCTTGCCGCAATTGCGCGGCGTTGTTTCTCACGAGACTTCACACCCTTCCCATTCCGCGCTTCCATCGTTTCGAGCGAGGGGGCGGGAATCATTCATACAAAATGTGTACAATATTTTTTTATTTTTTACTTCACATTTTTTGGATTTTTGGTTTTGATTTTAATCCTTTTCCCCACTTCTGACTTTTTACTTTGTATTGTTTTTCAATTTTTTGTTCACTTGTTCTCGATGTTCCGCATCTTCCCGTATCTTTCTTCTTGATGTTATTTTGATTATTTTTTTTTATTCTTTTAATGATTATTTAGGGACCGCACAATTATTTTTCGAAGTGACTCGCCCCTAGCTCCCCTCGGTCTCGAGCGTGAGCATGTTGTTTGACCGCGGATGTTCCTCCGTGTTGCAGCTCACGTTCGAGTCCTTCACCGTGGGCCGCTTCACCTCCTTCACGACGGACGGCTGCCCGGACGGGTCCATGTCCGTGAGCGAGTCGGGGAGGCCGGCGGCGGGCGGCGCCTGGTGCGGCCCCGCCTGGGGCCCCGCCGTCTACTTCTCCGAGACGCGCTCGCTGCTCGTGACGGTGCGCCTCCTGCGCCTGCACAAGGACTCCTCCGGCTACAACTTCGACTTCCGCCTCGGCTACCGGCTGCTGCCCCGGGACCGCGCCGTCGTGCGCTACGGCGGGAGGGTGCCAGGTGAGCGGGGAGCGCAATAAGCGGCTGTGGGTGAAAGAAAAATTGAGAACTTTCTGTCCCAAAGGAATTCCCTCTACGAATATTTGTGTTGTCTTTGCGGCATTGTACTTGACTCGGGGATCATACTGTAGTTTCACTGGTTTCACTGCGGGCAACGAGGAGCTGATGCGGGGCCGGGGGTTCTCCAGGCGACCACGACCGCGCCACCGCCGAGCAGGGGTCCGTAACTTATCACAAAAGCACCTCTTAACGTTAAGTTAACCGGTATCGTTATACCGAATAACTGATAACGCGCAGTACGACACATGACAGTTATAGAATTAACGTATTCACTATCGGTATAAAGTAACCCGTTATAGATATAACACACATATGTAAGATAAAGAATTGTACGATATTTCTGTTTTCGTCTCTGTGCGACATCAGCCACAAAATAAGTGAAAATGGCATTTAACGTGAAAGTAATTGGAGACACCTATAACGTTATGGGAATAACCCCTTCTAATACGTTACGTTCTTTAACTTAACTTACAATTTTATTTTCGATAACGTTAAAATTTGTAACTAACAAGTGGTGTGCGTTATGATAAGTTACGGACCCCTGCCGCCGAGCTCTCCATGTGCACCGGAACAAAAGGGGGCAGCAGAGGGGATCCTTTTCTCCCTGGGTCTTTGCTTTTATCTTTTCCCCTTTACGAAACTCTTTCTCGCCTTAATAGGAAGTTGTTCCCCCGGGGAATGCATGGAGGGCCGCCGCCGCCTCCGGGCGTGAACTGCGGGGCTGATGGGGAACTGGCGCCTCGGCACGGCGGGGGCGGGTGAGCGGGGCGGGGGCGGGGGCGGGGCGTTGCGGGGCGGGGCGCGCAGCGTTGAGGAAAGTGCTACACCTGCCTATTAAGTAGACGACCTCGCCTGACCCGCTTCCACGCCACGCCCCAACCATGAGCCCCGCCGCAAGCGCGAGGGGGGTGGGGCACAGGAAAAAAATATATTTCATCCGCAAAGTAAGGCGAGGCAAGCCCAGCAGTATGTGTCCGAAACCCCAACAACTTTGCCCAGTTCTCTTTTTCCCCACCGTCAACTTAAATTTGGCTCGAAAGGCAAAGTTGGCGCTCGCCGCAACCACAACGCACGGCACTCCACTCCCTCCCCGGCCCGCTGCGCTGTTGTTGTCGTTGGCCGAATTCCGAATTGGCCGCATATCGCTCGGCGGGGAGGGAGGGGTAGAGGAACCTGGTATACGACTAGCGCACGGTGAGGCGGGCAGGGAGGGGGCAGGGCGGGGCAGGGCGGGGCGGGTAAAGTTTTAATGAGCGCTGGGAAGCACGCTTGCGGATTAATGTTCGGCAGTAAACGACCGCCGCCGCCACGCCGCTCGCCTCTTACTCACCGCCTTTCCTCCCTGTCGCAGAGAACGTGTACTGGCCGCCGCTGCCAGACGGCGCGGGGGTGCCCGCCAATAACGCCACCTCCACCAACAGCATCCAGCCCGGATTCGGCGGCATCATTGGCGCCGAGCCCACGCCGCCGCCGCCGCCTCCGCCGCCCCCGGGCCCGCCGCAGCAGGGCACGGGCAACCCGTGGTGGGGGCTGGGCATGGGCGTCGGCGGGAGCGGGGGCGGCAGCGGCGCGGGCGCCGGCGGTAGCCCCGGCTCCGGCGACTCGGGGAGGCCCGCCGGCGCGGACGAGCACTACCTCGGCGACCTCATCGCCGGCACCTACTGCTCGCGCCTCTTCTCCGACTGCGACCGCAAGCCCTGCCGCCTGCAGAGCCCCAACTTCCCGGGCGTGTACCCGCGCAACCTGACGTGCTACTACGCGGTGCGCCAGCACGAAGTGCCGGCCGGCATGCACGCCCTCGTCACCGTCTCGCAGCCCGACGGCCAGCTCACGGCCGTGCGCAGCACGGGGCCGACGGGCGCCTCGTCGGCGGCCCGCTCGGGTGGCGCCCGCACCGCGAACCGCGGGCTGCGCGTCTGGCAGGAATGCGACGAGGTCCAGGACTACGTCACGGTGTACGACGGCTACACGACCCGCGACCCGGTGCTGCTGCGCTTCTGCGGCGGCGGCGAGCCCGTGCCGCCCGTCACCTCCTCCGGACCCGAGCTGCTCGTCGAGTTCTCGACGTCGGCGTTCGGCTGCCTGGAGCAGCCCGGGCCGCTGCAGCCGCTGCACGGCTTCCAGCTCGAGGTGCAGGTGCAGTTCGTGGACGCGCGCTCGCCGCAGTACTCCAAGGGCAAGCGCTGCGAGCTGTGGGTGCGCGGCGCGGGCCGCGGCCTGCTCGAGTCGCCGCGCCACTCGCTGCCCAGGAACGCCACCTGCCTGTTCCACCTGCAGGGCGTGTCCCTGCCCGAGGACGACCCGCCCTCCGCGCACGAGCCTCCCGCGCGCTTCCAGCCCGCGCCCTGGAGGGCCAACGCCGCCCTGCCGCCGCCCAGGTGAGTCGTGCGGATCTGGACAAAGCGAGCTCGCCTGCAGGGCGGTGCCAGGGCGGGGTGGCATCTCCCACCGCAAAGAGCTATATTGTCGAGGTTTGAGGTTTCGCGTCGCTCAGCATTGCCTGTCGCCCGAGGGACGCCCTCGTAGAACCCACCTGTATGTCGTCGTCCCTGCGGAGCCGCGCCGCGCCACGCCGGGGTCGGGCTGGGACCGCGCATAAAGGTATTGGGCCAATGAATAAAATATGAGCGGCTGGGCTTTCCCTTCGGCACAGCGGGGCGGGGCGGGGCGGGGGACTTGTGCTTGTATCATTTATCACTGTCCCGCTAGCGGGCGCCAGCGCCGGATCGGGCCGGGCCGCCCGACCCACATCATATCGTCTCCCTCTCGCTTTGAGCTCCGCGGATTTCGCACGACCGGAGGTAATGCAATATTTTTCATATTCCCGGCGCCGAGCCGGTCGCGCGCTGGGCGTGAAGCATGGGGCGGGGGAGCGGCGGGGCTGGCGCACCTGCACCCATACCGGCTGTGCCCTGCTAGACCAGCAGAGCATTAAAGGCAAAGCGGAGTATGTATTGATTTGGTTTCGGGCGGGGCAAGGCGAGGCGCCGCAAAAGTGCGAGCCAGGGCAGGATCGCGCGGAGCCACCCCAGCTCTCGTGCTCTTCTCCAAGTTATCGCGACCCACCCCGTAATGAAACGCGATACTGACACAATATTGAGACCATAGGCGCGTAACTCAGGGAAAAGAGGAGTAAGGGGAGCATGTCAGCCCATATACGGCGTTCTTAAAACGGCCTGATGGCAATCTACATTGCAAACAGGCAAAGCTGTGCGAAGCGACAATCTTCATCGGTCCAAAAGATCGTGCACCTCTAGACTGCGGTGGATAGGTCCTTATTACAGCAAAACCCCGTGCGCGCAACCCCCGGAAGACATCGAAACAACGCTGAGTCTTTATCGTCCCTTCCATGTTGGTCACTTACTTGTCCGACATGCCTCTGATACTGCTCGTCTGGTGTCCCGCAGGTTCCGCGTCTGGCTGTCCGTGCTCAAGTTCCACGTGACCACGGGCCTGGACCCCACCCCGACCACGCAGATCGTGCAGCAGGAGGAGGGGTGTGCCTCGCAGCTGCGCGTCTGGGACGGCTCGGCCCCGCTCAAGTGAGTCAAACTCTAGTCTACGCGAGAATCGACCCTCCCCTGAGGGGTCCACCTCTGGTCCACCACTTTGGTAATCGTGTGTACACATACTTTCAATAATAAATATGACTAATAATCACGTCTCAAAAATGTCTCTTTTTCGTCGTTGTCAAGATGTTTCGGGTTCTCACTCGATGATCGATGTAAATAAAGAGATAAATTTGAAAGTTTCTTTGAAAATTATACCAGAAACTGTTGGCACTCACTGGAAATCGGTAATCATTTATACCCTCGTCAACCGAGAGATGGACCCGAGGCGGAAACGACTCTGAAATTTTAGTACACCTCTTAATTCAGAAAAATTCAGAAAAAAAATTAGAAAAATTCACAAAAATATAGGGAAAAAATCAAGAGAAAATTCACAAAAATTCTATAAAATTTCACAGAAAATGACCAAAATTCAGTAAATGTGAACACCAAAATTCAGAGTTGTTTGCCCCTCGGATGGACCCCTCGCCCTCCCCTCCTCCCGAGTGCATGAATCCTGAATCGACCCCTCGCCGGGCCTCTCCGGTCCGCAGCTCCGACGGATCGCCGGTGCCGTCGTCGCTGGGCAACACGTCGCTGCTGGCGCGCTACTGCAAGGACCGCGTGCCGCGCTCCTGCGACCACGGGCTGCTGACGGCGTCCTCGGCGCTGCGCACGCCCTCCTCCTCCTCCTCCAGCACCACGCCGCCGCCTTGGCCGGCGGCCACGCCCCCGCCCGAGCGCGTGGCGGCGCGCGGCCCGCGGCCCTGCTCGCTGGCCGAGAGCTTCCTCAGCTCGGGCGACGCCATGACCCTGGAGCTGCGCACGGTGGAGAGCACGGCGCTGAGGCCCGTCTCGTTCCGCGCGCTCTACGAGTTCGTCGACCTGCACCAGGACGGCCAGCCCTACCCGCAGGCGCCCGGGCCGTGCTCGCGCCGCTTCGTCGTGCAGCCCGGCCAGTCGCAGCCGCAGACCTTCCAGTCGCCTCGCGACGTCTTCCTGTTCGGCCGCGGCGGCGCCGCCAACCTCAGGTAACCTGCCTGCACCGTCAGCTACGTAATAAGCCCTTCACTAGTGAGAAAAAGCGGCGTCCACCTCAGGCTCAGGGGTGGGTAGTAAAACGTTAAAGGTTTTTCTATATACACGTTTTACACATACATGGGAGTAAAAGTGGCATTTTAAAAGTTTTAAACGATGATGTGAATAGGGTATTCCGCTAAACTGAAACCGGAACCTTGTGAAGTAAATCACGCCCGCTGCTTCTGTTTCCTCCTGTGCGCTCATTGGCTGACGGTGAAAGTGACATCAGCGTTGACCAATCAGATTTCGGGAGGAAACAGAACCGGCTGTCATGCTCTTCTTCTTTAGGTTCCTGTTTTCCTCCAGCGGAAGCGCGGAATACCCTATTTGGATGAGGGGCCCGCGGCCCGCTTTTTGCGTTACGTCTGAATTTTGGTGCCTGAATATTGTGCCGTGTCGCTCTCGCGTTAGTATTTCAAATCAGTGAAGACTTTTAGACGTCTAGCATAGATGAGCCCTTGACAAGCAGAACAATATTAAACAACAACAACAACAGACCTTACCTTCACTGCGTCCAGCGCCTCTCCTGATAGGGTATTTCACTCCGTTCAAACCGGATCCAAAGAAGAAAAGTATTGCTTCCTGATTTGTTTCCTCCTTGACGCTGATTAGCTGCTGCCGTCGAACTTCTTGGACCGACCGCCAGGTCTGCGACCGCCCTAGCGGCGTGTCCGAGAACTTCGTTGGCGTAAGCCAATCGGCGTCAAGGGGGAAACAATAGACCATTCCGGTAAACCGAAAAGATCGAAGAAGAGAAGGAAGAAACAAAGCGGAGTATGGCAAATATGACATACGCTGTCTCCTCCAGTTCAGCTGTTTCAGAGAGAGAAGCAATATCTTGCCTCTTTTTTTACTTTAAATTTTCACTTTCGATGATGAGGCATTTTTTAACATTATATGGGTCTCATTAGTCGTCGAAATACGACGGTGAAACTGATGGCGCATTGTACATTCCTCATACCCACTCAAGCTTCTTCCTTCTGTTCTTCTCTGGTTTCGCTTTAACGGAATGGTCTATTCAGGAAGCAATACTTTTCTTCTTTGGATCCGGTTTGAACGGAGTGAAATACCCTATTGGTACCAGCGAGCCCATTCACTGTCACGTGCGTGTTTTCAACCTTCCACTCGCGGAACACTTGCCGTCATCACTTTCACCAACTCCCCCTCCCCTACCTTGCGTTCCACCCACTGTTTGCCGTATGTTTACACTGTAACTGGCCGGGCCCTGCGCAGCGCACTCGCCCCGCCCGACCGTCGAGTCGCCTCCAGGCAGCTGACTGATTCAGAGGAACGCTCCCTCTCACCTGCTCTCACCCTCTCATGACCACACGACACGACTCGCAGCGCGCAGCCCACGCGCTAAAGCTCATCCCGAGGGTGAAATCACTAACACAAAAATGTGTTCAATGATTTTTTGGACTTTTTATTTCTTTCAATTTTTTGTTTTGATTTTTCTTTAGATTTTTCAAGGAAACTTTCTGTCACTTTTGAATAAAGTTTCATCTTTCCCCCTATTTCTGCCCTTTTCCAAAAATTTCCAGCTTTTTGTTCATTTGTTCTCGATTTTTCGTAGTTTTTGTATCTTTCTTCATGATTTTCTAATGACTTTTTTGGGGGGCCGTACAATGATTTTTCGAAGCGACTCTCCCCCCTCCTCGGCTCATCCCCTCTCCTCTGCCCTTGTCCAGCTGCGTGTACCGGTTCGAGGCGGCGCGTGGCGAGCACGTCCACGTGACCATCACTCGCGCCATGATGGGCGGGCGGGCGTGCCGCACCCGGGAGGTGCCGGAGCTGCGGCGGCTCTACTGCTCCGGGGACGACTCCGTCTCGGTCCGCGTGCTGGAGGAGGCCTGGCCCGGCCGACCGCTCATCCCCCGGGACTGCCTCTGCTCAGGTGCGTTAAAAAAAGGGGAAAAAAATGTGAATCCATCTCCGCTTTTCTTTTCTCATCAGAGGTGCAAGAGAGCCGGAGATACGGTTCAGTGTCGTTTTTTTAAGGGCGGGAGTTTTTTCTCCCCTGGGAGCGTTGTGCTTCGAGCCACCGCCGCAGTGCCACGCAGTGCGGCAGGTCGCAAAACTTTTTTCCTAAATGACAATCGTCTCTTCCCCGTCAGGCGAGATGATGCCCTACACGTTCATCTCGACGTCGCCCGTCGTGGAGATCCACTTCACGGCCCTCAACATGGACGCGGCCGACGACTTCCGCAAGATCAGCATGATGGGCGCGTGGACGTCGGTGCGGCAGGAGCCGTGCAACCGGCCGCGGCGCCTGGCCGGGCCGTCGGGCAGCATCCAGGTCGGGCTGGGCAACGCCATCCCTGAGGTGACGCCGGACGCGCCGCTGGCCGCGTGCCAGGGCCTGCCCTGGCTGGTGGAGCCGGCCGCCGGCCGCTACCTGTACGTGACGGTGCGCGGCGTTGCCATGCACCCCAACGACACCACGTCCTGCGCCACCAAGAACCGCGTCGGGCTGCACGCCGGCAGGAGCAGCCACGTCCTCGTGTGTCCCGAGCCCGCCTACGGCTACGGCAGCCAGCAGGTCGAGGTACGAGGCCACGAGGCTTTCCCCACCACCGGTACAGTCCAGGCAAGGGGTCACCCACTCGATTCTGGGGCGTACGCATGGATACCGATTACTTGTGATGACCAAGGGTTCAACTCCGTTGAACTTTTGAGGAAACTTATGGAAATCGATTTTGCCATTTCCTGCATGTTTTCATTAAGGGTAAACACGAAACCACAGCGATAAACATAGAAAATGATAATTTCTGCGACATGATGATTACCAGTGATTTCCGGACAAAGTGTACGCACTACACTACACAGAGTACACACTACCAGAGTTACGGACCCCGCGGGTAAAGTCCTGGACGTCCCCAGATCCCTGATTCTTCACCCGGTGAAGTATCCCTGATACTTCACCCGTGGGGCCGAGGCGGGGCCCAGGCTGCGCGCTGGACCCGCCCGGGACTTTGAGTAATACGGTCCGCGTCCGGGTGCGCAGGTGGTGTCGGAGGGCTGGGTGGTGTCCGGGGAGCCTCCGTTCCCCGGGTCGGACGACGCGTCGCGCAGCGTGGTCATCGAGTTCATGGGCTCGGAGCCCGGGTCGTACTCGGTGAGCTGGCTGGAGCTGTCGCGCCGGCCGCTGGAGCCGCCGGCGGTGGGCGTGTCGCTGGAGGCGCTGGAGCTGTGCCACCACCGCTGCCCCGAGCTGGACGCGTGCATCAACGCCTCCCTGTGGTGCGACGGCACCTCCCACTGCCCGTCCGGCTACGACGAGGCCGCCACGCACTGCTGGGTCGTGCTGCAGCTGCCCGTGCTGCACCTGCTCGTCGGTGAGTGCAGTACCAAGCGAGGGGTCAGGTCCCTCACTGGAAATTTAAGCGTACGCCGACTTTTCTAATTTTTATGGTTTTTCGTAATTTTTCTTGACTTATCTTTCCTTGATATTTTTCTGATTTTTTTCCTGGGATTTTCCTGATTTTTTATGATATTGTTTTAGAGCGTACACTGATTTTTTTTCTTGAGGGAAGGACCCCTCGGTGCCAAGTATGCGCCAATGTCACACATTTGCAGGCGTGTGACTTTCCATCCGTGCTGTCGCCGCCACGGCGAGTATGTGGAAAATTCCGAGGAGATTTTTCACAGCTGGTATTATTCTAGTTCAACTGTGCGGATGGATATGAACACACCTACAAATGTGTGTTCTCCAGTGCATGGCTGGCCCTCTCCCCCTCTGATTGGCCGCTCGTCTCTGTTTTCAGGGGCGGTTTTAGGGGGGGGCAGTGGGGCCATTTGCCCCGGTCGCGTCCTAAAGGCAGCCTGAAATGTAGACAATATGAGGTGCAAAGTCCCTGTATATAGGCAACCCACAGCACATCGCCCCTCCCGTCATCTGGACTTAAAACCGCCCCTGTCTGGTTCGCAGGCGCGCTGTTCATGGCCGCGGCCGCGACGGCGTGCTGCGTGGTGGTGGCGCGCGCGGGCAAGCGCAGGCGCACCCGCGGCCGCCGCGACTCGCTGCAGCGCCACCTCCAGGAGGCGCCGTCGCTCGACTCCAAAGAGGTGATTTGCTGACATTCGCAGGATTCTACGCGATACGTCGAGGTGGACCGCGTCACCACTGTGTGAGCGGCCTCCCGCCCGGCCGGGCCGCGGCTGTGCACCTCGCGCCCCAACCGACCACCCTGCTGACTGCTTCTTAAAGACATTCTCAGGTAGACATGAGGGATTTGATTGCACTAGTTAACTCGAGCACCTTTAACAAAATGTCACTCTCAAACCAACTTCAGTGATTTGAAAAAAAAAAAACAACAACATGTAAATGTATATCTGGAAATGTTAATGTGATCAAAGAGGCAGGAAAGTAAATGGGCTAATTGCACAGCCGCAAGTATCCGTAGAATCCATAAAACATACTCATAACATAATTCCGCATATAAGGAAGAGTGGAAAGATACAAATGCATTTAAGGTTGTGCCGACTGTCTTCACAATTTTATTATTCTAGGATTTGAATTTAATGACGCACAGCATACAACAGTGGTGCTGTTAATTGACCAAAAATGTAATGTAAATAGTAAAAACAAAACAAATATACAGGGTCCTACTTTAATTTAGGGATAACTGATATTATTCTTTTCTAAAGAAAAAGTAAATAGATTTTCAAATTTTTAAAAATAAATTTTTACAAACTACAATCACAAACAAGCTTGTGAAGTCACTAGTTGGACTTGATGGAACTCTGCAAACTCAAGAGTCATACAGTACTGCTCTAAAAGTTGCAGGACCAATGGTCCTGCAGTGAAAAGTGTAGGACCCGGTGTGTCCTGCAGTAAATCGTGTCCTACAGTGAAGAGTGAGGGACACTCTGTGTCCGATATATGCTGTCCTACACATACAACTGTAGGACACACTGTGTCCTACACTTTTTACTGCAGGACACATCGGGTCTTACACTTTTGACTGCAGGACCATTGGTCTTGCACCTGTTAGTGCAGAACTGTATGACACTTGAGTTTGCAGAAAAAGGTATTAGGTCCTATTAATTAAGTGCCTTCAGAGATCTTAGTGCTGGCATCCAGATTACCACCTAATTTTAATCAAAATATGTAGTACATTTCAAAATTTTGAATTTGTAATAATGTGCTTAGTAGCACGAATCAATCTGTTTAAGATCTTTCAATTTGTTTCTCTGCAATTTTGTCTCAGAAGTCAACTAATACTGTATTTAGGTAGGACAAGATAATGTCGATATTAAAATAGTTTTCCAGTTCTGGAATTTCAAATCCAAATTATTTGTTGTGATCATCAGCACAAACTCAAAGTAATAAAGAAATCTTGTTGCTGGTTAGAATAGGATTTTTGTATAACATTTATATATGATATTTGCCTAACTGTTGTTTGAACACCAGCAAACATTAAATGTTTCTGGTAATTTTATTTATGGGTGGGGATCTGGTCATATCTATTTCAAGTAGGTCAAACAAACAATTAAGAACAGTTTGTTACAAAACGTTGACAAAATTGGAAAATTAACCATGTCTTATTAGTATGAAATGTTCATTCAAATTAGAAAAGTTACAGCCTTACCAAAGTTTCCAATTTAAGGTGGTTAGACTGAAGGCAGAGAAGAAACAGTTTCTGGTGTGTAGTGAAGTTCCACTCCACCAAAGTAAATATATAAAACCACCATAGAATGATGTATTTTCTGATGTTTTCTAGGCCATCAGGTAGAAATCAGTTGAGAATATACAGTATGATAACATATTATTGAGAGTAGTGAGCAGTTTTACTTAAAATTGAGGTTGCCATACCAAACTTTCAAAAATTTTCTCCTATCCTTTAAGTAGAGAAAACAGTAGTTTAAACATTGTCATCCGCTACAGAAATATTTAAATGAATTGACTTCACTGCCACTAAAAGCATAAAGTGATAGAGGGTTGAGGTGAAAAACTCTTGCATAGTAAAATAATATTATTTTATGATATTATAATCTGAAACAGATGTTGAATTTCCTATTTTCTTTGTACCTGTAAACCAAAATTATTCACTGCCACACACCTGAGTGTGTGTATAAATATGATGGCCAGCATGGTGGCCGAGTTAATCCTTCATCCAGTGTTTCATTTTGGCCTATGAGTGACGGGGATACTAGAGGGGTAATTGTCTATTTTCAAACACAGTGATAAATGTTTGAATAATTAATCTAGCATCCACTTACCATTTGACAAACATGGCTTCGAAACACTTTTTCATAGGGCTCAAATGATGAAGATTGAAAAAAGCGAAAAAAGTTACTTTGTGAGGAGAGGCCACGGACAATCTATTAAAAAATATGTAAAGATCGTAAAGAATCTCTTTGGGTGGTCAGGTACCAAAACTTTAAAGTCAGATAGATTAGTAAACTAAAATTTAAATACTGTTATCTATAATGTTATAACATTCAGAGATATACATGGGATGAGAGACTCCAGTGGAGAGTTCAGAGATAGGTAAGTGATTGTAATGAGGACCTTCCTGTTGTGTTTTAAGAAAGGGAATATATATATATATACATGTATTGCATAAATAAAATAAATGAATTTTGAAAGCATTCACTTCATTTTAACATTCCTTAAAATTATACCAACATAGCTCACAATAATGGAAGTCCTTATCTAAAATAATTATAACAGACCGTAACTTCAGAAGTAAATTTGCCAATTCAAGAATGCACAGGAACTATATTACTGCTCGATATACAAGACAAAAGTTTCTGGAAAGGTTTATATAATTTAAGGGTAACACTATGTCCAATAAGAATTAGTTTAAGTTTGGCTCTGGTTACAGCTACCGTAAGACGTCTCTGGTCGTTCAGAATTTCTCTATCCTATAACAAAGAAGAACAATAAGCTTGGCCATACCTTGTCAAACCCATTCTCAGAACAGAAGTAAAGAAATAGCTTGCCTTTGGTTTTTGTTCATTAGATGCTCCATCTGACCTTGTACAAGAATAGATGATCACTTCTTTATCACGTCCTTGAAATTGATCAACTGTATTAACTTCAACTCCAGCAAGTTTTGGATCTAGCTTGATGGCTTGGATCAGCAAAGCAACCTGAGCCCTATAAGGGGCCATAACACCAATGTTTCCTGCATCCATGCCACTCTTGATTTAAAAAAAAAAAATATAAAAATTAAAAAAATGAAAAAGTTATTGATCTTATGTGATCCTGCATGATAAAACAAGCAATATTGTAGTTTTCAAAATCAAACACATACATCCAAAAAGGCATTTAATAGTTCCTGAACTATATGTAGCTCAAAATGATTGGAGCATGACATTTCTTCATCAGCCTTGTCTCTACTTTCATCCTTCAGATTTCTTGAAGATGCACTTGTGTCAACAAACACAACTGACTTATCTATATCAGATGACAAAGATTGAGAAAGCCAAATTTTCTCAGAACACTGTAATCAAATTAAAATTATGATATGACATATTTACATGTATGAGATAATATTAAGAACTATGAAAGGAATTTATTGAACCAATCAGGGTTAAAAATGATTCCACATTCCACAAACCATAGGCGAAGAAATTTTTAAAGTGGCATTTGCTACATCTTCATTGCCACATAATAATTTCCCTTCATAAGTGAGCCCATTTGCTAAGTCAGTTATAGCTCTGTTCATGCGGTAATTTAAGGTCAAAGACACTGTTGCTGTTTCAGAATCCAGGCGAGCAAACAAACTTTCAGAGAGCCCTAATTTTCTGAATGGAATGGAAAAGTGAACAAGGTTATTGTTATGATGCAACATTCTACTTCAGGTGAAGAGCTAGATATTACTGTGCTTGATGACATTTCACTACAGGAGGAAGTTGCTCAGGGTCACCAACAAGAACAAATCGGCGAGCACTGAATAGAGGTCGGAGAATAGAGGGTTGAAGAACTTGTGTACTTTCATCCACCAGACAGACATCAAAAGACCTTCTTTGTGAAAGGCTAGCATGCCCTGCTCCAAGACAGGTGACACCAACAATTTGCTGAAATTGTAAATAGGTGACACATAGTTGTAGATCATGAGAGTAAAATAAAATTAATACATGAAACCTTTGACTTCATTTATACATACCTGACAATTATAAACCTTGTCCAGCTCCTCAGGAGTTTTGCAGTGTTTCGTAAGCGAGCTTTCAGAAAAGGGAATTAAGTGGGGGTGGATGCGTTCATCTGAACCCAAACGCAAAAACTTAAGCCCCTCTTTCTTCAGTCTCAGTAACAGATTGTCCACAGCTGAGTGAGTGTGGCTAGTCACTAACACTGTTAGGCCTGCACGAACTAAGACTCTAACCAGGGCAACCATGGTGGCTGTTTTACCTGTCAGAACAAAAGATATTCACAATTTCTACTTTCTAAGTTTCTTTTTGTATTTCTGAAATTTATGTATGGAGGTTTACATTCTAATAAAAAAGCAGGCACATAGTTTTCCAATCAGATATATATTTATCATACTTTATCATTCCAAAATTAACAAGAGGACATAGAGTGTACAGAATCTACACAACAAATCACACCCATTCTTCAAATAGAGAGGGACATGTCAACCAACACAGCATTACAAACAAGCTTTCATTGGAAAATCAGTAAGAACACACAAATCAACCATCTGCTACAGCAGAAATTAAAGAGATGCACACAAAGGAATTCTTATATGATAATACATAAGGCACAACTAACAATGAGAGCCTTAGGCATATAAAATTCCTCCAGAAACAATAAAATAATTTAATGAATAACAGGGTGCATACAATGCACAAATTCCCCTAGAGACTCAAATACAAAATGGAATGAGTCAATGAAGCACATACACATGACACCCTACTATCAACTAGATTGCTCGATTGCTGGACTTGAATTGCCTACTAATACACCCTCTATATTTTCTAGTGCCCATCGATGTTCACATATTTCAAGTGCCTCCCATTCAGCCTTAAACGCTACTTTAGGGTCTGGTGGCATGGCCATTGCAGCTCCTGACATTTGGTCTTGCAAATGCTGTGATTGATCAGCAGCATTATTTTCACCAAGCACTAAGGTGTAAATACTCCTCAGACCAAAAACGTTCAAGAAGTACCAACTGGCAGATGAAACCCACGCTGCATCCAAAGACACAAGTTCAATACCCCTCTGAAGCATAGGTTTGAATCTCAGGGTAAGGGGGAAAGGAACTTTAGTGGTAACAAAGCCAGAGAATGTCCAATTAATCCATCCTCCAATAATTATCATGGGTAACACAGTTGTAATGTTTCCTTTTAACATTTCAGTCATCATGCTTGGATCTGTCATAGGATTTTGTGAGACAGCTGCTCTCTTCTGGGTTTTAAAGTAGCCCGTTTCTTCATTGTTGAAGAAATGCCGCCGCATAAAAAACGAGGAACGAGGTAAATAGTGTCCATTCTCACGAAGCAGATGAGCTCGTATCATAACCTGCAAGGTAATGCAAGAATTACATTTTTTTAGATTTCAGTTAGACCTGAGGCTCTTAATACATGTCCAAAAAGAAGGCACAATGAATTATTTGGGGAAAAATTTATGAAAATTTTGGAAGATATGCAACAAAGCCAAATAGTTCACACAAAAATAAATTCAAAGAAAGAACATTTCAATCATTTCAAGGTGTAATAAAGTATATAACGGGGAAACCAAAACTGTAAAGAAAGAACTAACCTGTGAATCCTGGAGTTGCTGCAGTTCTGCTCGCTTTTGAGTAGCCAGCAATATAGATACGTAATGACGAACTATACCAACTAGGAAGGTAATAACAACGATAGGTAAAAATACCCACACGCGAATATCCGGGTCAAGTAATAATTCTGCCATTATAATCAGAAAAATTACCCTAAAACGATGATGTTTATAAAATACAAAATCGATCTGTTTGACAGCTGACAATCGATCAGCATGCATTTCGGCATTGCCAACATTCGCAAACATAACGGGTGTTGAAGACAACAACGGAGAACTCTGTCCTGTCAGATGCTTCAAAGCCATATTGACAATGATATTCATTTTAAAAATGACTGCGCGGCGGAGAAAAAAAGAACTGAAACCATAACCTATAGTCAAGATAAGAATTACCGCGGTGGATGGGTAGTTACAATTACGGTGGTGGTGGTGGTGGTAGTGGAGGCGGTACTGGTAGCGTAATCTAGCGGCGCCCGGTAACTTTAAATTCAAATTCTACTTTGGTCCAGACCAATACTGAACGATATCGGGAATTCATATCAGAGCAACACGATATCGGGAATGAAGAGCCAAGGAAAAATGCTTCTTACCAGTTCCAGGAAGGCCTTTAATGAGGATATGGCTGTCAGCTTTTAAGGTTTTAACTAATGCTTTCCTCTGATTCTTATTCAGCTTACTGAAAATCGGCAAACAGTCTTGAATAACATTTTTTTCAACTTTACAAGAAAATGTTGGAATGGACCTGGAAAAGAAACATGTAACACACCGGCCATGACAGAAAGTCTAAATTTGAAAGCATAAAAATAAGAACCTAAAGGCCTTTAGAGCCAGAAAAATTCCTCTTACTTATCAATTACAATTGCTCGAAGCCTTTCAGCAGACTCATTATCATCCATTAAGCACCCTAGATTTGTGAGATTGAATACCAAAACAGTATCAGATTCGCTTGCATCAAGATGAAATGTATCATGAGAATAACGAATGTACAAATTCCTGGAGGGTAATCAGATTTTTAAAATCACAGCAAATGGTAAGGGCTAGGGAAATTCAGTTTTTTTTCTTAATGAGCTACAGTACCTATTGGTTGAAACCTTCACATTTTTTTCATCAATATCAACAATATTACCCCTCTCAATAGCCAGGCGTGTGTCAGTACTGATCAATATATAATCTCCTGTACTTAAACCAGCCTCTCGAAGATCATTAACCAAGACTTGCGTGCATGAAGACATTTTTCGAGTGAAGGTATGAATAAACTTTCCCTCAATATTCTCAACAGTATTCATTAATTGAAGATTCACAATAGCACGTTTTCCACTCTCCCTGAAAATAAAAAATTATTATTTGGTACAAGCAATGAAAGTACACACACAAAGGACTACATTAGCACAACAAACCGTTCTGAAGGTGTGTGTCGCCAAATGTGTCTGAATTTAGATGATGACAACTGTGCTGTACTTTCCAGAAGAAGCAGGCCGACCCAATGCATAAGGTAATCAACATGTTTTTCTGTTAAATGTTGAGTAAAAGAGGCAGATATCGAAACCATAGGATGGCCTTCAGAAAGTTGAGCAAGTCCATCCCGTCTAGAAGTATAAAAATTAGATAAGACAGGGGACTTGGAAGATATTTTCTTCTCTTGAGGTTGAAAAACCAAGCAACCACTTTCACACTAACAGACAGTTTAAGAACATAGCTTACTTCAAATAAATTGAGCACAAGTTTCCATAGGGACACTTTTCACATGCACTTTTAAAATTGATTGGATCTGGAAGTCTAGGGGGAGCAAACTGGTTTGTTTCTTCAAGTAGGATTGGAACTCGAGGTTTGAGGTAGTGAGCTAACGTATTACGCAACTGGATCAGATCTTTCCGTTCATTATGAGACACAGATATTTCCTGCATCTGCCCTTCTCTAGAATACATGAAAGCAAATTTTCTCATTAATGTCCACCCAACACTACTCTATCTGATACCAGTAGAAAAGACTGAAGTTATTAACCTGAGATATAGAAGTAATCCAGACTCAACATTGATACCCATTCGTGACATCATCATTGTGTAAAGTGTCACTTGTCCACGATGTTCAGCAGAAAATGAAGCTCTGCCTGTTTTCAATTCTAGTGGCATAATCTGAAAATTAACAACGGTTATTTTACTTCAAGAAGACTAAAATTGTAACTGTGAAAAACATTTATTTATCTGCTTGTACCTTCTGGTTTCCTTCATAATCCCTGACATCAACAGAAACATCCACCATTCCCTTGATTCCCAATTTTGGATCCCACAAAGTTTCTTCAATATCACGTATCCCAACAATTTTACCATTCCATTCCTTTGATGAATGTGAATGTTTCCTTGCAATACTTATGTGGCCATTCTTAGGTGTGGACACTGAAGGTGCTTCAAGCCAAGCACTGCAAGGGAACAAAATTGTTATTAAAAACTGAATTATATGTGATCAGGTTAATATATTAAAAACAAACCTTTTCTTCCCATTTGTTTTCTCCCTTCTAGGCTCAATGAATTTTGACACAAAGTCAATAATACGAGGAACAAAGCTAGAAAGTTCCTTCTGGATCTGGGCAACACTCATTTTAGCAGAATAAAGCATTCTTACACAATTCTTTGACGAGATAAGTTGGTCTGCAAGTTCCCTAATTTCGGCTTCAGATTGTTTTCCTTCTTTCAAAACCTGTAATTTTAACACAGTAATATTAATGTAAATTTTTTTGGAAATGTACAAATTTAATTTAAGCATTGGGTGGCAAACCATTTGAAACAGCTCATGAATTATGCTTCCTGTCACCATTATGGGAGAATCACTGTCCATTCCTCTAAAAAGACTGCTAAGTACAGAGCGGCGAGCACAAAACAAAGAACCCACAACAGTTGTACCAGATATCAAGGTGTCAGGATGTAGGACCAAGAGGCCATGCAGGTTGTCCAGTAACCACTCCCCATCAACTTTCTCAGCCTGAAGACCAACTGCATCACCCTCAATAACTGGTGATGCTAGCCTAGAAACAAAAGTATTATTATTTTTTTTTTAAATTTGCTTTCAGCATGTTGATGCAAATTGTTGTGGAGGTACTCACCAGCAGCCTCGGACCCTACACAAGGCTTTACACTCACTTCCAAATTTTTTCACTTTCATAAGAGCTTCCTTGAAAGGAATTTCAATGACTATGGAAATTACTTCACACAACTGAGCTTCATGTAAATCAAAAAAACTTGCATCACCGTCGTTTCTGAAATATAAGAAACATTAATACAAGAAATTTAACAGTTTTATACCACAACAATAAAGTGACCAATACCAACAGGCTGGACATGTATGAGAGCATCTCATCATCATCTTCATTAAATACAGCATGAAGATCATCCAAATTATTCGTAACTGTATCCATTTTATTTCGAGGCTAAAAAATTAAAGAACAAAATATTTTAATTTTATTTTTAAAAAGCACAAAATAAAACAACAAGAATATTTCTGGTAGATCTGTTAAGAGATCTTTTTAAAATGCTTTGGAAGTGACATAAATCATCATAATAAACCATATTCATTTAAGGCTGCCGATTTCAAATATGTTAAAATGATGCATTCCCGTGGCTTCGAAATACATTTCCCAGAATGGCCAGAGAAGCTGAGGACGCGGACTTAGCATGAAAACACGCAAAATTTGTTAAGAGATATCGAAATTTTGCAATTAAACTCGAAAAATAGTTCATACTTGGTAACAAGCCCAGCGTTTCTGCTGTAGAACGGTACTATTCCCATGTTTGTGGGTGTAGTGTGTTCTGTGGTCAAAATGGTTTCATAAAAAGTGTGACACCTTACTCTTGACAATACTCGTTGTTGTCACCACGAAAGTGATGTAAGTGGTAAAGAACGAGTAAAACAAAATTAAAAAGTACAAACAAAAATGGGGAAAGTGACTTGAAGATTAGGGGTCAAGTTACGTAAATACAACAAGTTTTGAGTTGTTTGTTTTTGTCATGATGTCCACAAACCTACCATGCACTTTGTAGGAGATTTCAAATGATCAGTAGGGGATGGATGTTTTCTTGGAGATCGACGAAGCGACATGGCTTTGTTCTCCTGACCAACACTTAATGTGTCTTTTCCTAATTTCAAATGGCATTGTTTTTCCTGCTTCTTGTTTTCAGCTTCTTTCTCTTCCTGAATCAACAACACAGGCACTAATTTTAGTCAATTCTGAAAACTTGTTAGAATTTTAAATGCATAAATAATACCTTCTGAATAACAATAGGTAGAGGATGCTTTCTGGGGGACCTTCTCTCCGGTAGCGGGAAAGTAGCCTTGGTAGGTGATGTTTTCTTTGCAGTATGTTTCAGCGGAGAAATGCCACCTTCAACATTTTTAGTGACAGGATTTTTGGGAGCAAATTGAAGCGCCGGGTACTTTAGCTCTGTCATTTCTGAGCGTACAGGAGACATAAGAACTCTTTTATCAACACGTTTTGAATTACTCTGGAGCTCTTTTTCTCCCTGAGGTCCTTTCTTTGGACTCAAGGCACTTGCGGAAGGAAAGAGGGTTTTCTTACGAGCACTGAAAGTGTTAGTAGAGTGAGAGAGCTTTTTAGTTTTAGTTCCTTGAGGAGACAGATGTTCTAAAATACTTTTCAGAACCTCATCTTCTTCTGCTTTAATTGGAGATATGACTGTTTTTCTTGATTTATCAGATTTATCACAGTTTGCTTTGGTAATATTTATCTTTTCATCACATCCTGCTTTTGAAATATTAGTCTTTTGATTGGGTGATGATTTAAGATGGGCAAGACTAAAAATTACTTTCTTGGGGGAAATTAAAACTTTTGAGCTCTGATTGTTTGGTTCATTGCTCAGAAATCCCTGGTCGCCATGAGACAATTCAGAAATTTTTGTCATTTGCACCGGATCAGTATCAATCCTTTGGGTTCTCAAAGGGCTGTGAACTTTAAATTCCGAAGGGGTGGCTGCAACAATATCTAGACTTTCTTTCCATTTTATGTCTTCTTTCTTTCTTTTTTTAGTGGGGGTGCAGGTTTTGGACTTTGAACTGGAATTGTCATCTTTAAAAGCTGATTTACGCTTTGGTGTACAAGACACATCTGAATGGACACTTTCCACAATGCTACGTGTTGTTTTTTTACTACTACAGCTGACGTTAGCATCTTCTCTAGACCCGGCGGGCGAAGAGGTAATGGTAAAGAATGACGATATAGTTCTCTGGTTTGAACTAGATTTGGCCTGTTAAACATCAAAAGGGGTGAGTAAACTGTCAACACACAAGAAACAAGTACAAACAAGATAACGTACCGAGGTTTTTGAACGCTTCATTCTTGTAATGATGCGGTTACACAGGCTATTATATCAGAAACTTAGGAGATTGGTAGTTGCACTGTTTTCTATCAGTGTCAGTAGATAAAAGCATTGGTGTTCCTTTTCCCAAAACATTCATAACCTAAATTTTCAACTTCTTCCCGCGCTGTGAATGAAAACATTGCCTCCTTCCCATAAGGCTGCGGTACCTATTGGCAGTACATAGCCGGCTGCTATTCGTGTCATAATAATGCCGCACCAAATAATATTTCGAGAACAATATGGGGCACAAGGACAAGAGATTGTTTACATAAAGCCTCCAGGTTGCAACATTCACCTTATTGAAGGAAACTAGCATATTTTTTTCACGTTTCAGTGATTGTTTTTTTTTTTTTTTTTTTTTTTTTTTTTGGTTTAGATCAAAGAAGTATTGTTCCTCTCAACTCCTCCTATACACACAGCATTCCAAGCTTAGTATTTGGAAGTGTAAAAAATTTTTTCCGAGTTGTTTTTTTGCCTCAAGGATACCCTGAAAGTGTTAGCAAAGATTACTTTTCCTACCAATTATGGGACACAATTCAGGTTTGTCTGTCAAAATTTGGCATTTTGTATACTCATCTGGTTTTTGCTGTGGCTGTATTGTAAATGCATGTGCCATTTCATGTCCATTTGCTTTACCAGGCATTATGCAGCTCCTTAAATGGAACACTTACGACTCAGGCCATTATGAAAGGTGTTGGCGTTGGGGATCAGGCAGCAACACCGTTAGCGGCTGCTGTCACTTGGATTCTAAAAGATGGGGCAGGGAATGTCGGAAGAATTGTGTTTGCATGGTGGAAAGGCACAAGTTTGGATGCTAACTGCAAGAAATGGCGCTTATTCGCTGATGTCTTGAATGATTTTGCAATGTTTTTGGAATTGCTGTTGCCATACTTTATGGGCTATTCGACAATGTTGTTGTGCGCTGCTACAGTTCTAAAGAGTATTGTTGGAGTTGCTGGTGGAGCTACAAGAGCAGCTTTGACTCAACACCAGGTAATACTCACAAAATTATGCATTTTTATGCAAATTTACAAAGACACTTGAATTGTTTTCTTAAATGACCAGGCCATCCGGGATAACATGGCAGATGTTTCTGCAAAGGACGGGAGCCAAGAGACCTGTGTCAACCTATTGGCCTCAGTAGCAGGAATAGTACTCCTGACCTGCATTGGAGAATTACAGTAATCAGAGTTCAATTCTAACATTTTTTTTCTACTTGTTTTGCTGCATTGTTTCAAATTTTTCAATTCCAGGCATGTGTGGCTTATGTTTGCCATTTTTACATTTATGCATATATATGCAAATTACCAAGCAGTTAAGTCTTTAACAATTTCAACTCTCAACTCTGCTAGATTGAATATTGTAATTAATACCTACTTGGAGAAGGGCATTGTTTTAGACCCAGATACTGTTAATAAGCAAGAAGCTGTCATTCTAGGGCAAGGGCTGTCTGGTATGTTGAAGATATTTAGAGCTTCTTTCGCAACCTTAAACAATTTAGGGCTCCTTTCTTTCTTATCTCTTGTTTTTCTATTCCAAACTTAGCGAAGAATGTTTGTGGGCATGACATAGCCATAGGAGTATCTGCCGCAACATTTATTCGATCTGCTGCTTTGACAGCTGATCAACTTAAGGTCCTGCATCACTTACACCAGGAATGTGGCTATATGTTGATTCGCTCTAAGAGAGATAAGAGGATTTACATTCTACTTCAGCAGGGCATTAATGCCAACTCAAAAGAAGTAGTGAGATCATATTTTCATGCTGTAATTCTTGGCATAGCTACTTGTATGATCCAAGAAGAAACATATTTGGTATGCATTTAAAGTTATTAAACATAACATATGCTGTAAATTGAATTTTACAATATTATTAGATTACCACCTTTCCTAGCAGGTCACTAAATCATTGTCTGTAAAGAAGGGTAGTCTCATTGAAAAAATAGAAAATGCCCTAAAATCTTCTTCTACTTCACCTAATTTTGAGCAAAGTGAATCATCTGGATTAGAAAATACCCTTCCAACAATGTCATTCATCAATGCTATTATGGCTTCTTTAAAGATTGATAGTACAGAGTCGGAACAGTTCTTGAATTTGCTTCAGGATGCAGGTGAGTTGTAGTTGTAGTTTAAGATGATTTAGTAAAAATTGCTCTTCAAATATCATCTGTCTGTGCAGGTTGGGCAGCAAGTGGGCATCATTTAGACTGTAATGAATGGCGGTTTGTCTGGACAAATCCATAGAAATAAGGGATTCAGTCCACTTAATTGAACTGCTGTTGCAAATTGACATGGATGTGAACCTGCGATACAGTAAATGTTTTCCAGAACTCATTCATTGGAAACTTTTTTCATCTGATCAAGCCACATGTACTGTCAAAGTTATTTTATATAGTTCTTATTTACTTTTGTACCTTTTACAGAGCAGGCAAAAATTTTGTCTTCTCTTTCAGTCTCCTAAACACTAAAATTTTAGAAAATAAAGTAACATATTGTAAAAGTTCATTTTTTTTCCTTCTCTTTCTCTTTTTACATGTGCAAATACACAAAAATCCAAAAATAGATATTTAAGAATTTTTTAACCAGCACATCACAATTAGAAATTTTATAAAATATCCTGTCCTGCAGGGCATGGAAAAATGAAAATGTAAGAAGAAACCTGAGAGAAAAATACAGAAAAATTTAATTTATCAGATTATTGAACAATAACAACATTTTATTAAAAAAGAATCTTACATCTGACACTTCATAAGGCGACAAGGCGGTGATCATGGTCCGTGAAATTTGTGTAAAGTGTCAAAAAGGAATTTACGACCAAGTTCAAGAATCAGTACAGTGTAAGAACATAAAGTGTCAGAAATGGACGCATACTAAGTGTGCAAAAAAACCGGAAGAAAAGCTACCTATAAAGTTTTTTTGTAAAAACTGTTCAAAACCGGACAAAAGTGAGGTTAGAACTCCAGTCAACTCACGTGTCCCTACTCCAAGCTGTCAAGTTAGTGTCACCGGTGTCAGTCCAATGACAATTCAGAGAAACTTACTAAAGAAATCGCCTATCACTGAGGTTGACTCATCCAATATTAAAAAGTTAGAAGACAAATTCCTCATATTAGAGGAAGAATTAATTAAGCTAAGAGAAGTAGTTGGAAACCTAAAGGACAAAGTTTCAACGCTAGAAGAATCCAAATGCATCTGTAGTGAAGAAGTCTCTCAAAAGATAAAGGGCAAGGAAGTAAAAATGGAAGAAAACAAGAAAGAGAGACCATCCCAAATCAACGTCATTCAAATGATAGAAGGGGATGCTCTGATGATACCAAACGAAGTTCCCCTAGTGCACTGTGTAGCGAAGGACCTAAAACTAAGTGACGGATTTGCTAAGCTTGTAAAGGTAAAATATGATTTAGATAGTGAACTAGTGAATTTGAAACCCTCAATTGGCTCTGTGTGTCCACAATGGAGCAGGGATGGCAAATTGATCCTTCACCTAATAACTAAAGAAGAATCTAGAGGAAAACCGAAATGGGATGATTTTGTAAGTTCAGTTCAATCTCTAAAAAATTATTGCATTCAAAATGATATTAATCAAGTTTCAATGCCCAAAATTGGAACTGGCTTGGATGGCCTCAAATGGAAAAGAATTATGTGTCTTCTCAAGTCCACATTTCAAGAAGTAAACACCAATGTATCAATATATTATCTCAGGGATGAACATGAACTAAAATACAGAAAAAATCTAAACAACAAAGTAATGAAGAATAATCAAAAGGTTGACAAACCAGTTGTAGAAATTCTTGGAGACAGCCAAGTCAAAAATATGGGAAGCATTCTACAAGACGAAATAAGAGAAGCTTCGACTTGTGTTACCTCAAAACCAAGTGCTACCACCAAAGATTTAACAGACGATTTAAATTTAAATATGTCTCATCTTACTCCTAAGGACTTCATGGTTTTTGTTTCTGGTACCAATGACAGTGAAATGTATTTAGAACACAGGAAAGAAATGATCAGTCAATCCAAACACACAAACATAATAATAGCCAACTGCCCCATGAGATTCGATGATGAAGAGCTCTATAGAGAAGACATACTGAGATATAACAATACTTTAGAAGATTTTGTCAACAAAGAATCAAAAAGATTGAAAACTGAAGATAGAGTTCATTGGCTAGATCTAAATAAAATTCTGGGCAGATACCACTTTACTCAACATGGTTTACATCTAAATATAAAGGGCAAAGAAAGAATAGTAAGAGAAATATATAATATAGTGAACAATAAGTGGTCTTCCAACGGAGAAGATGAGGACAAAGAAGAAAAATTAAACTCTTCCAATAGCAATGACATGGAAAAAGAAAATAATGAAGACTACATCAATGAGATGATGGAAAATGAAGAAGACTCAAGATTTGGTCTTTTTGACTGATTCTGACAAGCAAGCAAAATCAAAATCAATCTCCAAATTATCCATCGTTTCTTTAAATGCAAGATCAGTGAGGAACAAACTCAATGTAATCAACAAAGTCATAGAAGAAAATAATCCTGATTTCCTAATAATATCGGAACATTGGCTTCAAGAAGAAGAGGTAGACCTCATTAATTTTAAAGACCTAAAGAAATTAGCATCACACTGCAGAAGCGATTTAAGAGGTGGGGGAGTAATGATACTCATGAGAAATAGTATTGAAGTAAAATATGAAATCATAAATGAAGTTAAGTCTCTTGCCCAAGATTGTATCTGTGAAATCTCTGCCATCAAGCTCTTATTAAGACCTAAACCTATTGTTCTCATTGCTATATATAGATCTCCTTCTTATAACTCTGGGGAAAATTGGAACCAGTTTATTAGTATTATTAATGAAGCCTTACTCAAAGTTGATCCGTTAGTAAATGAAATTTATATTATAGGAGACTTTAATGTAAATCTGATTGAAAAAACAAATAGGTCTCTTGAATTAACTGATCTGTTTGAGGCTGCAAATCTCTTTCCAATCTTCAATGACTCCACTAGAAAAAATCTAATATCTGGAAAAGATTCAGCCATTGATAATATTTTTTCAAATAACCTGTGTATTAGTAGTAAGGAAATAATAAGAAACTTTTCTCTCTTTGATCATGATATACTGAAAATAACAATAGAGAGAAAGAAACAAAATAGTAAAACCAAATATAAACTGGGCAGAAAACTAGACAATGCAAATCTGGAAGCATTAAAAAATGTTATACTTAGAGAATCCTGGTACGAAGTAATTAATGAAAGCAATGTTAATGTAGCATATGAAAACTTCATATCGACTTTGAATTTTCATCTTGACTCTGTTTGTCCAGTGGTAAAATCTAAAATTGCTCAAAAAAAGTCAAAAAAGACTGTATGGTCCAATGAAGTGCAATATTATGAAAACTTAATTGCTTTAGCAGAAATGTCCTTAAAATTGGGTAATGTTAGTAATCAAGAGGCCACTCATAAGAGTATTAAAAAATTTAAGAAAAATTTGAAAAAGGCCTATGACAACTCAGTTATAAGGGCTAATGATGAAATTATCCATAAAGCCACTAATATTAGTAAAACCACCTGGAATATTATCTCTAAAGCCAAAAATGAACTAAAATCTAAACCTTCTTTATCTCTTAAAATTAACGGGGAAATTAGTGATGATATGCTAAAAATTGCAAACGAATTTAACACATTCTTTTTGGAAATCCCTCAAAAAATTGCTCAATCTCTTGATCCTTGCATATTTGATCTAAGCACTGTTGTAAAAACGGAATCCTCTGTATTCTTATATGATTGTACTCCATCAGAAATTGAAAAGCATATTGGAACTTTAAATAATAAGAAATCAACTGGTCTTGATGGCATCTCAAATTCATTAGTCAAATCCATTGGACACTATATTGCTACTCCTTTGGCTCATATTATTAATCTTACAATGTCCTCTGGGATCTTTCCAGATTTAATGAAGCAAACCCTAATTAAACCGCTTCATAAAAAAGGAGATAAAGATATCACTGCGAACTATAGACCAATTGCTTTAACTTCCCCTTTCTCTAAAGTTGCCGAAAAAACATACCTTCAAAGAATCTTAGGGTTTCTAAGAAAGAATAAAATTATAGATCCAAATCAGTACGGTTATCAACCAAATAAATCAGGAATAGATGCTGTTGTACATGTTTACGATTTTATACAAAAATGTAAACAAGAAAAGTGCTTGTGTTCTGCACTTTTCTTGGATTTAAGCAAGGCATTTGATTGCGTTAATCATTCTTTACTCTTAAACATAATGGAAAGGTATGGTATAAGAGGAATTTCGCTAGATTTGGTTAAGTCGTATCTTGAGAATAGGGTTCAAGTTGTAGGTGTTGATGATGTAAATCTGGAGGGAAATATCATTAGCTCTAAAAGAGGTATCGTCTCTGAAGGAGTTCCTCAAGGTTCTATTTTTGGACCTAATATGTTTATTCTTTATTCTAATTGTATACGCCTTATCCTTAAAGCCAGTCTTGCTGAAGTGGTTCTCTATGTAGATGATACAACTATATTAATACCAGGGAAATCAATGGAGGAAATTCAATCAAAAACAACTCAAGTTCTAGAAAAAGTTTATATGTTCTTCTCCTCTCTTGGACTAGCTCTAAATTTAGAAAAGACTATATGGTTGGTTTTTAATAATTCTAAAAATGAAGTCCTTAATTTGTTAGTAAAAGATATACCCATTAGTAATAGTCTTGATGTAAAATTTCTTGGTCTTCATATATCTTCAAAATTAAAATGGACTAACCAAGTGAATGCTATTGCAAAGAACTTGAGAAGAGGTAACTTTATAATCAAACAAACATGTCAAATTTTAAGCCTTCAGGCCAATATAAAAGTTTTCAATGCCTTTATCCAATCCTTCCTCTCCTATGGTATAATAATCTGGGGAGGTGAAAATGGAAATAAAACCCTTCTACTAAAAATTTTTAGAATTCAAAAGAGGGCTTTGAGGCTGGTTAATAAAAAGGATAAGGCTTATCCATGTAGAGAGTTATTTAAAACAAATAAAATCATGACCTTGTATTCTTTGTATATTTATCATGCTTCTATGTATGTTAAAAAAAACCTATCAACCATCTTTCATCTATACCATTCTAGTCGTAATACAAGGTCATGCTCATATAAAATAGAAAATAACTCTTTTCCCGTAAATTCAGTAAAATATAATCTTGTTAATGTCTATAATCATCTTCCCCTCTCTATAAAGTCAAGTTCTAGCACGGAGGTCTTTAGAAGACATATAAAAACATTTTTAATTTCTCATGCATTTTATAATATGGAAGAATTTTGGAGGTTGTAAAATAGGCTGTGCTATCAAATATATATATATGGATGTCCTGTTTCTGATTTTGTACTATGTTGTGCTTTGACTGTATTTTTCAAGAAAGATCTGTGTTCATATCTTGTATTGAAAAAGACACAAATAAATACTAATACTAATACTAATACATTCAGAAATAAATTTGTTAGGTCCCTCCTGTTTCTGCTCTTGGTGTCTGAGATAAATGTTTTATAACGTCAACCCAGTCCCAACCTCTTGCTTTCTGTCCTTTAGAATCAGTTGCCCTATCCCACTGCCTTCGTTTCTGTGCCTTGGTCAATTGTTCTTTCTTTTCTTTGGGCTTGGCTTCAGAGTCCTAAAAACAGTAAATGTTTTGTAAACATAAACAATAACTTAGAACAAAATATTATAAAAATCAAAAGAACTTCAGAGATTCATGGTTGGTTAAGTTTCAAAATATAATAACTCACTAAGCTGCTTGCTCCTAGTTGAACTCTTTCCATTGATGCAGTTACAGACTGCAATGATTCAGGTTGTTCTTTTAAAAGTTCATCCAACTTTTCTTTTATAGATTCAAAGATCGTATATGTCATAGGCATCCCTAAATATTCTTCAGCTTCTGATTCTATGTGCTTCACAATTGCTTCCTTTACAGGTGTGAGTCTAAAAATCACCATATGTGTAAGCAAAACAATAATTTAACCATTTAAAGAAAAAAATATGAACTTCAAGTCAAAAAGTGAAGAGCACTCACAAATTTCTATTGTAAAATGTTTCCATGTTGATGGTTGGTTTCTCAGAGGGATATGTGGGACCCCATGAGATTTCTAAGACAAATGATCTTGAGGCACCATCTTCGCCATACTGCAAAAGGACATTACAATATTAATAAAAATACACTCAATTTTTAAAACTGACCCACTACTAAAAGTATGTAACCAAATAATTAATCATACTTTGTACTGATAAACTGTAGGTGACAATTGCTTGAATGAAGGATCTCCATCGTATATTGACATGAGAACTTCCTGTTCATCTGTTTGTTGCTCGGCATCAGACATAATACTACAACAGAGAAGAGGCCACAGAAAATGTTGTTTTAACTATCAATGGGATTCTCGATGGCAAATATATTCTTTTGGAAGCCCAGGAAAGACAGTGAACACCATCTTGCTCACATCAGAAATGCTGGCATAACACCATAAAACCACAGAAAGAACACAAGGTTACGTACAACATGGTGTTCTCATTACAAATACGACCACCGTCAAGATCTAAATATGATACAATAAGCCTGTTCCGTTATAATTTAATTTACGGCTTGCTTACCTGATACTGGAAAACTACTCTAAAATGAGTGTAAACAGAATATAAACATCCGGGCAATAGGGCTTGAGAAGAGTGAGAGAGAGCTGAGCAGAAGCAGAAAACGTACAGTTCGATTTCTCTTACTATGGATTGATGCCCAAATGCAGGTGCACCAACGCTGGTTTCACGAAGGTAGTTGGCATTTCTGGAGCTGCTGCAGCTGCAGTGGCAGCAGCTGGCCAGCTGGCTCTCAGCCTCACAGCAGCCGCCGCAGCAGCCGCCACTACTGTACACCGCGGGACCACTCTAGTTGTGGACACCAAGAACCGGAATTTCGCTTTGACGTGGACAGTCTTGCGGCGGCGTCGTCGGGCTTTGCACGGTGGCTTGGGTTTGGCTGAAGGACCTAGCTCGCAAAATGCGCAAATTTTCCTGGACCAGCCGCGCCCTTGGCGTTGCCACCCTTCTGCTGATCGGCTTCATTGTCGTAGCCCAGTCCCAGGACTCGAAGAAAGGGCCCAAAGTGACTCAGAAGGTGAGAGAAGTTTGAATGGTGGTCTTGGTCATTGTGGAGATCTGATTGATAAGGCCGGTCAGTCTTAAGGCAAGCAGGTTCTTTGTCCTCTGCCGGCAAATCTCCGTCCAAGTGTCGGTCTTCTGGTGGACTTAAAATCACGCCAGGGTTTGACTTTTAGGTTGTGTCTCCTTTCTTGTGGAAGACACAATGACGTAGTGAACCAACTTTGGAGAGGTCACTGAACCACCATGCCCTCTGGACCTTTTTCTGCGGCCACTTGCCTTTATTGAAAGATTGCACCCTGTAGACTGAGCACTCTTGTGTGCAGCAAGTGGTATTTTTGTTAACCTGGCCATTCATTCATATATTATTCAGTTGATTTGTTTTATTCTTCTTTGAACTCGCCTTCAGCGTCCCTGTATTCCTTTTCATTAACATAATCATTGCCGTGGATTTGTTTCAGGTGTGGTTTGACATCAAAATTGGCAGCGAAAATGTGGGACGTGTTGAAATTGGCGTCTTTGGCAAAACTGTGCCCAAGACTGCAGAGAACTTCATTGAACTAGCTAAGCGTGAAAAAGGAGAGGGCTACAAGGGCAGCAAATTCCATCGTGTCATCAAGGACTTCATGATCCAGGGAGGTGATTTCACCAAGGGTGATGGCACTGGTGGCAAGAGCATCTATGGTGATAGGTTTGAGGATGAAAACTTCAAGCTGAAGCATTATGGTGCTGGCTGGCTTTCCATGGCTAATGCTGGAAAGGACACGAATGGTTCTCAGTTCTTTATCACTACCAAGCAGACCCCCTGGCTTGATGGTCGCCACGTTGTCTTCGGGAAGGTCCTGAAGGGAATGGTATGTTGAAGAAACGCAATAATTTTTAAAAATATAAACGACTGGGGCATCTAAGCTTAAAGTTCTCCTTGTTTCAGAGTGTCATTCGTCGCATCGAGTCCACCAGCACTGATGGCCGTGATCGCCCTACCCAGGATGTTGAAATTGTTGATTGTGGTGTTGAGGAGATTGCTGAGCCATTCGCAGTGGCTAAGGAAGATGCCACAGACTGATCAAATTATTAAGTTAAGGCTGCAGCACCTATTTGGCTGTGTACAAATGCAAGCTGTGACATTGTAAGAATTTTATTTTTTTTATGATTTTATATGGGCCATTTGTACTGGTGCAATCCTTTTCCCCAGCAAGCTCAAAATTAATATTCCAAAATAGTTGTCTGATTTTGAAGTTTTTTGATACACATTAATAAATTAAGTAAATACGTTATTTCTTAATTATGAGTTTTCCATTTTTGAGCAGTAAACAGATACAGTGCATTTTTATTATTAGGTCAACGTTTTTAATATCTTATAACACGGTTTCAGAGCATTAAGTCGTGAGGCTTGTCTTGCTCAATTGATTCCCATCACGGGATGGCTTTACCACCTTACACAAGAAATATGCCAGGGGGTACGACCATCACGGGATGGTTTCACCCCCTTCACGAGAAGAGATCGGGCGCAGCGCGGTGCAACGGCGGCGCGCGGATATTTAAACGGCCGTTTGCCATAACAGTCTGGGTAGGGTTGTTTTAGTCATCCCAAACGACCATTGGAGGGACCAGTCCCCCCACGCCTGCCCGCTAGAATTTTGGACCTGTACCTCCACCCTTCTGAGGGCCTCCAAAGAAAGGGCTCTTTATCATTTTGAAGAATATTTATTTTTGATCACACATCTAGCTCAAACTTTAACATCATGTCAGAGGAAAATTAATGTTTCCTTCAGTAGTTTTCTCCTAAAAATCACTTTTTAACAAACATATTATTAATTTAGTAACACAGAAATATAAAGTTGTCTTTTATTTTCAATCATAATGAACTCGTTCGGGAAAAGTCCACCAAGATGAAACGTTTCAAAGAATTCAAGAACTGCATTCTTTGTCAAATAAATATTTTTATATATGATTAAACATGGTCAGTTCATTTAGCACTCTTCGTTTTTCTGCTGCATTTTAACGGTTAGCAGATCTAGAAGACAAGAATATAAGGAGGAAGACTTTGCTGTTTGGTAAGAAAGAATTGTAGCTCCCTTCAAGTGATTGTCATTGAAATCAGAAAAGGTCTTAAAGAATCACAGAAAGAGGCTCTGATTTTGTTCAGAGCTATCATAATACAGTCTTCATGTTACAAAAACAAAATTGTCAAGTATTGGTACATTATTATGGCACATAACATTAAAGTTAAATATTGATTTGGCATTTTTGTGTGAGGTCCAAATGAAATTAGAAATTATTTGTCTCTGATTTTTCCTTAACACTATAGTATACCTTTCCAAATCACCCTAGCATCATCACCCAACTCAAATACAATTAACTCTAGACGACATCTGTACATATCACACACACAAATTCGAGAAATTCCATTTCCCCTACAAGTATGAATTAATTAAGTATTAATTAATTCGTCAAGATCAGCTCCGATAGGTCTTTTTGATGACCAGGCTCGTTGGCCGCTCCAGACTAGCATCCTGCGAGGCGAGCTGCCCGACGGAGTGCGGGTGGAGGCAGTTGGGCGCCGTCGTCGGCAGGGCGGACTCCTCTGACAGGGACCTGAAGGCCTCGAGGCCGTCCCTGGGGGTGGCCGGGGGCCTCGTCTGGCAGAGGCCGGCTTTGGGGCTGGGAGAGGTCCTGGGCGAGGTCCTGGGCGAAGCCCTGGAGGAGGCGGACACGGAGACGGAGGACCCGGTAAGGTTGATGACCGAGTCCGTGGTGGACAGCGCGGACAGCCCATCGTGGGACAGGGACGCCCCCCGGACAGCTTCCGGGGACAAGCTGACGGCCGCGCTCTCCTCGAAGTACCCGTTGTCGGCGCTGAACTGGCGGTGCCTCGAGACGCTCCGCGGACTGGCCGAGTAGCTGGCCACCGAGCTGGACGAGGACTGCGTCAGGAACTTGGGCCGCGGTGAGGTGGACGCCGACGCGAAGCCCGCGCACGGCTCCGCTGACTCCGCTGCAACGCACCATAGCGAACTGCTCGCCCCCGCCGCGGGGACCCTGGCCCCGAGCTCAACCGGGTCGGAGCCGGGGTCGGTCGGGGAGGGCTGGCAGGGTGTGGAGGACTTGACGGACACGGTGGGCTGTTCGCGTTGCAGCTCCGGAGCGCTGGGTGGTGAGTGCACCAGGGCCACCACGTCCTTGATCGGGGTGACGGACGGCGTTGCAGTCGAGTCCGAGTCGTCGACGTACTGCAGCTGGTCGGCGTCTCGGCAGGTGAAGCTGGGCGGCGGCGGCTCCAGGAATGTCGAGGATCGCGCTGAGCGCGTCAGCGCGGACATGGTGTTGACGGAGAAGGCCGCGGTGCGCTCCCGGGGCGCGGGGGGCAGCTCTTCGTCGAGGTCCTCCGGTGTACTGAGGTCCTCGCCGTGGTCCTGGTAGCGATAGGGGTCCCGGTACGAGTCGTGCTCCGGGTAGCTGTCCCCGAAGGCCAAGTACGACTCGTCGTAGTACGAGCGCAGCTGGTGCAGCACGCTGGTGGACAGCGACGGCGATGACTGGTCGGACGGCGTGGAGTCCCGCCGCTGGGTCTTCTTGAGGCAGGACGGGCGACGCGCCTGCGGCTCCGAGCCGCCGGCCGGGGCTGGCGCTTCTGCTGTGGGACTCTCCTCCAGCAGACTGAACTTGGCGCGGTTCTTGAGCTCCGCCGGGTAGTACGCGTTGGCGATGGCCTCGTACTCCTGCTCCGGCGAGGACGTGCGCCGCCGGTCCGGGTGCCGCGCCGAGAGATGCGAGGACGATACCGGGTCCACGCCATCCTCGTCCTGCGACAAAATTCAGGCCAAAAGTGTGAAGATATTTCTGCCATGTTCGCGAGACTCTCCGGGCGATAATTGCAATGCTCAAAGAGTCTCGGGTTCTTTTTCTTTGCCCCTCCCCCCCCCCCCCCAAAAAAAGGAAAATGTTTTCTGCCAGTTTACGACGAGTACCTGCGAGGTGTTGGAGCAGCTACCATAGCCGGTTCCGGACGGTGAAGAGTCGCTGAGGCCGCAGCGGCAAGGGTACGCGCCGCCCGGCGCCTCCACCTGCACGTTCCGGAAGTACTCGGTGAGCTGCGGGTCAAGGTTAGCGTGCGAGCGGCGGGCAGCGCGCTCGAAGGACGCCCGCACCCAGTGCCGCTCCGGGTCCGGGTCCGGGTCCGGGTCCTGGTCCGGGTCCGGGTCCGCGCTGGGGCTGGACTCGCGCCCTCGCTGCCGCCGCTCCTCCGGCCCCGCCGCGTCCTCGCGATCCTCCTCCGGAATGCTGATTGTGACAGACGGCCTCAGTCCCGCACTGGCTTCTAGTTCCGCTTCTGGTTCCACCGCGGCCGGCGCCGCCTCGAGTAGGCCGGGCGTGGAGGGCGGCGTGGAGGGCGGCGTGGAGGGCGTGTCGTCGGGTGCGGAGGTGGGGGTGGGGTCCGGGACGGAGCCGGAGCCGGGCCCGCCGAGCAGCCCGCCAAAGGACAGCCCCGGGCGCTGCGGCAGCGAGAAAGACACGGCCCGGCGGTGGCGGCGCCTGGCCGCGCCCACGCAGGTCTGCAGGCAGGAAGGACACTGAATAAGATTATATAAGGAATATTAAGGGGTAAGTTGCCTTTACTCTCAATTAGGACGGTGAGCCGAGCCGCGGGGGAGTTGGGACGGGCCGCAGGGGACACTCTGCTCTGCTAGGCTCACCCGCAGCTGGCGTCTCCGAGATACCGCTGGCTCAATGGGACTCCTGGATATTATTTGCGTCTGAATGAAACCTTTGTGGGTCAGGTTAAACAGTACCGATATTTCGGAGTGTCGCGAGGCTATCACGTGTTCTGTTTCAAGGGTTGCAGCGCCTCGTCTACATAGTTAAGTTGAGGGGCCGTTACCGGTCCTTCACTCGAAAAAAAATCATTGCACACTTTGAAACAAGATCGGTAAAAAAATAGAAAAAATCAAGAAAAAACAGAAAAAACTCTAGGAAATTTATAAAAAAAAAAATCATTTAAAAAAAATAAGGGAAAATTATGAAAAATCACGAAAGAACATAAAAATCTGAAAAATTGGTTGACGCTTGAATTTATTGTGAAGATAGGACCCCTCGCCATTACCTTGCCGTTGCCGTACATTGATCTCAAACTGCAGCTAGTATCTTAAATTAATTTTAAAAGCTTCACACTTTTGCGTTTCTGTCATCCCCTTTCACGTGCCATTTTCTGAACGTTTGCTAAATATTCTTAGCTAGCTCACCTCGGAGCGGCGCCGGCAGGGCCGGAGCGGTCCCAGCGGGCCCAGCCCCAGTCCCAGCGCCCTGTCCTGCGACCTGCGTGCGCGCGCCTGGCGCTTGCGGACCTCGTGCAGCAGCGAGGTGAACTCCGCCTTGAGGCACGACAGTCGCGCCGCGTCCTGGCCGCCGCCGCCGCCGCAGACCTCGCCGTCGCCCTCCGCGGCGTCCTCGCTGGCCAGCCGCTCCAGTTCGCCCTGGACGTAGCACAACCTGGTCGTCAGCTGTGCGGCACAGAGTGAGGCGAGAGTGAGCGGTGAGTGACCTTGAGGGCAGAGGCGCAGGGCAGTGCAAAGAGGAAGAGAGACAAGCAGCGGGGTTGTGTGTGTTTGGGGGGTTGCAGAGTGAACCAAAGAGAGCCGAGTGAATGGAGCAAGAATAAGAGTTTGAGAAGAGACAAAGAAGAGCGCATGCCAGGGAGGCGGCAAAATATGGAGGCTGAAAGAAGGGTGAGCAGAACACAAATGCGAAGAGATAGGGAGCGTAGAAAGAGAAGGAGGGCCGGGGGAAGAGAGAGGGGGGGGGGGGCGGAGGGAAGGTGGGAGGGAGAGAAGAGCCGTACACATACTCGTATATTAAGGCGTAACTGCACGCTTGAAAAAGGCGTTCAGTTATACTTGAAGAGGCTACGCTTGAAATAAGGCGTAGGACAGATATTCTCCCATTCATTTAGATAGAAAATCCAAAAAAAATCTCTTGAAAAAACAGCAGCTGTTTCTGTTTTTTTTTTTTTAATATTTTTTTTTTAAACAATATAGAGAGTTTAAGGAACGCAGAACAAATTTTACTTTTTCTCTTCTACCAATATTGGTAAATTTATAACAAAGAGAAAGCTTGTTATTGCGGCTCTGCTTGGCCAAAAAATGTGTCGGGGTTCGTACGCCACCCTGTACAAATTGTTCGGCTTCGGTTCGCAAAACTTCACAAACGTTTGCAAAAATTCATCGAAATTCAACTAAAGATTTAAGTCGGAGTTGTTGAAGTTCAGATGAAAATACACCGAAGGAAAGCCTATTTCCACGAGGCCCGTACCCGTTCCCGTCTGCTTCTCGGACAAATTGCTGCTCCGGGACGGCGCGAGGCAGCATAAGAGGCTATGTGCAGTGCACCTGGCCTTGCTTACAAGAGTCCCCCCCCTCCCTCCCCCCTCAATTCTTCTCCGCCTCCCGCCCTAGATGGGGATGAGCCGAGCAGGCTGAGCTGAGCTGACTCGAGCTGAGCTCGGGACGTGCCGCCTCAGCCTCAGCCGAGCCGCGGCTCTAGGCTCTGCGGGCTACGGGTCCTTCACTAAAAATAATAATTTTAGAAAAGGTATACACCCTTTAACAAAATCAGTAAAATATCAGAAAATACAGGGAAAACAAAAGAAAGAACAAATCAAGAAAAATCAGGAAAAAAAACATCAGCTAAAATCACGAAAAACTAGAAAAATGGGTTAACGCTTGAATTTATAGTGAAGGACCTCTCGCTAGAAGCCCGCTGCCTCCACAAACGCAGATCCTGTGGGTATGTTTGCGTTATTTGCTGTGGTGCGGGGGCGGGGCAGGGAGATATTGGGGCCCGGGGCGGGCCACACCGCGGGGTTGGGGAGGGCAAACCTGCCGCCCAGCCCAGCGCCATGACCCGCACAGACGACAGCCCTACACTGTCTTTTTAAGGTGTACCAAAAGGAGGTGTATGCAGTATGCAGGTCGTTCTCTAGCGCATAGCGGGGGCAGAGGCGGGCGGGTCGGGGAGGAGTGGTGCCTGACGGGGCGTGGGGCGGTGTGGGTACAGGCGTAATTATAGCTGACAAAAATGAGTGCAGGTGCTTCGCGCGTTGCCTTCTTTTAGGGAGAAACTTCAAATGCGAATCTCACCTCGACGATTCTGATTGTTGTTAAAAAATAATAATAATAATAATAATAATAATAATAATAATAATAATAATAATAATAATAATAATAATAATAATAATAATAATAATAATAATAATAATAATAATAATAATAATAATAATAATAGAAAATTTTTGTCTTTCGGGGAAAAAGAAAATACGTGAGGGGAAATCGCCCTTATTCTTACGTCCCTGGTATCGGGGCGCATGCTCATGCATGCACGCTGGCTGCTCACTCACCTCTCCGACAGGGGAGCCCTGCACGTCGGCGCGCCGCACGGAGGGTGGCGGCCGCGCCTCGCCTGGAGCGCGCCGGTGTCGCAGCAGGCGCCACAGCAGCTCGATCTGCAGGGCGAAGAGGAGTATGAACGGAGCATGCGCTGAGCATGCGCTGAGCATGCGCTGAGCATGCGCTGAGCATGCGCTGAGCGAGCCCGCACGCACCGTGGAGCGAAGCGCAGCGAAGCGCTCGACGAGTTTACAGACTGGAATCTGCTTTAGGCGAGCAGTTAACCGAGTTAACCACCTTCTTTTGTTTTATTTTGAACATCACGCTACTCGAAAAATTGAGTCTACATCAGTTGTCCGACCTTTTTTTGTCCGACCTCGGGATTTTTGCGGCCGCCACCGTCACACGTTTCTTTTCGTCCGACCTCATTTTGTGCGACCTGGCAGTCGGGGTGTCATAGTTATTTTTTTGTCCGACCTCGTTTTCTCCGTCCCCAACGAACCGTTAGAGTAGCCTGCTATCCTTTGCGATGCAGCTCGATTGTCCGACCTGATACTTTTCCCCAAATCTAAAAAAGTGCCTTGATTTTTTCTGACCTTGTTTACAAGGGTAAAGTGGAGAAGGAATAGGTATCATGGTCGGAGCATGCACCAAAACAATTGTATAACAACTCAAATTCATTTTAATTTTTCATTTTTAAAGAGCTATTTTAAAAAATGGAAAAATTGGTAGGCCCCTACCTAACTCGCAACCTGCGAGCCCCGCCTGCTTAACTTCGGAGTTCTGATGGGATCCGGTGTGTTCCAGGCGACCGCCACCCCGCGGGCACGAGAAGTCCTCTCCACTTCGGGGAGAGTCCCCGCTTAAGGCTGGCGGCCTGTCAGGCCCGCCGTACTACCCTATTTAAACAGCGCCTTGAAGCCGTAGGTAGCATTTCGGACCAACGACTGGGCACCACCGGACCGCATGACCGGTCAGTGGGAGGTAAAGGCAAGGCAGGACGATAGAGGGGGAGAAAAGCAGAAAGAGAAGTTTTTGCGGAAGAGTAAGCGTACGGTTGGTTAGACCTGTACTGACCCGCTCCCGCACAGGTCATGGAAAAGCTGTTTACTAAGGAGCCAGATTCATAGGCCTTACTTCCCCACGAGGGACCACCCCCCGTGGCATGGGACGGAACTTCCTGACAACTCGCTTTCGCTGCCAGTGAAGAACCTACCTGGGAATTGAACCCAGGCCCCAAGTGCCGAGTCTCATGACACCCCGCGGCTTTCGTGGTACTAAGACCACTAGACCGTCGGCGATTCCACGAGGGAGCTCCGTTGAAATGGGGGGTTTGAATTCCACTCCAGGCTGCTGTCCTCGGAAAAATTTATTTTTCGCGAGATTCGAACCTGGGTTATGTGGCTCGCGGGACAACACTGAGCCGGCACGGTTACGACGCCACGGTACACAATGCCTGCCTACTAGGGGTGACGCTGCGAAGAGCCGTAGTCGCCGACGAACCTGTACCGGTGGCGTCATCAGTACGCCTGCTCTCCATGCAGCAACACAGCCCGGCCGCGTGGCGACATTGGCATGCACATCGGCACCGTAAATAGCACTGGGTAGGCAGAGGTTCGAATATCGATCATCAATTCATTCTTTTTTTTTTTCCTTTTTCTTTAAGAAGCTTTGTCTCTTTGCAGTTGCCCAAAGGCACGCAAGTACAGTGGATAAAAAGAAAAAGTAGGTTTTATCAATTGAGTCAAAACAAATCCACACTCCATATTGAAAGTGTGGATTTGTTTTGACTCAATTGATAAAACCTACTTTTTCTTTTTATCCGCTGTACTCGCGTGCCTTTGGGCAACTGCAAAGAGACAAAGCTTCTTAAAGAAAAAGGGAAAAAAAAAGAATGAATTAATGATCGATATTCGAACCTCTGCCTACCCAGTGCTATTTACGGTGCCGATGTGCATGCCAATGTCGCCACGCGGCCGGGCTGTGTTGCTGCATGGAGAGCAGGCGTACTGATGACGCCACCGGTACAGGTTCGTCGGCGACTACGGCTCTTCGCAGCGTCACCCCTAGTAGACAGGCATTGTGTACCGTGGCGTCGTAGCCGTGTCGGCTCAATGTTGTCCCGCGAGCCACATAACCCAGGTTCGAATCTCGCGAAAAATAAATTTTTCCGAGGACAGCAGCCTGGAGTGGAATTCAAACCCCCCATTTCAACGGAGCTCCCTCGTGGAATCGCCGACGGTCTAGTGGTCTTAGTACCACGAAAGCCGCGGGGTGTCATGAGACTCGGCACTTGGGGCCTGGGTTCAATTCCCAGGTAGGTTCTTCACTGGCAGCGAAAGCGAGTTGTCAGGAAGTTCCGTCCCATGCCACGGGGGGTGGTCCCTCGTGGGGAAGTAAGGCCTATGAATCTGGCTCCTTAGTAAACAGCTTTTCCATGACCTGTGCGGGAGCGGGTCAGTACAGGTCTAACCAACCGTACGCTTACTCTTCCGCAAAAACTTCTCTTTCTGCTTTTCTCCCCCTCTATCGTCCTGCCTTGCCTCTACCTCCCACTGACCGGTCATGCGGTCCGGTGGTGCCCAGTCGTTGGTCCGAAATGCTACCTACGGCTTCAAGGCGCTGTTTAAATAGGGTAGTACGGCGGGCCTGACAGGCCGCCAGCCTTAAGCGGGGACTCTCCCCGAAGTGGAGAGGACTTCTCGTGCCCGCGGGGTGGCGGTCGCCTGGAACACACCGGATCCCATCAGAACTCCGAAGTTAAGCAGGCGGGGCTCGCAGGTTGCGAGTTAGGTAGGGGCCTACCAATTTTTCCATTTTTTAAAATAGCTCTTTAAAAATGAAAAATTAAAATGAATTTGAGTTGTTATACAACTGTTTTGGTGCATGCTCCGACCATGATACCTATTCCTTCTCCACTTTACCCGTGTAAACAAGGTCAGAAAAAATCAAGGCACTTTTTTAGATTTGGGGAAAAGTATCAGGTCGGACAATCGAGCTGCATCGCAGAGGACAGCAGGCTACTCTAACGGTTCGTTGGGGACGGAGAAAACGAGGTCGGACAAAAAAATAACTATGACACCCCGACTGCCAGGTCGGACAAAATGAGGTCGGACGAAAAGAAACGTGTGACGGTGGAGGCCGCAAAAATCCCGAGGTCGGACAAAAAAAGGTCGGACAACCGATGTGCTTCGGAAAAATTCCGAGGAAAATTCAGGAATAATTAAGTCAAGCAAAACTGAGGGGAAAATTTTAAGAAAATCTATGGACAGTCGGAACAAGACGGAACAAGACATCTATAATGACATCCAAGAACAATCAAAAAAACTTCAAGGAACCTCAGAAAATTTATGATATTCTGTCACGAAAATCCGAAGGTGTTTTCTCCTCGGGGGGAAAAAAGTGAAGAGGAAGCTCAGGGGCCTGGCGCGAAAGGCGCGTCCTCTCTCACCTGCACGTTGAAGTGCTGCAGGAGCAGCGTGCCGGCGGGGCCGAGTGCGCCGTCGGAGGCGACGGTGACGAACACCTGGTCGGCGTAGGTGAGCACGGACACGGCGATGCCGAGGCGGCCTGGTGCGGGCTGCAGCGGGTACACGGCCTTGAGCACGCCGCCGCCCACCAGGACGGTGGAGGCCGGCCCCGCCAGCGTGGCGAACTGGATAGAGGCCTTGTCCGTGAGGGAGGCGAGCAGGCGGCCCGCCCATGACCCGCCCAGCGAGCCGGCCAGGTACACCACCTCCGGGTCTGCGGCACAGCACACCAGCAGCGCTCGTCAGCAAGGACGGCGGGAGGGGAGGGCGCCCTGCACCCAGGGCGGGGCGGGGCGGGGCGGGGCGGGGCGGGGCGGAGCACCATACCACACGACGCGATGTGAGGCATCCGAAGGGCGGCAGTTTTCGCTTCATGAAACGTTCTAGTAGCAGTTGATGGGACTGGTGTTTCAAAGCAAGTCCCAAGTCCTCCCTCTCCCAGCACCCCGTCACAACCAGTCCGGCGCCGGCGGCCCGCAGCCTCACGCTCCCACGGCCCGCCGCTCCCCTGTAAGCGCTAACCTTGCCTGCCTTGCCGTGCGTCACCACAACCAGGACGCTGACCACACCGAGATGTCTGCTCGACCCCTCCCCTTCCCCTTCCCCCATGCGCCCCGGCCGCAACACCCGATACCGCCACGCAGGCAGCTGCGGTCAGAACGGAGCTGGAGCCGCTGCCTGTGGAGACCAGACCGCACCCCTTCCGTATCAGTACCACCTGCCGTGCCGAACCGCCTGCCGCAGCGGCGAGGCCTCGGACACCCACCTGCAGCTGCTCGCAGGTACTGCAGGCACCTCCTGGTGTCCCGCAGGCGAGGCGAGGCCTCGGACACCCACCTGCAGCTGCTCGCAGGTACTGCAGGCACCTCCTGGTGGCCCACAGGCGAGGCGAGGCCTCGGACACCCACCTGCAGCTGCTCGCAGGCACTGCAGGCACCTCCTGGTGGCCCACAGGCGAGGCGAGGCCTCGGACACCCACCTGCAGCTGCTCGCAGGTACTGCAGGCACCTCCTGGTGGCCCGCAGGCGAGGCGAGGCCTCGGACACCCACCTGCAGCTGCTCGCAGGTACTGCAGGCACCTCCTGGTGGCCCGCAGGCGAGGCGAGGCCTCGGACACCCACCTGCAGCTGCTCGCAGGTACTGCAGGCACCTCCTGGTGGCCCACAGGCGTGGCACGGCCCCCTCGACGCTCACGGGCAGCCCCACCACCACGGGGGTCGTCTTGTTGGAGAGCGGCCCGCCGCTGCACTGATTGTTGTTGTTGTTGTTCTTGGCCTGGGGGTACATGTCGCCAACCACGCTGCCTGCGAGCTGGAAGTGGTGGTGATGGTGGTTGTGGTTGCGTTGGTCACCGCCGGCGCCGTGCTGATGACTGTACGGGCTCGCCTCTCGGCTCTTGCAGCGGTGCATGCTGATGGGAAGAGCGACCTGCGGCGAACACCAAGCGTCACACCAGTCACCAATACACAAAATGGAGAAAACATCATGATTTTCTGCCGTATAGTTCAAAACTATTACTGTTGAATTTCGATACACAACCAATGCCATCTCATTCGATATCCGACATGCCCCTGGAAATACGAGTGTATGAGTGTCACCCTCTTGCTGGTGTCACGCACTTTTTAAAGAGCGCAAAATTATGATTGCGAGCCATCTGTCGGCGAGGTTCCAATATTAACACTTTAATAGAGCAGGAGGGGAAATATTTTTAGATTAGACCATCAGACACGAACGGGAACTCGCTCATTCAAAAAGGAAGTGAAAAAAAATTTTCACGTCTTCCTCCAAGTGGTCGAAAAAGAACTCAAATTATGCAACTTCGAGTACGAGCAACATTCGCACGCAAAAAGTCAAAAAGACTCATTTCCGTTTAGCACGTACCCCGGCCACTACCTGCACCCTGCACCTGCCTACCTACCTGGAGGTCCGGCGGCTGGCGCACGCCGCAGCCCTGCAGCAGCGCGCGCACCGCGCCGCCCACGGCCGCCAGCATGACGCAGTTGAGGCTGCAGCGCGACACCTGCTGGATGCGCTTCACCTTGCTGAGGGCGATGCCGGCCGACCAGGCCACGCGCACCGACCCGCCGCCGCTGCCGCCGCCGCCCGCCTCGTCGTCCTGGGGCTGGGGGGCCTTGTCGCCGGCCAGGAGCAGGTTGTTGTCGCGGGGCCGCAGCAGCAGCCAGCCCAGCAGCGCCAGCGGCCCCGACACCGTGGCGCGCGCCAGCGCCAGCGCGTGCCGCACCAGCCCGCGCCGGCAGCGCCGCACCTGCAGGAGGCCATGCAGAGCGTGAGTATGTGGCAGCCCAAACGACGTTTTCAAGGCACTGCAAACCCTTAAACTTTTACACTCATACCTACATACTTACATACCTACCCACATACACACCTACCTACATACACACCTACATACCTACCTACCTACCTACCTACCTACCTACCTACCTACCTACCTACCTACCTACCTGCCTGCCTGCCTGCCTACCTACCTACCTACCTACCTACCTACCTACCTACCTACCTACCTACCTACCTACCTACCTACCTACCTACCTACATACATACATACACACATACACACATACACACATACATACATACATACACACACATACACATCTCCCAGTCCCAGTTGTATTACATCTGGCCACTCCTTAAACTCCCACTCCCTTCCCGCCATTCCCATCTCAATTTAATTTCTCAAGTTTGCCCCCAAACCTTGACTGAGCAGTCAAGAGAGGGGGAGAAATTGCCGAAGGAAAGACGAAAGACCGGGAGAAGGGTCTCTTTTGGCTGTTATGGCTATCTCGCGGGCCCCTCCCCGGGCCCTGGCGCCCGCCCCCTTCTCCTCCGCAGCCACTCGACCTCCGTAACGAGCTGCTGGCCGGGGCGGGGCCGCGCCTCCCTTTGTCCGCCGGCAATATCAGTCCGCATTTTATTTACTTTCGTCGTTCCGAACGTTTATTATTTGATTTGTTTTCACTAAGCAGGCCGCCCCACGTGCTCGCCCCTCGCCCGAGTAGGGGTCCCGGGTCCCCCACTCTCCCTAGCGAGGGGTTATCACTCATGCAAAATGTGTACATTGAATTTTTTTAAAAAAAACTTTTGACTTTATTGTTGTTTTTATTTTTAAATTTTCTTTTGAATTTTCAAGGAATATGCCTGTCACTTTTTGATAAATTTTGATATTTTACCCTCATTTCTGTTTTTTTTCTTCTTCTCGATTTTTTTTTGTTTTTTTCTCATTTTATTTAAATTTTTTGTATAATTTTTTTTTTTTAATTTGAAATGATTTGTTTGGGGGCCGTAGTACAATGATATTTCGAAGCGACGCCCCCTCTCGCCCTTCGTTTCCCAAGCGGTTGCGCGACGAGCGCAGCGAGCATCCGGCATTATCTTGCGAGAATTATTGTTTCTCGTTGAACAACGAGTTTTTGTGTGCGGGACCCCCTTGACCTGGCGCGGGCCCCAGCCCGGCTCTGACAGGAGAAGTATGGAAATCTCATATCAGGCTGCGCCCTCTTCTGTTGTCCACTTGTTCACCCTGCAAATCTCAGTACTGCATTTAACTGCAAGACTCAGAAGTTGCTGACAGTGACTGCAAGTTTGACTATATCTTCTGATGTCAGTACAGGCACGTAATAAGGTGGGGCGATCGCGTCAGCTCATGGATCCGCCTGAAGGTAGGCAATTTGAGCTACAGACCCCCTGATGTAGGCAACTTTCGATACATCGCCCCTCCTCTCCGCCCTCCCCTTATTACATGCCTGTGTCAGTATTGTCTATGGCACAAAATTTCCTTTCAAGCGAGCCTACATGTGTTAGGGTTGCGATTTATATACACTGAAATATTATGTACTATAGCTATGTATGTCTGTCAGCATGCGTAGCTTATGCATTATTATTGTACATAATATGTAGAAATTTGTACATACATGTGTAGAAAATATTACATATTATGTTTAATAATAATGCATAAGCTACGCATGCTGACAGACATACACAGCTATGCACAAAATAGTACATAATATTTCAGTGTGTACTCAAACAGGGACACATCCTTAAAAAAAAAAACTTCAGTCATTCATTTGTTTCACATTGGCGCACCCGATTCAATATAAATCGCAGCCCTACACATTTTAGGCTCTTTTATGAAAGGAAGTTTTTAAATAGGATATGATGCTGACCTCAGAAGTTACGTCTTTGAAAGCCATGGTCGTAAAGTTGCATACTTCTGAGTATTGCAGTTTAAACTCTCTCATCTAGAATCACTCTTAGATTTTGCAGAGAGCAGGGCGGCACCACCTGTCAGGGCGTCTTCCAGCACATTTAGCAGAGTAGTGACTGCAGCGGAGGAGAGAGTACCGCCCCGCCTGTCACCCCGCAAGGGAGATTGAGCAGAGGAATAATTCATGAGCAGCGCTATTCCGCCCGCCGCTCTCCGCTTATCTACCACTCTATTGTTTCATCCGACGACGTCATCTCTTGCACTGTTAATAAAAATGTCATGGCAGTTTAACGACATATTATTTCTCACTGGGTCTCTCAGACTCAACGCGCTTGTGTTTCGGAATAACGATTTTAATCTAGGGGGAAACGACTGGATAATTGTGTTGGCCGGATTACGGATTATCCCGGAATAACACGCATTATCCGTGGATATACTCCGGATTACATTCGAAAAGTTCAAAAAAAGTCCTTGGATTAGGCTGGATCACGACGGATTGCCCCGCATTGCCCCGGATTACCTCCGGATTATTACAAACATTTTGGTAATCCGGATTAAGGATTACTACTCCGATGTCAGCCGGATTATCCTTGTCGTTTCCCCCTCGATTTTAAACGTGGTTAAAACTGAGTGTTTTCAGTGCCAGTAGGGGCGACGAGACTCCTGTAGGTCTCCAGCCTCAGTGAATAAACCTGCGTCGAACGAGTTTGCATCAAATATACATGCTACCCCTCCCCCGTCCTCTGCCGCACCGACCCGAGGCAAACATACACACAGGGGCTTGGGCCCGGGCCGGGCCTGAGGTCACCCGCCCCGCTCCACCCCGCCTGCTTGTACGAGGTGCACCGGTACCTGTGAGTCCCTGGAAGGAATTGTCAGTTTCCATGACTTAAAAAGGTTGAGATGTCTCATGATGAGTTATATATCGGTCATTTTAAGCTTGAAAACGTCCATAATATTGTCCGTCCGGCAATCTGGGAGCGCACCAGGCCTATGAGGAGGCACACTTTTAGCTCAGCCCCACGTGCGCCCACCTAGTTTACGAATTCTTGAGACGAACAGCAGAGCATGGGGCAAGAGCAACGCACGCTAACTTCTCATGATTTTTTTTTTTTACACGCAGCCACAGATCTCTGTAAACATACTCTATTTATGCATAATTTTGTGTGCAACTATGAACAAAACTGTTCATAGTCGGCTTATTTTTTTTTCACAGCAGTTCGGCACAAAATTATGCGGAAATAGAGCATGTTCACAGAAATCCGTATGTGCATACAAAAAAGTTCATAAGATTTTAGTGTGCAGGCCACGATATCGTCGCATGATGACCTGCCCTCGGTACCCAATTTTATAAATGCAATTACCGAACGCTTATCGTCAGTTCTCAACTAGAATCTGGATCTCTTACAACAGTGCAGGGCATTGGGCGGGGGGCAGAGGGACAGAGCGAGAGCAAGCGGGCGGGGGGAGAGGGGGAAGGGGAGTGGCAGGGGCAGGGGCAGGGGCAGGGGCAGGGGCAGGGGCAGGGGCAGGGGCAGGGGCAGGGGCAGGGGCAGAGCGGCGAGGCGGCACTACAAAGGTCAAACGGGGATTGAAACCCTCTCGCACACCCTGGTACATCCGTTACTAGTTGGCGGAGTTCCCTGGTGGCCTCCCCCTCCCTCCATGTCACCCTCAATATCTGCCGGCCTCCGTCACCCAAACTCACTCACTCACTCTCTCTCTCTCTCTCTCTCTCTCTCTCTCTCTCTCTCTCTCTCTCTCTCTCTCTCTCTCTCTCTCTGTTTGTTCCCATGGCAGAACAGAGCCCCAGTGCGACTCTGTATAGGCCGGGCCGCTGTGCGCGCGTGCTGTGCGGGGCTGCCTACCCCGAGGTCCGCAGGGGCTCTGCTCTGCTGTGCGGGGCCATCATGGCTGCTCTCGGCGGCTCGGCTCGGCTGGCACTCACCTGCTTGGGCCGGGTCATGGGGTTGTCGGCGAGCGCGTGGCACAGCAGTCGCACGAGCGCGTCTCCGTCGGCCAGGGCGTGGTGGACGCGGAGGACGAGCACGACCTCGGTCCTGCGCGCGCCGCAGGCGGGCAGCAGCCGCAGCTCCCAGGGCGGCCGGCCGGCCGGCAGCTCCTCGTCCAGCAGCTGCGACACGTACACCTGCGGCGAGGGGAATAAAAAGCTCTCAATTTTGGAGTACAAATTTTGTTAATTATATTGTGAGTTTTTGTTAATTTTTCATGAACTTTGGTGAACTTCTGCTGGAATTTTTATAGAATTCTTTGAATTTTTCTAAATTTTCCTGATTTTTTCCCCAGAATTTTTTTAGCAGACGATACGAGTGTATCAGCCTGCTTGTACTGTCATACAGCGAGCAGCCTGCAAAGAGCAGCGCAGCGAGCAGAGAGCAACCGGCAGAGCGAGCAGCAAGTATGGCATAATATTATACAGGGGAATGTCGCGAGGCGCGCGCGGCGCGCTGCCCGCTGCGCGCCCCGTCTACTCCACGCCACCTCTCGAGGGGCGGCCAACTCGAAAAAAAAACGTGTACACAGAAATACCTGTGTATTTCTAGAAATACACTAAAAATACAAGGAAATACTCTACAATACACAGAAACACATCGAAATACTCAACAAAAATGCGAGAATAATACCGAAAAATACATTAGAAATACAAGAAATACAGGGCAAAAGTACACAGAAATACATGAGTTGGCTGCCCCTTGCCACCTCACAGGCCGGCGGGCGACCGGGCCGGTGCCCCCTCCTGGCCCGCGCCTCTCCCCTCCCAGCCCCAAGCGACAACGCTCCGCTTCCCTGCGGCCGGCGACGCGAAGGGAAATCTACCATACGTAATATCATCTGCTTTCGAGTTCCGGCCCTCCGGAACTTTTGGTCTATCTTTTTTTTCCCAGTTTTGTTATTTTTTCTGAATTTTTCTTAATTTTTCCTGAATTTTTCTTAATTTTTCCTGAATTGTTCTGATGTTTTTTCGAATTGCAAGGTGTACAAAAATGTTAGAGTTATTTGTTTCCCCCTCGACCAGCGGGCACCAAGCAGGGCAGCAGCATTAAAAGCATTATCGCTCATTTGCTGCTACAATAATTAAATTATTTCTCCTTTGTTGAGCATTTAAATACATTATCAAATATCAAATACTCTTTTAAGCAGTAATTTTTATCGCTCCACCGCAAGCGATATTTTGGACATATATATCAGTTTTAGGCCATACGATTGCAGCATGTGGTATGCAAATTATCACTGTTTAGATGACAGTTTCGGGACTAATGTCGCGCTAATATCACGAGGAAGAAGTGTACTTGGGTGTTCGGGTGGGACGTCGTGTCCGTACCTGGAGTCCGTCGCCACCGCAGTCCGCAGAGAAGATGTGGCGGCTGATCTTGAAGTCCTCGTCCGGCACCCAGCACAGGCCGCCTCCTGGAACACACCAACCGGATAGGACCGGTGACACGTGAGCAGCGTGGGAAAGGGGTCGCGCATGGCGGCGCATGGCGCTCCGGCGCTCATGGCGAGAGGAGAGAGCCTCCTCGCCCACGCGATGCAGGGCTCTTTTGTCCGCAGTATATTGCGGCCAGGCGCAGCGCGATACCTCCAGGCGCCCAGCGCAGCGCCCACCCTCCCGCTGCCATTCCTCCTGCCGGAGGCCGAGGCCGGCCCGGCGAACCCCCGGCTCCCCTCAATCCACCTGGGGCCCTCGGCCTCGGCCAGTACCGGCCAGCGCCCGGGTGGCCCGGACACGACCGGTAGGGTGGTCCAAAAAAAGTGAAGTTTTTTTCCGACGTTAGGTTGGTTCAGTTCCCGATTCTATACCACCAGAAGATTCGAAAACCGTCTCTAACTTCGAAATCGGACTTTGGGAACCACTCGCTAAATGCTTTTGAAGTTTTCCATAAGAATAGCATGGGCAAAAGGTACAAAAGTCTTCTAAAATTGATAAAAATTCTAATTTTGGTCGTATTGACAAGTTCTATAGCTCATTTTGACCGCAAAGATTTCACCTTTCGATTGCAAACGCGTCCGGCCCGATCGGACAAGAAACAAAAAAGTTATGGACTTTTAAAGTTTTACCAATTCAGCATTTTGGGCAAAATTGGTAAAACTTTAAAAGTCCATAACTTTTTTGTTTCTTGTCCGATCGGGCCGGACGCGTTTGCAATCGAAAGGTGAAATCTTTGCGGTCAAAATGAGCTATAGAACTTGTCAATACGACCAAAATTAGAATTTTTATCAATTTTAGAAGACTTTTGTACCTTTTGCCCATGCTATTCTTATGGAAAACTTCAAAAGCATTTAGCGAGTGGTTCCCTAAGTCCGATTTCGAAGTTAGATACGGTTTTCGAATCGTCTGGTGGTATAGAATCAGGAACTGAACCAACCTAACGTCGGAAAAAAACTTCACTTTTTTTGGACCACCCTAACGACCGGGGGTCCCCCGCACCCCGCCCCGCCGCACCGCTACCTCGCCAACCAAGGATTAATGAGCTTTCAGGCGGCGCCGAAGGTGAACGGGGGAGTGGGAGGGAGGGGAGGGGGGAATGGATTTCACCAGGGTGGTTAAAGTGTGTAGCTTAAGGCGGTGCGATAGACGTCACGACGGACGGGCTGGAGATACACCCGAACGAAACGCGGGGGAGGCTCATAATTGTGGCGGAGCTGATTCGTTGACTCCAGCACCCAGCACCCCTCCCCTCTCTATCTCCTCTCGGTATCCTTCTCTTTCCTCCGTATCGTGGCTCGATTCAACTTTTGGAAAAAATCGATTTTTTTTCCTCCGCTCTGTAAAAAGTGTCGAAACCTTCATATATCCAATATATCCTTCCGTTATTAGTCCTAGTAACTTCAAAAGGAATTTAATGACATTCACGAGGGGGCCTCAACTCCTGAAATCATGTGTACACAATCGCTGATATCTTCGAAATCATTGTCAAAAAATGTGGATCTATTGCCGAAAAAAATTGATTTGAGTGCGTATTTTGGGCTCATAAAGCTCAAAATACGCTTGTATTTACTTTACGAATTATTTCTTCCAATTAATTGTAAGAGGTGTAATCATGTGAAATCATGTGAAATCTTGAAATTATGTGTACAAATTTTGGGTGAGTTGAGGCCCCCTCGGACATTCATCATTTCAGGGTGGCTTTCTTTAATTACATGCACTGAAAACTCTGCTCTGTTTGTTGTAGTTGTTGACAGGTCACAATACTGACGAAGTAAATAATTTTCTGATAACGAAGAAGAGTTATGAATCCCTGAAAATAATCCCGAAGAGTTCTGGAAATTTACTTTTTTCTCAACAAATACTTCGTGAATTTTCGAGTTATTTTGAACAGTGTCAATGTCATTACTGTGATGGCAATATAATAAATGGCACGGAACTTAAAACGGAATCAGTTCGTACGAGTGATGAAAAAAGTTTTCAGTAGCTTAAAAAAGTTTTTAAGCAGCAGGAATACTGAAGAACGGTTCCAAAATATCAGCAACGGGCTGGGACAAAACGCCGTCTTCTCCTTGAATGTCAAACTCCTGCTATTCAATTTCACTGTGGAGCAGGCCCGCCCTTCCAACACACGACGTTGCCGGCTCCGCTTTGCTACGCTGTCTGTCAACTCCGTTCGGCAGGGGGCGGGCCTGCTTGCCCTGGATTTTCGGAATTGCTTCGGTGTCGCCAAACAGCACCGCAGTCTGAGGAGAGTTCTGTCGGTCGCGTGGCTCAGACCGCATCCCACGTCTGCACGCATGGCCGCTCTCGTGCCGCACCAAGCAGCAGCGGGTCTGGAGTGCACGGTAAAAATAGTTTCTTGTATTTCAAGATCTGTCTTGGATGTCCATTATAATTCTCCATAGGATCCAAGAAAGATCTTGAAATACAAGAAACTATTTTTACCGTGTGGAGGGCGCGGGGCGCGGGGCGCGGTGCAAGCGCGTGTTCATGTCGCTGGAAATGTGACAACAATAGGTCATATTAGGGGGCGGCAGTGGGGCCGGTCGAGGCAGGCCGATGGGGAAGGTGAGGCTCGGTGGAGCCCGGTGGGGTAGGCGTGCGAGTGAGCGTGGGGGAGGCAGCGGGCCGTGACTGGGTCAGACCAGCGATTTGGAACCGAAAAAGGGGTCGCGCTAAATGTGTGTGAGATAAGGAAAGGGAGAAAAGAGACGGCGTGGTTGGAGGGGGGGGGGAGTCGAGGGCGAGGGGCAGGAAAGGTTAGAGAGGCGGGAGCAGTGCGGGGCGGGAACCATAGAGAGAGACCTCTGGGGGGCCGTAAACGGGCGCTGAACGTAAACGTGACTGATGTAAGCAAGTTTCGCGAGCAGATTGATTCTCGAGAGGGAGATGCGGGCGGGTGGCGGGTTTGCGTATATGTGCAGGGTAAACGGTCACCAAATACCTCAAAAATGTTCCGTTCAGTGACACGATTAAGGCTTTATGATGCACATTTTATTTTGGCCATAGTATAGTTTTGGACACAAAACTTTATGCACAAATACATACACATTTCAAATGACTGCATAGTGTCGTGCGTGCATAAGTAATTTTGTTGGACATAAATTTGCACCAGAGCATGAACAAAACTGCAGTTGTAATTTCATATTTACCCCTGCAAGGCTCACTGGAAAAACAAAGGTGTTAACTCCCACCTTTAAAAGGTGCTAAAGAATTAATGGCTCTAGAAAGGCACTAAAACTGTTAAAGGCACTAATATTTAGCACCCTTAGGCCTCTTGAGTGCTTTTTAAAAGACACTAAACTCGAAATTTCTTTAGCACCCCTGGAAAGGTGCTGGTTAGCACCGTTGATTTTCCAGTGCTCGAGCAAAACTTATTCCCTACGGGTTTGGTGTGTGGGTGATGTCACTGTTCTGTTAGCAGTTGCGTTGTCAGGCCCACACTGAAAGAGAGTCACACCCTGTGTGGTGTGGTTGAGTTGAGAAGTCCAGTGCGGACGGGTGGGGGTGAGTGGTGAGGGTCATAGGTGAGCGAAGGGGTGCGGAGCGGAGCGGATGGGAGAGGAGGGGAGGGGAGGAGAGGGGGGGGGGGGGGGGGGGGGGGGGCTCAGGTGCCAGGGTGGCGCGCCGCGCGTGGCGAGTAGCAGGGCCGCTAAGCACGGCAGCCGAGCTAAGGGCAGAATGCAGAGCACTGAGTCCCGCGGACAAAGGCGGCACGGAGCCCCGCCCCGCCCCGCCCCGCCCCGCCCCGCCCCGCCATGCCCTGCCACGCCCAGCCCGAGGACAATAGGATGAGGCAGCCGAGGCCGAGGTGCGCGCGACCCCGTGCATAGAGCGCTGTGCGAGGTGCGACGAGGTGCGGCGGGGTGTGGTGGGACGTAGAGGGGTGCGGCGGGGTGTGGTGGGGTGCGGTGGGGTGCGGCGGGGTGCGGCCGGGCTGAGGCGGGGCTGAGGCGGGGCCGGGAAGTCACTCCGCTAGGCACAAAGCCCTGCCACGTGCACCGAACAGGCTATACCCCATTTATCAAAAGCTTGAAGGGGGCACAAGGAAGCCCGCGGGCATTTTCGGTCAGGACCGCGCATTCTCCTTGCTGATCTACCCCGCCCCGTGTCCCCCCACCCCCTCGTCTCTCTCTCTCTCTCTCTCTCTCTCTCTCTCTCTCTCTCTCTCTCTCTCTCTCTCTCTCCCTCCCTCTCTCTCGTCCTCCTCCGCTCTTGTCCGCACCTCTCCCCTGTGCACACTCACCCGCAGTGAAAGGCATGGCCTGGGGCCGCGCGGTCAGGCGCGGGTACAGCGGAAGCACCCGGGTCACGACCAGGTCGCGGAGCCGGCCGACGTCGAGGTGTCCGTCGAGGGTGTCCCCGCCGCCCTCGAGCACGAGCACGGCGTGCAGCACCGGCCGGCCCCACTGCGTGCTCAGCCAGCACGCCTCCGTGCCCGACACGCGCTCGCACACTGCAACAGGGCAACACACACCATGCACTTGAAAAGTTTGAACAGTAATTAGAGCATAAGCATCGTAAGTTTATAGACGTACACAGCAATATGTACTAAAAAGTTCAGAACGCGGCCGGGAGTGTGCAGGGAAGGGGCTGGACTGGGGTCGGAAAGGTGCAGGGAAAGGGGAAGGGGAGGGAGTATAGGAGCTTGCAGGGGCCGCGTCGTCAGAGAGTTTCCGGAAGAGACTTTCGCAGAGTTCCGGAAACCGTATTGCTGTGCAGTAGAGGCCTGCTGCCGCCTGCTGCAGTGCTCGCTGCAGAGGCCTGGCTGGAAGGCCTTGCGACCTTAACAGCTCTGCAAATTGTCGTGCATGTGGAGCACGCTACAGCTGCTCAGTAGGACAGGGGAGGGGGAGCACTGGCAACTTAGTAGCACAAAAATCCCTTTGCTCTCCAGAATTTTGGCACTCCTGTTAGGGCACCGGGGCTCCATCATTTTGTCAATCCATTTAAGAAAGTTAAAAATTTGGACGTCTGAGAGATCGTACTTTGGCGTAAAGAGACAGGATGTACCAAAATTTTGGCTCGTAAAAGGGACTATAGCATTGCAGTGGTGGTGGGGGCCAGGCCCACACATTCTAGAGCAGCTCTGCTGACGTCACGAAAGCGCCTGATGAGGTAGGCAGGCCCGCGCAACCAGGATGTGTTGCGGGTAGGCCTAACCCCTCGTCCACAGGCGCTCTGAGCCGCGCGAGGTCGAGGAGCGTAGCAATGTTAACAGTCAAAAGAGAGGCTGTGTTGCTGTGTTAAAAAAAAAATAAAAACAAAAAAAGGAGCGTAAGCAACGAGAAAGGGGTCTGGCTGCGTTCATCTTGTGTTTGAATTCCCTCTCTCTCGTCTCTGCCCCCCCCCCTCCTCCATCTCTCTTTCTCTTTCTTTTTCTCTCTCTCTCTCTCTCCTTCTATCTCTCTCTCTCTCTCTCTCTCCCTTTCTCTCTCTCTCTCGCTCTGCCCGGGCGCGAGAGACATCATTAGTCCGCGCGAGCGATCCTCGTCCCTCGCTCCTCCTCACTCCGCTGCCGACCAGGCCTGAAAGAGATTAAAGGAACGGGGGATGAGAGTGTAAGAGAGAGAGAGAGAGAGAGAGAGAGAGAGAGAGAGAGAGAGAGAGAGAGAGAGAGAGAGAGAGAGAGAGAGAGAGAGAGAGAGAGAGAGAGAGAGAGAGAGAGAGAGAGAGAGGAAACACGATGAGAGGCTAATCGCCCTGGCAAAACATATACAGGCCCGTGGCAATAGTATGGGGAACGGTACTCGTTAGTGTCGATAGTTTGCACTTGGAGTGTGAAATCTCGACGCCCAGCTCGCCAGAAACCTGTCGAGCCTATCGGAGCCCGTGCTGGGAGTTGGCGCGGCGTGGTAACGAGCCTCCGGAGGCCACTCCGTGAAGGTGCGGGCTGGTCTTTATCGAACTGAGGTGTATCGCATCAACTGCAGTACTCATACAAAATGTGAACTCATATTTTTTTGACTTGTTAATTTTTGATTTTCTATATATTTTTTAAGTTTTTTTTTTTTAATTTCATTTTGTAATTTTCAAGGACAATTTCTGTCACGTTTTGATGAATTTTGAACTTTTACCCCCATTCCTGAATTGTTTCCAATTTCATTAACGTTTTTTTGGCTCATTTTTTCTCGATTTTACGGATTTTCTTTTTATCTTCTTCATTTTCTTTTGCGGGCAGGAGCCGTCGGTACAATTATTTTTCGAAGGGATCGCCCCCCTCGACGGGTGCCGGTTACTGACCTTGCGCGCGGTGCCACAGCAGGTGCAGGTGCAGCAGCAGGCGGCGGCAGAGCAGGTAGCAGGGCACGAGCAGCACGGCCACGGCGAGCAGCGGCAGGCACAGCAGCCCGCCCACCAGCCCGGCCGCCAGGTCCGCCAGCAGCGCGCCCAGCCAGCCCCACAGGGGGCTCTCCACGGGGGCGCGCAGGCGGCGGATGGGGGCGCTCTCCATCCCCACCCGGACCCCGCCGCTCCCCCGGGCCCGCCCCCGGGGCCCCGGGCCCGCCATCTGCAAAACCGAGCCAACAAGTTACGAAGCAATCAGCCATCACGCGGGACACCAAAGTCCACGCACGGAGTTGTCCGTCCCACTTCCCGAGAGCGAGGACTGTGCTGCACTCGCGGGGTGGGGGCGGGAAGGGGTTAAGGCGGCGTCGGCCAACACTCAACTGTGATCACTTTGGGGGTGGTTCACCCCCACCCCGATTCGTCCTTCACTATAAATTCCAGCAAACGACGATTTTTCTGATTTTTCTGGGTTTACGTAATTTTCCTCTATTTTTACGATTTTTTTTCTGATTTTTTCTGATTTTTTCTTGATTTTTCCTGTTTTTTTTTCTGATTTTGTTTCAGGGTGTACACTGATTTATTTGAGTGAAGGACCCCTCGGGGTCACCCACCTATATCGAATTTTGGCCGCCGTATTTTTCCTTTTTTTAAGTCCATTGGTTTAAATCGGAAATAAAGCAAACACTCCGCGCAACGTGGTCAAAGTTTTATTCATTGATGGCTGTAACGTGTCGACTGCGAGCGTGACTGGATTGACCAGACTGAACTGCCGAATAGCATAACACAGTTCAGTCGTGATGGTCGTGGCGTGGGGGGTTTGGCTTCTTTTTACTGGGCACCAGAGGGTAAACCTCATATTTGCTTAAAACAAAAACGCTGTTTTATGGGTGTTGCTTTCGACGCATGCATCGCCAGAGAGATTTAAAAGAACACGGGGTCTCCTTGAAAACAACCGGGAACTTCACGGGGAAATGTTTGCTATGTGTCAATTTTGAGATGGAATGCTTGTATTAATAACACCGTAGGTCGTTGCGGCTGCGATCGGTTCTCCCTCCTCGAACATGAGCGGGGCGGGGCGGGGCTGCGTAGGTCTCGCGCTTTTTGTCTCGCCTGCTCGACCGACGATATAGCAAGTTATTTTTCCAGACCCGGCATTCTTTGCGGCCGCCCGGCTACGCTCCTCTCCGCTTCCTAGAGCGAGCTGGAGCAACTAATATTGCAACGTCTCATAACTTTGCCCCGCCCCGACCGCTCCTCTCTGTCGCGGCAGCCCCCATCCTCCTGGCACACGCCTTATATCTCTGCCCGCGCGCTACCGTCCCCTCGCCACATGCTATCCGTCTCTCCCCCCCCCCATCTCTTTTTCCCCGCTCTCCTTCTCCCACTCCCTCTCTCAACTGAAAAAGAAATTTATTTCATTTCATCCAGCCCACGCGGATTAACTAACTAAATAAAGACTAACCAAACCCCGCCCGGCTCGGTCCCTCTGTGATGGGATGAAGGCGGGAGCGAGGCGACCTTTGTATTTGCTCTTAAAAGGAAGCTTTACCTAACCATGGGGGGGAGGGGGGAGGGGGCGGTGCTTCGCAGAGAGCCTCTCCCTCTCTGCTCGAGAATCACCTGTTCCCTGCGGGCCGCGGGCCGCGCGTGGCGGGCTGAAGCCGGCGGCGTCGTCAGTTCATAATGCATTGCAGGGCGTCGCCTGGCGTCGCCACCGGGCGGGAGCGCCCCTGCAGCAGCGACTAACGCGTTACGTTAATGAGATCACCTCACCCCGCCGGCACAACCGCGCAGCCCGCCCGCCCCGCCCCGCCCCGCCCCGCCCCGCCCCGCCCCGCCCCGCCCCGCCCCGCCCCGCCCCGCCCCGCCCCGCCCCGCCCCGCCCCGCCCCGCCCCACCCCAGCCGCCCCGCCCCACCCCACCCCAGCCGCAACCCCACCCAGCCGCCGCATCGCTCCGCAGAGGCCAACCCACCTCGAACCTCTCCAACACCCGAGAGCACCGCGCCTGATTATCCCACCACCTGTCCGTTACTTCGGAGGTGGGCCGCTTTCGTCACACGACACGTGGGCGAGATAGCGAAATGGAATATATACGTACTCGAAAAACTAAAACGTGAACACTGTTCACTGATTAATCAGTCATCATTCATGTGTACGTTCTGTCCTTTTGCTCCCCATTATTCCCCAGCACAAAACGAATGAGCTACCAATCAAGTAGTGGGATCCGTAGGAAGGGAATTCAGAAGTTTGGCTTAGGTAGATAAAAACCAAACGTGAGCACGTGCCCACGTTAACAGAAATATGCTCACATCAGCATTCTTTAACCTACCTATAGACCGTTGTGAAATGTCAAGAATCCCATAACATGGTAGCTCCTTTCCAAAGCTTCTTTCACGAGGAATATGAAAATCGAACTTATTTCAAATTTTTTTTGTGTTGGGGAATAATAAGAGGAATAAGTCCAAAACGTTTACATAAATGATTACTGATTAATCAGTGTAAAATGAGTACACGTTTTCGTTTCCGGACGAAGAAAGGGAAGGAGGGGGTGGGGGTGGAGGCATGACACGTAGAGAACGGCTAACCGGTTTATTATAGCAGGGCAAAAGCAGCACCCCTATTCTAGAATAAGTACAAAAATAACAAGAACTGCTTATTTGTTCACGGATATTGTAAATATCCTTGCGTGTGATTATTCGCAATTACCTTATCTGTGCGCGTCCCCCTCCACCGTGAGTCTCCCCCGGAGCCTGCGGTGGGGAAGGCGCACTGTCCGCGCCGCCACGGCTGGCCCCGAACCTGACATGCTGCGTCTGGAAACAAAAGACAGGACATTTCTATCATAACTAGGGAAGAAGAAAAGGAAAATTCTCATATTTTTCACGATTTATTCCTTGCAAACACTTGGTCGAACAAAGGTACGACTTGTAGGATGTTAATGCCTTTTGCAAAGGAATTAGGAATTAGCACTCCTAAAAAGTAGATAGAAGTCAATGGAGAAACGCTTCCTCCACTAAAAAGAACAAGAAAGAAAATAAAAATCAGCCTCGAGCACGGTGCTTGCGGTTACAGCGATCGCTCTCCCTGAAGAATACTGATTTCCTCGATGAAGGTTATTTTCCCGTATGTACTTCACTCCGCTCCTTGTGGGAAGAAAAGGTACGCCGCAAAAATCTATCACACTTTGGTTTCCAGGGTTCGAACGTCGGAGAATACGCAATGCCCGTACTACACACGAATGGAATTACAGAGCTACTGCCTCGCTTCGAGAAGGCAACAACAACAGCCTGGCACCCCCATTACCATACCACTATGGTTAAGCAGCCCTGCACGTCCTGCTGTCCATCCCTCGATCACAAACCACCGTCCTGTCCGCCCCGCCCCGCCTCAGCCCACCACACACCGCCCTGCTTTGAGACGCACGAATGCATGTCGGGCCTGGTCGTGCTGGAGTGTGCTTTGTATGGTGCGGCGGAGGGGTTGCGTTGACTGACCGGGAGCGGAGGAGCAGAACGTACTGGGACACTTCCCCTTCGTCCCACCCCCTGCTCTCTCTCTCTCTCTCTCTCTCTCTCTCCCTCTCCCTCTCTCTCTCTCTCTCTCTCTCTCTCTCTCTCTCTCTCTCTCTCTCTCTCTCTCTTCAATTCAATTCAATTCAATTCTCACAGTACTGGAATGACGAGGAAGAAGGCTCCCTCTGTGTCTGCTTCCAGGGCAACACGACCTTAGCACAGCACTGATGCGCGCATATTGGCGAGGCAGGTGAGCAAATGCAATCCGTTTCACTGCGCTGTGGTTTGGGCCACATCCTCCCATTTTTTCCTGGTCGGTCTACATCTCGAGCCTGGTGGCAGTGTTGCCAGAAAGTTAGGCAAAAAGCCGCGCTATACACCTGTGCGTAACGGGACAGTACCTCCACCTGCCTACTTAGGCAACGTCTGGGCACGGGTGCGCAGAGGAGTTGCCTAGTAGGCAGGCGGAAATACCGCCATCTGCACACAGGTGTATTGCGCTTTTTTTGCCTAACTTTTATGACAGCACTGCCTGGTGGCGCTGGACCAGTCCTATCCACTATCATTCTATTACGCCCGCCACTACTAGACCCGAGGGGTCTCCTACTAAAATACTCATTTTACACAACTACAAAAAAATTACCCGCGAGTTACTCGCGAATGCTCGCCAACATTTGGGGGGAAAACACAAGGAAACTCGCATGATACCCGCAAATACTCGTGAATAATACACGAGGATTTTGGACAATACTCGCGAAACTCTTTGTACACCCTCTTGGAGAGTGGGGGACCCGGACCCGGGGGGACCCCTCGACTGGACCACGTCCCTCCGCTTGCTCCGCTCGGAGGAGAGTGGGCTGGACACTGGACACTCGCTCGCACGACACGACACGCCTCACTCCGCCGCGCGGACCGGCTGAGTGCCTTTCCGCAAAACGTTTTCGTCCACCTGCCTGTGAGGAAATAAAAAGCGAGCTGCAGTGTTCCTCAAAAAGTGAAATAAAAAGGGTACACTATGGAAAAACAAAGGTAGGACTTCATGCCTTTCTAGGGGTGTGAAATTTTAATGCCTTTGCAAAGGCACGAAATTGTCCAAAGGCTTTAAAATTTAACCCTGCCTTTGCAGGGGTGCTAATTTTTAATGCCTTGGTTAAGGCATTAAAACCCTTCTCGTCCTACCTTTGTTTTTCCAGTGTTACTGCTGCACATCAGGGGTCGGTAATTTATTAATAATTAGAGGATAAAAGCTACCATAAAAGTGAAACTGATGATAAACTTTAACGAGTATTATTTAAGGTTAGATTTTAATGTTAAATGTAAGATGCTCCTAGGATTTATTGAGCGCGTTAGACTACCTGGCCTGATTATTTAGTCAACTATAACATTTATTTCTTTTATTATTTATAAATTTATTTAACAACTTAAAAATAATAACATTATTATTTGTTTCGATATTTTGTTCTGTTAAAGGTATGTTAAGTTACTTACCCCTGATCAAAAGGGCAGAAAACTACCAGAAACATATTAATCCGTTGAGTACAGTTTACTCTAAAAACATTCTTTTAACAGAGCACAGTTTGCACTGCGGGATTGTTGAACTCATGCGTTTATTTCAGTGTTGCAAACAGAAGACAGGCGTTTTCTCGGCCCCCAGCCTCTCCCGTACCCCACAATCGCAAAGAGCGTATAACTTCTAAAGTTCCCCGCCATGCCGCGATGCCGCGCGGGGCCGCGCGGGGCCGCGCGGGGCCGCGCGGGGCCTCCACGGCGTACATCAAGTACTTTTACAAGAGTCGTCGCGCCCGGCTGGGCGCATGATTTCAGTTACACTGGGAAGGAAGGGTGAGGGGACAAGTTTGCACAGCTCCCCTCCACCCCCTACCCTACCCTGAATCCCTGACCCCACCCCAACCCCTGCCTCCGACTGGGTCCGCACACAAGCGTGAGATGGATTTCCATCGTCACAGCCGGCAAACAGCAAACCCGCCTATTGTTGGCAGGAGACTGTTGTTACGCCAAAAACGGGGCAAACCCAAGCTGTAAAAACTCCTTTCGATTTTACAGAGACTTTCTGTTTTCCTCAAAGATTTTTTTTTCACACAAAGGTTTTAAAAACTATTTGGGTACTAAATTCTTTGCCTGAGATTCGAGCGTTGCCAAATTGTGGGCTAGGGTGAGCCATGCCATCACTTAACTTTGGTCACTTTTCGCGGTGATTTGCCTATCCTTAATTTGAGACATCGGTGGTTTTTTATTTGGACGATCATGAAACTGCCTTTTAATACCGTCAGCCGAAATATGAGCACGGTCTGATTTTTTTAGGAAAAAGGGAACACTTGGAGGAACTTCCGAAATTTGAGAGGAAACCCCCAGATTTTGAGGAAGACTCTTCAAAAAATAAGGGAGATCTCCACAAGTGTTGAGGAGACTTCCTCAAAATCTAATATAAGGAGTTTTCCTCAAAGCATACAAGGTCCTCAAAGTGTTCCCTTTTTCCTCAAAAAGTCAGACATCGTTTTTACCATGAGATGGGTAACCCCGCGCGCATGATCAAAGTTGAGCGTTGGTCCACCCTGCTATTGTGGGCGAAACGGTCTGCTCATACAACAACTATGCTGCTCTTGGGGGATTTCGACAAGAGAGAAGTTTCTCTTCTAGTGTGCTATTATGCCTCTGGGTGAGGCCACCAGAGGCAACCTTCAACCCGAGGGGCGGCCAACTCGAAATACCTGTGTATTTCTAGAAATACACTAAAAATACAAGGAAATACTCTACAATACACAGAAATACAAAGAAATACTCAACAAAAATACGAGAAAAATACCGAAGAATACATTAAAAATACAAGAAATACAAGGCAAGTGTACACAGAAATACATGACTTGACCGCCCCTTGCTTCAACCTTCAGTAAGAACAAGGAACTCGAAAGTTGTTTTTCTCTTTTTTTTTCCAGTCATTGTAGGCCTATGATTCAATGTGTACAAAACAAAGAAATAAAATGCTGATGCCTTTGTGAAGACATTGAAAATGTGCACTAGAAACGAACCACGAGCGTTACAGCAACCCTTCTTGCAGCAGCCATATCATGAGCGGTTGTTAAATTCTGATTTTTTTCCGTCCGGACGTTCGTTTTGGTAAACGAAACTAGTCGGGAATCAATGCGAGGACGATGACAAGGCTGGAGCCTATGAGGAGGGCGGAGCTGGGGACCGGGTTATGGAATCAGGGTTTGGCGCAGTGCCACGGAGTGGTGAAAAGGGGAGGGGGAGAGAGAGAGAGAGAGAGAGAGAGAGAGAGAGAGAGAGAGAGAGAGAGAGAGAGAGAGAGAGAGAGAGAGAGAGAGAGAGAGAGATAAGGAAAAACGGAGGGGGGGGGGGAGAAGGACGCTACACGCTGAGCCGGTACAGGACGGGGCAGGCAGGCAGGCGCCCGCTCCGCTCATGGCTCATGGCAGCGAGAAGACGGGAGGAGCCGCGCAGGCAACCCGAAACCAGGAGGGTGAGCCTCGCCGTGAGACACGGGAGCTGGAGGGGGGGGGGGGAGATTAAAACGGACGAGGACCACAATAAAATACAGGGTGCAAAACGTTAGGGGTGGGGGTGAAGGAGAGGGATGAGTTTGGATCGGAGAAGTACTCGAGGAAAGCTATAGGGGAGGGGTGGTGGAGGGGGGGGGGGCACAAAGGAGGAGAAGGGCGTTCTGAAGGCGCCAAGGGCGAAATACGACACACACGAAAAAGAAGAGCAGCTTAGGGGTGGCCAGTCAGCCAAGTGCGTGTATCAGGTTCTAGGGTTGGCCGGTCTCAGGCGTGCGTGTCTGTGGAGGAGGGGGTGGCTGGCGGTGCGGCCACTTTCACCCCCGTCACAGACGCTTTTGGGTCCGTTTTGGCGCGGCGCTCCGGTGGGTCTTTCCCAAACACCCCTCTCTTCAGCCCAAGGTGCACTCAGGGCCCACATAAAGAGCCTTACCGCCCCCCCCCCCCCAACCCTCTCCGACGCGCTATTGAAGCCGTATTCGATCAAGAATGTAGCGCAGTCCACGGACGGTGAGGGTTGGAGTTGGGCGGAGCTATTGATTGTCGGATGAAAAACTGGAATGTAGAGAGCCGAGGAACGATAACTGCGCAACACAATCTCTATTTTTCCCCCAGCAAAAGTATTAATTACATTGGCAGTGCCGTTGAGCAGAACGGACCGGGGCAGCGTCCCGCAGCTCCACCCGACCCGAAGCTGATCCCGCTTTGAATGACTTTCAGTGTCCTACCCCCGTCCCAGCCCAATCCGGCACGCTCGGGATAGGCCTTTCACTTGGTTCGAAAAGCGAATGATTGAAATGTTACATAGGCGTGCGTGGCTACCCGATTGAGGTTTTGAACGGGCCAAAAATAATTCCGTTTTTGGCCGTACGCGGTCCGTGAGGATACTACTGAGTTTCACCAAACTTCAATCACGGTAAAGTTCAGAAGCTTTCCGAATCTCTTCTTGTTGGTTATCGGAAGACGTTAACCTTTCTCAGGTCATCTTCTCCCACTACACTGAAATCAAAAGTGTTCAACTGACACACACTTGGAAATCCCTTCAATTCTGGTTTTGATTTCTATTAGTGGCGTTGAACGCTGTATTGAACTTGCTCGCTTAAAAAGTCCTTATTTTTTTTCCAAGTATTAGACCCATATTTCGGCCAGTAGAATGTGTCCAACTTAAGTGTTTGAACACTTTTAGTCGCCCCAATGAAATGGTCCATGGTCTTTTCAATAAAATATCTTAAAGTGATCAAGACTGTGCTTACCTCATGAAAGTGAGTGTCACTTGAACGACACTGTGATTTTAGTAGGCACACTTGATTTCCCTGGACTTTCCTCCCGGCGCGCGCAGGCTCTCTCCTCCCCTCCCACACCACCCTCCGCATCCTCTCGGCCTCCGCACGTGTAATCCTTTTCTCATTAGGGCAGGGCTGGGCGTGCGAGAAGCCCCCCCCCTCTCTCTCCTACCCCACCCCTTCCTCCTCCCCAGCCCAGCCAACTCTAAATTTAATTACAATAGCGACTGATGACGGCACGCAAAGAAGCGATTATGAATTGCAAAATAATAAACAAACCAGACACTCCCGCGTACACTGCAGCACATACGCAGGTACTCGTGTTCAAGACAGATGTCCGGATTAATGCGAAGTGAGAAAACACGAATAACGAGATGTTTAGATGGTGCATTCTATAGTGCGGATGAAGACCCCCTGCGTGCGTGGGGGATGAGGTAGCAAATGAGAAAAGCGGTGAAGAAGGGTTAAGTAATTTGCAAGTCTTCAGCGCGGCCCAATTAATACGAATTACAGCACAAAGTATTTGTTGTTGTGTTTTTTTTCGGCCGGGTCTCTTATTATTTCACCTCATTATTCACGGCCACCATTAGAGATTTCTTTCTCTTCTTTTTATTTTGGCAGCGGTAAGTTACTCGTTGGTTGGCCGCCCTGCCCATTAGCGGATGCACAGTAAAAATTTAAAAGGAGGGGGGGGGGAAAGGCCTTATTCGGCACGGATCTTGTTCTTTACCTTATTTGGCCTGGAAAAGAACTTAAGGCAGTAATGCCGTAACAGGTACTGTACCTGAAACGGAAAGCAAAGCAAGTAAATTTTCCGTGCTTACAGTTTGTTTTTTAACATGGACTCTCATTAGGGAGAGGTTACGGAAGCCGGGTACAGAGTGGCCGTAGTCCGCCTTCACAGCGGTTTTCCATATGCGAGAACCGATATTTTTTTTATTTTTTTTTACAGTGTGGGCCGCGCTGGCCTCGGCCCTGCACGCCAGTCTTCCAGTCTTTTCAGACCAGGAGAGGAATCCCGAGAGGAGGAGGCACTGTTCCACTCGTCACCGCCTCTCCTGTTCAAGCGCATCCGCTGGTCCGGCTGGTCTGCGCTCGGCCCGTGCGGCTATCACATCACATGCATTCTTCCGACAAACCGAAAACTTACTGATTTTATACAATTACGGTTGTAATTTCGGGCTGTGTTCGGAATTTATTTCGCACTACCAGCAAACAGCTGATTCTCTTTCTCTTTACCCTAATAGAAAAGAAACTCCCTTTTTAATCCCAAAGTCCAAATCCCTTACGAGTCCCAAATTCCAAATGCCAGATATGTTCCAAAACGGGTCAAAACTGGAACTTGGGATTCTGGCAGGTAAACGCCCAAATCCCTGTAGAATCCGAACTGGAGTCCCATACATGTTTCGGCAGTGGCAACTGATAGGGCCTAGCTTCAAGTTCCTATGCGATGACGCACCTTCCTACATGGTACTCATCTACAGGGTACTTCCCGACCATGTGATGACGCCTGACATGTTAAAAATTGTCTAGGAAGCTTCCTTCACCATTTTTGGAACATGCCCTGAAAATGCACGTGAGAGCAAAAAGGGACTTCGGAGGGATTTCAAAAAAGTGGGATTAAAAGGGGATTTTGCAAAATCCCAAATCCTATTTAAGTCCCTCAAAAGGCAAGGGACAATTTTGGAACTAACTTGGGACCGATCTGGGAGTTTCGCTTCTATTAGGGTAACCCCCCCCCCCTCCCTCCCCACCAAATGTTCGGCGTTATTTTTGCGCTCCACCTCTTACCAAATAGGGTGATGTGGCGCCCGTCTGTGTCTCCCTCGAGTACGGGTGACAGATGTTCTCTTATAGCAGCGGCGTGCAAATAAAAACAAAAACGAATCATCGAGCGAGCAGCCGAGCCGAGCCGAAGCGAGTAACGCCGCGCTGGGCTTAAAAAAAATTGAGGGCCTCCCTTTCCATTACCCCTCCGTACCCCTTGGCGCGACGATGTCATAAAAAATACTGCATCGCTAAAAGAATCAACAAAGCGTCCGAGCGAACCCTTTTCATTTCTATTTTCCCACCCCTTTCACAGCTTTCTATTTTTATAACATCCTCAATAGTACTATACGTCACAGGAGCGGGAGGTGAGGGAGGGGATGGGATAGGGGGGTTGAGGGGGGGGGGGGCGCCCATGGTAATGTCAGCACTACCTCACCCATCGTTTATCTAGGTCCACGAAGTGGCCTCCCCACTCTCTCCTTCTTTCTCTTTCTCTCTCTTCCCCCTCCCCTCTCTCTCGCACTCTCTATCTCTCCGACGATAAATAGTCATCAATATGAGAGCACGGACACGGGGGGGGGGGGGGCGCTAAAATTGATAATAGCCCGCCTGTGGGGGAGACCGGGCACACATCGACGCACAAAAATAGACCCGGCGATGTGAGCGTATTGGGAATGGGGGGAAACGGAAACGCACAGCGCTCAGTGCCTGGGCTACATTGAACAGAACAGGGACCGACACATGAAATGACACTAGAAGTGGAGGTGAATGATACCTCAGTCCGTTGAAGAAAAGATATTATTCACACAAAAACATTGCTCTCCGAACTGCAAGATGTTCTTCCCTCGCTCTCGTACAGCGACAGCTTGAAATATCACAATATAATGTAAGCGATTGTTGGAGAGCTAGAGCATAGCTCTTTTTTGAGTGGAGACTCCTAAACTTAACCTTAATGAATTTAAGTGGAAATTATTTCCTAATATCTCTAAATAAGAGTGAGGGTCCTGGATCCTGGATGTTCACTTTAATGAAGTAGGGATAAGAAAATATCGGTAGTCTTGATTAAGATATTTAACTCATGCATGTGCAGTCGTTCTTTGCTAGCAATCCAGCGACAAATGGGGGCAAACATCCAGAGCCCTGCACCGGCCGGGCATTAGCTAGCATCTGAAAACGAGTGGGAGTGAGAGGGAACTTCCCCCTGCTGCTTTCGGACGCCAGGTGGCACTGACACCTCCATGCCCGCCCTCATTTAAATGCATTAGCATTACTTTGCAAATCATGTGACTCGCTCCAGAAAAGACGGGTGCAGCAGTTTCAGCCAACTGATTGTGCTGTCAGGGCCCCTGCCTGCATGTACCGGGTGTTTCTTAGAATGCGTAACAGCAGTCGTTGCGGGATTGTATTCTGCAGCGCTGCAGGGGCTATGGCGCCTTACGGGCGATCGGGATAGGCAAACCCGCAACACTGCTACGCTTTCAAAGACACAGCAGGTAACGTGTCGCTAGCATAGTCTCATGCTTGCAACTACACCACGGTCAATGATAGCCATGGCTGCGCAGTGCCAGGGCGGGGTGGGTTGGGGTTGGGGCGCGCTGGGGCGGGTCGACTGTCTGAGTCTGCTGAGCAGAGAGAGAAGGCGGGGCATGGCAGGGCAGGGCAGGGCAGGGCGAAGCGTATCCTCTCTCTCCCTTTTGGCTTAATCCCTTTATTGGCGTTAATACGCATTAATACAGTGGAGACTAACGAGGCAGCCCAGCCTCCGCCTCGCCCCGGCCCGCAGCCCGCCCCGCCTGCCCCACTTCTTCGTCAACTCCCTCCTCGCCTCGACCCACCTCACGCCCTATGCCTACGCGTCACCTCACCCCGGCCAGCCCCGCCCCGCCTCGGCCAGCCCACCTTATTGTAGACACACCTGAATGTGAGAGCTCTTCCACTAAAACACTGTGAAAAATTGTCGTAGGTTTACGGGAAAATTTTTCACGAAGCGAAGTTGTAAAATTAAAATTTCAAATCGTAAAATTAAAAGCACTACCTATCAACTTGAAATTTAAAGACGAGTAAGAATGGGTTGTCGTAAAACAATTTTCGTGAGTCGTCATTTACAAAATATATCGTAAATTTACAAAGATATTCTTCACGGTGAAAGACTTCACTCTTTAAAAAATCAGTGCAAAATTCTGTACATTGTTACGCAGTAATTTACATATCACTTGCTGTACAAACTTTTGTATCTGATACAGAAAATACTATATCAATTTCACGGAATTTGGATGATTCGTACATAATTTTAAAACAAAATACAAAAATCTGTATAATTTTCCTGTATCACAAGTGATATGCTAATTACTGCATAAAAATGATTCAGAATTTTGTATTTTTTTTAGTGATGATTTTCGCGAGGAAAAATACTGCCAAGCGATTACTCGCGACAACTAACTGCAGATCAATACTCTCCAATCCTCGCGCTCTCCAAACTCAAGAGTCATATACAGCACTGCATTAAAAGGTGCAAAACCAATGGTACTGCAGAAAAAAAGTGTGGGACCCGGTGCGTCCTGTAGTAAAAACACTGTAAATCAATTACTCTGACGTCACATTCTGTATATTGTGAAAACTGCCATATTGGCCAGAATCTGATGTTACATTTGTTTTAACGTGAATCAGCCGGACTTTGATCACTTTAGCGATCACGGAGATCAACCGTAAGTGTTAGTAACATCTTCAGAGGTAATGTGTGGGAGAGCAAAGCAATTATTGTACCCTCACCGCACTGGAACGCGGAGCAATGTGGGCGCAATGGCTGGCTGTTAGGGGAGAGGAGCACTAGCACTTAACGGTAACGGTAAAGTGAGTCTTGCCCCGGGGAGAGGAGATGCACAAACGCTAAATGGATGTGTTCCGAGAAGCTCCCCCTAAGACCCCCGCTGTATTGACGAAGCACACAGCTCACGCACAGACACACGCCCTCAAGCCACGCCTGCCGCTCGGGTATGAACGGGCGGGCCCGCCCCTCGCCCGCCCCCGGCACTCCTGCGCGGGGCCCCGGTCGTTCCTCCGACCCGCCCCCGCCAGCAGCATCAAAGGAACCTGGGGCTACTGTTGACCGAAACGGAACCCACCGTTCTCAACCCATCCCTCGCCACACACGAGAGTATTTAAAAAAAAATTCCACGCTGCGTGTAGGACGCAAAATTTCAGATACATTTGTGGGAGTTTTCCTATACCGACCCGGATTTTTGCTATCGACTGTGCGCATCGTACGAAAAAATTTTGACACATTTTTGTGGGATTTGTACCTATTGTCAGAAGTGTGTCGGATAAATACTGAGCACTTGTGGCTTTCTTGTGGCAAAACTGCAACCAATGTTTCTTTACAAAAATTTTCCCCTTACAATGTTGGAATTACACCACAGTCATCCATCACATAACTTCTTTATTTCGTTTGTAAATTTAGACTTCCAGATCAGTCTGGCACATTTTGGTGCTCTGTTGAAGAATTTTTCTTACACACCTGCGCGAAAAATGAATCAACATCTGTCCGGTACGTTTGAAGCACCAGTTGACGAACGAAATGTTTTTTTATTGTAAAGGCAGAGATCGAATAAAATATCAAGAGCCAAAACATTTGGTCATGTACCTTTATTTCGTTCGTTATGTTTCTGATGGGAGATGGGCCACACTTGTAACTTCGCAAAAGGGTCGAAGACGGTCGATACATCACGACTTCCTCTACTTATTAAAGTTCAGTCCATGATGCCAAGGCATGGTCGTAAACTGAAAATACGATGGGATGGGGACCGTGTAGGCAAACCGTCTCTGCCGACGGCCGACGGTCTGCCAGTGGCACCACCAACATATTGTTTGCAGTGTACCTCACGTTGGCTGGCGGCGACCCGGACCCGGCGCCGCGAGGCGCGAGGGGGCGCTCGGGTGGGCGTGGTGGGGGTGGGGGTGGTTGGAGGGAAGCGGCGCCCGGCTGAGGGAAAAGGGACTGGGGGTGACTGGAGAAAGGCGTCGAGGCGAGGCGTCCTGGAGGAGAGAGTTGCCGTTCCCTACACTGTGGAAAAAAAAATATATTTGTCAATTTACGACATTTTTCGTAATTTGTGAACACGACACAGACGGGTAAAAATTTACGACAGCAAAGTCTTACTTGTCACAGAAAACGAAGTCCGTTACACGACGGTTTACATAACTCTTTTTATGATTTTTCGCGTAATGACATTTCGCACAAATCACTTTACATAATTTTTTCACACAATTTTAGTTTTGTCGAAAGGTTGCTTTGGCACAATTTCAGTTGTCTAGATGGTGGTTTTACACATTTTCCTCTTACCCATTATTCTCTTTATAAATGAGAGGGTGAAGTTTTGCCAACATCGGGAATATTGATTTACACACCCACATTCTGCCATATCACAGAATGAAGTTGTGCTCTCATCGTGACAGATGAGATCAATGACATCAATACCAACGAACCATAAGAGACGCCTGCTATCCTCTGCGATTGCAGCTCGATTGTCCGACCTGATGATTTCCTCAAAATCCAAAAATGTGCATTGATTTTTGTCTGACCTTGTTTACACGGGTAAAGTGGAGAAGGAATAGGTATCATGGTCGGAGCATGCACCGAAAAAATGGTACAACACCTCAAATTCAATTTATTTAAAAGATATTTTTTAAAAAATTGAAAAATTGGTAGGCCCCTACCTAACTCGCAACCTGCGAGCCCCGCCTGCTTAACTTCGGAGTTCTGATGGGATCCGGTGTGTTCCAGGCGACCGCCACCCCGCGGGCACGAGAAGTCCTCTCCTCTTCGGGGAGAGTCCCCGCTTAAGGCTGGCGGCCTGTCAGGCCCGCCGTACTACCCTATTTAAACAGCGCCTTGAAGCCGTAGGTAGCATTTCAGACCAACGACTGGGCACCACCGGACCGCATGACCGGTCAGTGGGAGGTAGAGGCAAGGCAGGACGATAGAGGGGGAGAAAAGCAGAAAGAGAAGTTTTTGCGGAAGAGTAAGCGTACGGTTGGTTAGACCTGTACTGACCCGCTCCCGCACAGGTCATGGAAAAGCTGTTTACTAAGGAGCCAGATTCATAGGCCTTACTTCCCCACGAGGGACCACCCCCCGTGGCATGGGACGGAACTTCCTGACAACTCGCTTTCGCTGCCAGTGAAGAACCTACCTGGGAATTGAACCCAGGCCCCAAGTGCCGAGTCTCATGACACCCCGCGGCTTTCGTGGTACTAAGACCACTAGACCGTCGGCGATTCCACGAGGGAGCTCCGTTGAAATGGGGGGTTTGAATTCCACGCCAAGCTGCTGTCCTCGGAAAAATTTATATTTTATAGCAAGACTTGAACCCGGGTTCTGCGACCCACGGGACAACACTGAGCCGGCACGGCTACGACGCCACGGTACACAACGCCTGCCCACTAGGGGTCACGCTGCGAAGAGCCGTAGTCGCCGACGAACCTGTACCGGTGGCGTCATCAGTGCGCCTGCTCTCTTTGTTGGGCTAGCCCAGCTTTGTGGCGACATTGGTATCCACATCGGCACCGTTAGGAGGACTGGGTTCAAATACCGATCACAATATTTTTTTTTCGAGGTAGCTTTGTCTCTTTCAGTTGCCGGAGGCACAAGGAAAGTGGATAAAAAAGGAGGTAAAAAAATCTAAACAAATCCGCACTCCATATTGATGTCATCCATGTTAAATATTAACAAAAATTCGGGAATGAATGATATCGTTCCCTATGACTGTGTCAGTCCAAGCTCCTTTTCAACGAAACCTGATGCCATCGCTCTGCTGATTTGTCAGAGCAGCAGCGGAGCTCCGTCTTCAGTAATGGGCACGAAAGATTACTGCGAACTACGCGAAGGGGCCTCGGGGTGACTCTCCGGCCGACAAGTCGAGCCTCAGACACGCCTCCGCTCTGTCTCCACCGCCCCGCACTGCCGTCTCATTCCGAACAATCGCTCTTGCGCCTCTGTCCTTGTCGCACTCGTGCGGCCCAACAATCTCCAACATAGGTCACCGCCATAGGTGCGACGAGGAAGGAGGTACGAGGGCGATCTTCTGAATCAGACGGCTGCCCCGCGCCACCTCGCGCCACCCCGCCACGCCTTACCCCACCCTGACCCGCCACGCGCCGCCCCGCGCCGTCTGATCAAGACAAAGGCTGTCGTCGCAAAGTTGTGTTGCTGCTAGACAGGGCACTGCAAAGAACCTCATGCTAAAGATAAAGAAGTGCGGAATTGAGAGAGGGGCAAGGAAGAAAAGAACAGAGGGAGTGAGAGTGATGGAGGAGGGAGGGAGGGAGTGAGGGAGGGAGGGAGGGAGGGTGAGGAAGGGAGGGAGAGAGGGGTGAAAGAGGATGGGGGTGGGGGGGATGGAGGGAGAGAAGAGCGGAGAGAGGAGTGGCAGAATGAGGACGGGAGGGATGTGGGAGAAGAAGGCAGGATGTACGTGGGACGGGAGGTAAGGTGAAAGGGCAGGTTACGGGAGGGGGAGGGGGAGGGACGAAGAGGGAGAGGACACGTCGTCTTGGTGTAGTCTGTGTCGCCTTTCATTTTACACCCAGGAGGAAAGCGGTGAGGGGTGCGGGCCGGGGTAGAGAAACTATAAAAGAGAGCGGACCCGAGCACCCGAGCGCCCCCGGGCGGTTCGCAGGCGCACGGCCCGGCAGGTGCATGCTGGGGGGCCAACCAAACAGAGCAGGCGGCCAATCTCACACGGTAAACAAACATCTCTGAACCCGGCGAGAACGCATCTCGATTTTATATAGCCCTATGTATTTTTCTTTCTCATAGACGTAAAATAGGACGGCGAGTCCCAAACCGAGGTGTGCTCTCAGATTCCGAGATTTTCGTTTACCGCGCGCTGCTTCCGCGCTGCTCCCGGCGGTTGTCGCCTCTCTCCTTATCGTCTCTCTGGGCCGGGGCCCCGGCTAGGCCCCGGGGCCCCCCGCCGGGCCTCCGGGCCGCCGGGCCGGGTCACCCAGCCACGCGTTAATGAAAAAGAAGAGGACAATAAAAAGGCGACGAGGAGTGGAGGGGCAGATCAACCCGCTTCCGCCCACCTGGCCACTCCCCCACCCCCCACCCCTCTCTCACATTTATTGACTGATGGAGGACTTAAGCTTCATTCCCCTTCATCGACGCCAGAAAACAAAACCTGCCGGCACCCGCTGAGCTGAGCAGGGTGTATTGCTCCGACTGTAATCCGTGCGTACTCCGGCTGTTCTGGACCAAGTGCTCCGCGTGCTACGGATGTAGTGGGAGGGCACGGCTGTACTCCCAGTGTGCTTCGCGTACTCCGACACACAGCGTGCGCCGTGTTCTCCCACTGTACTCCGCGTACTCCGTGCTCCAGTGTATCCGAAGCGAGGCTTGGAGCTGCGAGCAGCGGGAACGGTAGGCGAGGCACGGCCGCAAAGCAGCGCGTTTGAAAGCATTTTAGAAATGGTGATCAATGTGCGTCCAGTTCCAAACAGGTAGTTTTTGCTTTGTTTGGAATCACAGCATCAGCTGAGTTCACCAACTAGTGCGTCGAGCTGAAGCCAGAAGGCACGCTCATCGCCCCAAAGTTTGGGCCGGGCAGGGCAGGGCTGAAGCCGGCCGCCACGGGATCCCATCCCGTCTGACGGAATGGGGTCAGCTATGCTCACCTTCCAACGCTTCCATACACAAGCACAAAACTTCTGGTGGACATAGATGCTGGCCAACCCCTCCCCGACCCTCCCCAGAATTCTCGATTACTAAGCGATTCGTTACGAACGCACTATACTGTAAAGAGGTGCTGACCAGTGTTGAACACAAAGTTTAGCACTCCTTGATGCGAATTTGAAAACCCCATGTATTCCATAGGGAGAAAAAGTGTTCGACACTTTAATATAAAAGTCAGATCTTAGACAAAACTACAAGACTATTTCGTGCCTCGAAAATCGGTTCTCATACAAATAAGCAGCTTATTCGTGACGCTCCTCAAGGATAAGCTACGGTGAAAAGTTTTCTTCTGTCTCAACGGATTAAGGCATTTTGCAACACGGTTAAAATAGTAGGTGCAGAAAATTTTCATTCGTACCATGAACGATTTCTCCTGCGTCTATATAGAGCTTGCACAAAATTCTCATGCATCTTGTCCGCCGCAACAAATCGACTCCTGAAGGTCGGGTGTCGGAGAGCACGGCTATGAGGTCGGACCGCGAGTAGTACCCCCATTAAAGGGTCCGGCTTCGGAGAGCCGGCGGATAATTGAAAAGAGAATTTTTTTCCGATTCTAGGAATACGCATTTTCTAAAATCAAGCACTTGGTCTGCGCGGTGGAGGGCGAGCGCGCACGACCCCGCTCAGAGGGGATGGGGAGGACCCCGCTGCGGCCGGCCCCGCCCCGCCCCGCCCCAAACTTTGGAGCGCTGCTCGTACGTGGCTCCACCTCAACGCAGTTTGGTGAGCTCGGCTGATGCTGTGATCCCAAACAAGGCGAAAACTAACTGTTTTGGACAAACTTTAAACACTGTCTGAGCGGCAATTACAAAGTGCATTTCCCATACAGACTACAGCAAGGCAGATACTTGGAGACTCGGCCTTATAGAGCTCACCCCTCTAAGACCCGACCTTTTCACTTTCAAGGGTCGAGTGCACTGGGACTAGGACACGCCTCGACCACCTCGACCCTCCCCTCCCCTCCTCTCACCTCCCCTCCCCACCAGTCCCCGCCAAAACCCGCCACGCCCCGCCACGTCCCACTGCGGTCGGCCGGCAGGCCGCGGTCGAGTCGAGTCCCGCCACGCCCCGTGACGCGCCCCCTACCGCCAAGTGAATGATGAATCCGCTTCAGGGATTCACAGATCAATACAGTGTGTCTGGTCCGGTCCGGGAGGGCGGGGCGGCGCGGGGCGGCGCGGGGCGGCGCGGGGCGGCGCGGGGCGGCGCGGGGCGGCGCGGGGCGGCGCGGGGCGGCGCGGGGCGGCGCGGGGCGGTGCAGGGCGGTATGGGCCCGGCCCCGCTGCCAACTGAAACTTGGACCGGAGGCGCGCGGCAAAACTTGCTCTGCTACTGATGACTGCGGGAAGAAGAATAAGAAATAAAAAAAGAAGGGGGAGGGGGACTTCAAGCCCCGTTTCGCCTGCGGCCTCAGATACGGCGTCGGAGACCGGCAACACACGTGTAGGAGGCCGAGTTTGACGCAGCGGGCGCTCCCAAGAGAAACGTCCTTTACTCCTCTCTACGCTGGCGAAAATCCCGAAACTACGGTACCGGAACGATCTGAACGTTTTGATTGATGGGACCGTTCTGGTTGGGGTACTCTTGGGAATCAAAGTGTGAGACAGTCTCACACCCTTTGGTGTGAGGCCAAAATTTCTCACACCATTTAGCAGCTTAATTTTTGTGGAGATGAAAAAATGTTTGTATTTTTCCTCATATTCTTATTCTTCGCCGATAGAGCTTTCAAGCGAGCCACCATGTGATGGGTCTGAGGCTTATTGCAGCCGGAAGTACCTGCCCCCTTTATTCATTTCAAGTAGTTCAGAGGCCAGAGAGGATATGCTTTCAGACCCATCACATGCACTGTGGAAAATATTTCCGTAGATGTACAATATATTTTGTAATTCACTATTTACAACACATCTCGTACATGTGCGACTTTACGCCTCTCGACTTTGTTTGCTCACCAATCGATTCTGAGTTGATACGTATTGTTATAAAAAAATTTACAATATGAATCGTAATTGTACAAGACCTCTCATGGAAAATTTTACCGTACCCGGTACAAGAATTTCTCACTGTGTGGTAGCTCGTTTTAAAGCTCTTTTGACAAAGAATAAGAATATGGGTGAGAATTCAAACATTTTCTATTTACCACAACAAGCAGGCCCGCCCTTCCGCCAAACTTCGTTGCCAGCTCCGCTTTGCTACGCTGGCAACTCCGTTCGGCAGGGGGCGTGCCTGCTTGGCCTGCCGGCGGCGTTCGGTCGGGCCTTCGGCCCGACCCCTAAGTCACACAGAACGTCCTCTTAGCTTGTAAATGATCGGGCCTGCGGCCCGTAAAGGCATTCTCTTCGGAAAGAGGCAGTTTGTAACGGTGAACCACCGGAACTACAGCCCTCCCTTCTGCTTTGAAAACGTGCTAAAAGTGACTAAACGGTCAGTTATTCGGCAAAAAAGGGGAGTCGGAAATCTCGAAAAATGTCGAATTACGTGAGTTCGGCCTCAGATGAAACGGTCAAACTCGGACTTTATTTGGCGGCAGTTGGCAACACTGAATTACGTTCGTCGAAACGATTTTAACGGTATAGGCGTCGAGGGGTGTCGAAAATTTCATTAATTGTCGAAATGTCGAAAATTGTCGAAATATGTAGAAATACGTCAAAAATGTCGAAAAATATCGAAATATCTTTAAAATGTTGAGATATATCGAAAAATATGGAAAATGTCGAAAAACGTCGAAAAACATCGAAAAATGAGGGATAATGTCGAAAAATGTCGAAGAATATCAAAAATTGTCAAAAATGTTTACAAATATCGAAATATGTCGGAATATGTCAACATTGTCGAAAAATATCGAAAAACATCAAAATTTATCAAAAATGTCAAAAAATTTCGAAAATTATCGAAAATTATCGAAAAATATCGAAAATTATCGAAAATATCGAAAATTATCGAAAATGTCGAAAAATATCGAAAAATATCGCAAATGTCGAACAATATCAAAAGATATCGAAAAACAACGAAAAATGTCGAAAATATCGGAAAATATCGAGAAATGTCGAAAATGTCGGAAATAATCGAAATGTTTGAGTTTTGACGATTGGCAACACTGGAAATTGAAAAACGGTTGGCTCCAATGAATTGCGCTCGAAAAGACGGTTCTAGAGAGGTGCGGGTCGATGGGGTTCGTAAAAGTTGAAAAGTGGGTCAATTTTGGGTGCTTTTTACAGTGTAGTCGCGAGTTGGGTCCTGTTTTATCGAAAAACGGTGGGCGCCATTGAACTGGACGCGAAAAGACGCTTCCGGGGAGGTGCAGCTCGATGCATGGGGTTGAGAAAAGTTGAAAACTGGACCAATTTCGGGTGCTTTTTACAGTGTAGTCGCGAGTTGGGTCCATTTTTTCGTAAAACGGTGTGCACCATTGAACTAGACGCGAAAAGACGCTTCCGGAGAGGTACGGGTCGACGGGGTTGGAAGAAAGTTGAAAAATTTTATTGTTTTTTATTCCTGAAAACTTTAATAATTTTTTTCAGTGCCTTAATGAGGGTTGGCAGGATTTGCACCAGGCGTTTCGGTGTCCAGGAGTGACACTTAAGATACCCTAAAAATTTCAACTCTCTAGCTCAACTCCTTCGAGTGGAACAGACAGACAGACAGACAGACAGACAGACAGACAGACAAACAGACAGACACCAGATCGATTGCATAAGCCCGCTCTGAAGCTTTTTCAAAGCAGAAGGGCGGGCTAAAAATCTAGCTAAAAGGTGTGAGAAATTTTGTCCTCACACCAAAAGGTGTGAAACCGTCTCACACTTTGATTTCCAGAGTTCATAGTATGGGTGGTCTTTAAGAAATCTCGGTGTGGTTCGCCCTTTTGGAGCGATTTCAAAATATCAAAAAAGACACGTTTTGAGTCGTTTAAGAGAACCTGCTCACTTTTATCAAGCGATGAAGAAATGCTTCGCTTAATACGGGCGAGAAATGTGACGAATATTTTCTGCTGGTATCGGTTCGTTCGGACGCGTTCGTGTCAAGGCCGGTCTCACACACAAGGAAAAGTTAAGCACTGACAGAGCCCATCCCCGGTCAGTTTCGGTCGGTCTACAGGCCGTTTTTGCAGAGCTCGCCTTTCGTTTACCTTTTTCTGTGTTACGCCCTCCCTCTTCGACCGATCACCTTACTTCGCTCCCCACCTCTACCCCCCACCCTCCTCCGTCACTTGAGACAGGTAACCCAAGACCACTAGTTCAGCCACTCGTTTGGGTCCCCAATCAGTTGAGCCGAGGACAACAGGAGTGCAGACAGACCGGCCATACCAACAGGACGCAGGGGGAAAGAAGCCAACGCCAGGGGGCTGAGCAGGTTGGCAAGCGCGCCACTGGACAGCAGGACAGAGGGGGGTGATCACTCATTCAAAATGTCGAGTACAATGATTTTTTTTTACTTTTGATTATTTTGTTTTGTATTTTTTTATTGTTTTTTGTTGTGATTTTTTGTACGATTTTTTCAAGAAAAAATTCTCACTCTTTATGATAAATTTCGATCTCTTACCCCTATTTCTGATTTTCCCCCTAATTTCATTTCGGTTTTTTGTTCATTTCTTCTCGATTTTCCGGTTTTTTCGGTATCTTTCTTCGTGATTTTTTAAATTAAATATTTTAAATGATTTCTTGGGGGGCTTACAATGATTTTTCGAAGTGATTCCCCCTCGAACAGGACTGCAGGCCAAGGTGGACCTCGGTGCAGATAGACCGAGACCGGCCAGACCAACAGTACGCAGAGGGGAAAGCTGCCAACAGGCTTGGGCTGTGAGATGGCCAGCGCGCTAACAGGCCACAGGGCCCACCTCTGCGCAGCGAGGACATTCCCGCGCTTCATTTGAAAGTCCAATTCTTTCATGGCTGAGGGCCTCGTGGGGGCAGAGGATGGAAGGAGGGCAGCGCCACTGCAGATGTGGACGGGGGTTGGGAAAAGGAGGGCACCACGACAGACTGCAAGCCCAAGCGTCCCGTAGGTGAATGGGGTAGTCATTTAAATACGACGCTGTCAGGTCAATGGCCAGAGCACAACGAGTATTAATATTTGCCCTCAAGAGAACGAGTATACATTTGAGCTGTAAATTTTCTCACCGTCTCTAGGACGACGTTTGGTTTGAACGCTTCAAAAATATCACTCCATATAGAAATTCATTAATTTACTTTTACTTAAACGGAGCAAAAGGGGAGTTCTCCTCCTATTCAGATGAGACCGAGGGCGTATGCACCCGCGTAATAGTCGGGTCACTGCTCTGTGTATTAAAGGCGTAATAGTATGCGTAATAGTATGCGTAATAGAAGCGTAGTAGGAGCGTCGTGGCCAAAATTATCCATATTTTACTCATTTTTGAGTCGTTTTAGACTGTTTTTGCTTGATTTTAGCCAAATCGTCAACATTACCCGGGAGAAAATTTTACCTGACCAGTATCTGAACTCTCCTGAGAAAAAAACGTCAAGGCTGCAATCGGACTGAGTATCCCTGATTCAGCGAAATCCATACTGACATTCAGATGACTCCGAAGAACCTTTACCTTGTGTTTTCCTGGCATTTAGAAGGAGTGATATCAGATGTTTTCAGGTGCCCGTGAATTTTACTGACATTTACTGAATATAAAACATCGTCCATTCCTCAGGTTTTTTCAGTTTGGAAAATACATGAGAAATTAGCTGAGTTTAAACGAACTGCGAGTGACTTCTACACTCAGCATCTCTTCAGTAACATACAGGTACTGGGCGGCAACTGACACCACCTGAACTTTACCCGACGTCACTAATTCAGTTTTTGTCAGTATTTTATGTCACTGCATAAAGCTGGGAAATAATAGAGATACATCCAACACCCCGAAGTGCCTCTCTTCGGTGGAAAGTCGTTAAATTGCAGGTACAAAACGGGAACTGACAATATCTGGAGTTCAGCCGACCTCAGAAATTCAGTAACTCTCAGTTATTTTCTCTCTCTGAATGTAGCTGAAGATTATCGGGATACAGCCAACATCTTTCGAGGTCTCAAATCAGCTTTTCGAGGCCAAATACCAGCAGAATGTGCAGTTGCGCTCAGCTAAAGTCATCTCTGTCAACACGTAGTCAGGCACTCTCAGCTCACCTGCACGTCTAAGAGTCAGCAAACCTCACTTCAACCCTCAGCAGTCTTAATCCATCAGTAGTTTCATGTCAAAAAGCCAACAGAAACACCTCTGAAACACAGCTATTTACGACTTGCCAGCGAATATTTTCAGTAGTCCTCAGTCGGTCCTCAGTCCTAGTTCAGCTCTAAATCAGCTTAACCCCAGTAAAGTTCAGATACTGGTCGGGTAAAATTTTCTCCCGGGTAGCAGCGTAATATACCGTATTAGACGGCATAAACGCGGGTCACAGATTTCAAGAGTGAATAGCACCTCGGATGAGACATCTGACTCGTAGATTTTCAGCGTCTGCAAAACGCAAAGGCAACAGCCTGCTTGCGGGAGGACAGAGCGCGACAAAGCGTGGTCAGCTAAGTGAGGGTTCCGTGGGAATGACCAGACCCCATCAGGGACACGGCCATTATTTCTATATCAGGCATCAGGGTTACTTTGTGATGGAATTAGGGGCAGCGCAAGGGAGAGGGAGAGCGAGGAGGGAGGGAGAGAGAGGGGGGAGAGGAATAGAGGGCGGGGGGAAGGGAAGTTATGGAACCGCTGCAGAGCCTACGGGTTTATGTCTGCGTAGATTTCGGCTCACTGGAAAAGCCGTCTCTTGGCAGAGAGAATTATTTGTTAGAACGGAGTGCGTGAGCGGTGGAGCGAGAGGGTGAGACACTTTGAGAGAGAGAGAGAGAGAGAGAGAGAGAGAGAGAGAGAGAGAGAGAGAGAGAGAGAGAGAGAGAGAGAGAGAGAGAGAGAGAGAGCGTTGTGCGCCGCCCTTTGGTGATTAATGCGCGGCCTTGGACCTCGCCTTTCATAAATCAGAACATGTCACCCGTTTTAGGCAAATCTCCCAGGCGTGTCACCGGCCCTGCTCGCACCGCCTACTAGTCGCAGCATGCCTGGAGCCCCTGGAGCCCCTGGAGCCCCTGGAGCCGCCCCACGTCGTCTCGCGCCGGAGGGAATGACACGCTCAAGGCTCCGCAATCACTCGTCGATTTTCCGATGATGTATTTTTCGGTTATGAAAAGTGCGGCGGTATTTCAGTCCTGCATGGCTGTATTTTACGTTCTGCATGGTGGATCCGTCCAATCTCATCCATTCTGGTGTGCAGGGCCCGGGTCCAAGGGAAGAGCGAAAACCGACCTGGAACACGCCCTCAATTAGCTGGCCATCAATCCAGGTATCCATCCCAGCAAGGAATTTGGAGTTCTGAAACTGTCTTGAAAACGTTTCGCTTTGGCTCATATGTCCTGGGAACGAACCGCTGAAACGAACTAGGTAGGTCTTTTGAGTGCATAGAGTTCGGCCTGGAAAAGTATCAGTAGATAATAGTCATGAAAATGTTTATGAGTTCCGCCCGTGCTGCCACAAAACAGAAATTTTTCATTGATGACTTGATGAAATCCCCTTGGAATTAGTGAATAAATACCATTGATTTGATGAAATTTCCTATGAATCGTTGTAAAATTTTTCTTTGATATGATAGATACATTTTTCCAATGAAAAATCAACGGATTTAACAGAAAACTCACAAAAATTCACAAAAAAAAATTAGATAAAATTCAAGCAAAACTTCAAATAAAAAAAAAATCATGAAAATTCACCAAATTTGTTCACCTAAATTCAGAGCTGTTTCCCTCTCGGCTGTATCACAGCCTCTGTTTTTTTTCTTTTTTTTCTAAAGTCTAATAAACTTCTTCGATTAGACGACCGACGAGATTTTATAGAGAATATTTTGCGGTTCAGAGCAAAGACGTTCTTGGGGATAGACGGTCGGGAGGAGGTAGGAGCTGAAAGGGGGGAAGGGATGGTGGTGCAGACGATCAACAGTCACGACCGCAGAGCGCGCAGAGCGCGCACAGCGAGCGGCAGGCTAGCCTCATCAAAGGCCTTTCACGCTCCGCTCCGCTCTGCCGCAGTCACAAACGCAGAGCTCCGATATGGAGACTTCATTTGAAGCGTTCGGTAATGAGCCGCTGCGCGACGCACGGTACGCCGGGGCTTTTCAGAACCAGCTTGTCTGCAAGTGGCTGCTGTTTCGTCTTTCTTTGATACAAAGAAAATCTTGCCGACGATTGTGGCTGCTTTGCGATTTCAGTTTGCTTTCAACCAAACGTTTTTAGGCCCCGGTCGGGGGTGTCTTGTGCGCCTAACTCACGCCTATAAGTTTTTCTTTTCTCTTTGACGATGGTCCCTTCTGGCGGCACTTTCGCAAATTCTTACAAGGCATCCGTAAACCGCAAAGGATTTTTAGGTATTGCAGATTGCAAAGCGGCATTTTTTTCGTAATTGAGAAGAAATTACTTCTCAAATTGCAAAGAATTTGAGAACTTTGCAGACTGGAAAGCATTGCTTTGTAATTACGAAGTAAAAGCTTCGCAATCAACAATCCACCCATTTTCTGCTTCGCAAGGCAAAAACACTTTGCAAATTGCGAAGAATATGAATTTTTGGGAGGTCAGAATTAGAAATTTTAACTCGGAGAGAGAGAGAGAGAGAAAGAGAGGGAGGGAGGGAGGGAGGGAGGGAGGGAGGGAGGGAGGGAGGGAGGGAGGGAGGGAGGGAGGGAGGGAGGGAGGGAGGGAGGGAGGGAGGGAGAGGGACAGAGAAGTTTTCCATCCACATATCAAGAAGATAGAGATCGCTCAAATAGAACGAGAAACTCTAATGTCGGGTTCGGAGAGAGGTTGCCCGTGTCAAAATTCTTCACAAGATCTCTTTGAAGTGTAACCAGTATAACGGTGCTGAGGTTTGAGTATACTGCATTGGGAACTAGCAGCACCAAGACGTAAATTTAATAAACATCAGGAAACGCCCCGAAATACGACCCCTCCCCCCCATAGCTATCGTCTCTCTCTCTCTCTCTCTCTCTCTCTCTCTCTCTCTCTCTCTCTCTCTCTCTCTCTCTCTCTCTCTCATTTCCGGAACGATTTGCATGTCGGTGGCTGCCTGAATAGGCCGACCGTATGTCCACAGCCAAAATATTTTTTTATAAATAGTTGTTCGCCACTTGGAAAAATCAGACTATAAGGAAAACGGCAAATAAACAAACATGTGAAATGGAAAATTGAAACATCTGAAGCATTCCCTTATTGCAATGTTGACAAAGAACAATACTCTTTCTATTACCACCGATGAAGAGCAGGTTTAGTGGAAAGGAACGAGTAAAAATCTATTCCAGCAGTATTCAACATTGTTGGATCATTAAAATACTTTTGCGTTCTATAGAATCATGAGAGAAGGGGGCCCTTCTCTCATGATAGAATAACCCTGCCCTTGAATGTTTATCACGCAACTCGGCCCTGCGCAACGTGAACACCTTTCTCTGCTTCAGTGAAACGATCCTTTACGCGGCATGAGGGTGTGTTGGTGCAGGAGTGGGGAGGTGAGGAGCTGCTAATCGCCACTGCACTCTGGGCGTGGTTCCCGCTGGTTCCCGCTGGTTCCCGCGCCCCGGCCCGGCGAGCCCCACAACAACAACGGCCCCGCCGGCCCTGCCCAGCTCAGCCGCGGCGCGTGGAGTGGCGGGGCGGGGCGGGGCGGATCTGATTCCGCCCCAATCTGTCTCGGGGTCACGCACAGCCCCCCCCCCCTCCCCGCTCTCCATACACATCGCTCACAACCCCTTCACCTCGCGTATAATTTAGAACCCCCCCCCCCCTCCCCAACACCCTCGGTCAACACCTGGCTGCTCACAAAGCCACCCAGCACCGCGCGGGCGCGCGCGACGCTCATCTATCGCGTGTCTAGCCATCGAGCACCATTATGCCACTATATATGCCACTTCTCTGTTTCCTTCCGAGGAGGCGAGGCGACCGCTTCAAGAACCATGTGTCAAAGCAGGGTGGCCAACTCGAAAACACATATGAGAATACAAAGTAATTCATCAAAATACTTGTCAAAACAGCAAGAAAAATACAAAAAAAAATGAGAAATACAAAGTAGGTGTGCACAGAAGTACACGATAGGTGGCTGCCCCTCGCCAAGTGTATGGCGGCGTGGGAATCATCAGGATAAAAATCAGGTCGATAGAAGTCAATAGAAATCACCAAAGCTAAACGGGGAAGACCAGAAATCAGTGCTGATCCGCCGAGATAAGCGTTTTCTGGGGCACCAGAAACCACAAACCGTAGTTACGTAAGTGGACGGGGAATGGAAAATCAAGCATTTTGGGAACCAGGGAACCGATCTACATCAAACGAAAGTGGTCGTCGCCCCCTCGTTCCCGTCATGTAGCAAAGAGGAAGAATCGCTGCCCGTCGATATGGATTTGCAACGCCCGGTGACCCCGGCCGCCACGCCTCGCCACGCCCCGCCACGCCCCGCCACGTGTCACGCCATATCGTGACAAATTGTCTACCAGAGGGAGGCGGCCGGGCCCTTGTGTTCCGTCCCCCACCCCCTGCTTCTCCGCCCGCGTCCCGTTTCACGTGCTGGCTGTATCCGTCTACCCTTCAGGCCTAGCTCGGTGCGACTTCACTGTCTCTCGGGTCCTCCGCCCCCCCACCCCTCTCCCCATACCGCCTCACCACCAACGTCCCTCCGGTAATCGCTTCCTCATTGAGCCCCTTATCTGCTCCCCGCAGCTGTCTCTGTCTCCCTCACTGCTGCTCCGGCTGAGTACACAGTGTGAAATACCTATCGCACCGGGCGCGCCTTCTAGCTACAATTGCGGGTCTGAAGTTACACCCGACGGGGACGCTTCTTTCAGCTGTCGCATGACACTTGATTGCAGGAATTGCGGGATCGCGGAAGGATCTTCCCATACGATTTCGATGGATTTTTGCATGATTGCAAATGGATTGCAAGGACTGGTGCACTGGGTGTTTATTTGAGTGCGTAACAGTTTTGCGGAATTGCATAATCGCCAGGGCTTCAGGGGCCATGGCGTCTTACGGACGGATGGGATGGGCAACAAACCCACAACACTGTTATGAATTCAAAGAAACCCCCGGTACACATGATTGCATGAGTCGCGGCCCCCGGCCCCCTCTGTTACATCAGAGTTCTTTATCTCTTCAGTAAATGTACGACATTGTACATAAAGGAAGAAGAAACCTACATCGTATAAACATCCAAAAAGTGAGCGTGAAGAGGCTAAATATTTGAAGCAGTAATTGGCCAACCTGTTTGCGGTTCTCAGTCCGAGAGGGCACAGGGCAACGTCGGGATGACAGCAGCAGGTGCGACAAGGCCGGGCAGGGCCGGGCAGGGCCGGGCAGGGCCGGGCAGGGCCGGGCAGGGCTACCCCCATGGGGTTAGTGCCTCCGCACCTCAGCCCCCGCCGCGCTCTGCCCCATCCTGTCCCGCCCCCGCCACTGCAACCCCCACCCTCCCCTGTTTTCCCCCACTCTTGCTCTCTCCCTTTCTCTCACCGACCCGTCAGCCAGGTTGCTAGTGCCGCTACCACCGCACAAAATAAAGTTTTAAAAATTCAGCCTTTCATTTGTGGTGGTTGGGGCTGTTCGGGTCGTTCATGGCAAGGAAGGGGTGGAGAGGAAGGGAAAGGGGATGGAAAGGGGGGGGGGGCAGGAGGGAACAGACCACGAGGGCAGGCCGCGGACAACCCCTGCTCCCCCCCCCTCCCCGTCTCCCCTTTAAGTCCGAGCGGATAGCGGCCAGCCAATTTAATTCAGCCTACTCCTCTGATGCTTACTTTGGGGGACGTCCGGCTAGCCCTCCGGCTCTCCGTAGCTAAGCTCGCTGCCCCCGCCCCACCCCGGAGCAGAAATGGTATGGATATAACCGCTCGCCGTGCAGGACGGCCATAGCCCATGCGGGAAAGGTGATGGGAAAAGGAAACTTTCGTTCCCGCTTCATTCTACACACTAAAACCAACCGAGGGGGGAATTACTCAATCATGTGAAATGTGTACAATAGTTTTCTCGACTTTTAATTTTTATGCATTTTTTTAAATTATAAGTTTTCATTTTTGTTTTGATTTTTCAGGGACAATTTAACTTTTTGATCATTTTCGCCCCCCCCCCTTTATTCTAAATATATTTAAGTTTTATTTCAGTTTTTTGTTTGTTTGTTCTCGATTTTTTGGATTTTCCTGTATCGGTCTACGGTCCTCGAGGTGAGCTATGTGTTACAGTTGTCAATGTCAATAGGTGGTGCCTGCGGTGCGGAAGAGTAGGAGTGGGGACAGCAACGTTGGTAATGATTTTTTCATCCCTATGGCACACGCACACAAATGCGTTAGTGAAATACATTTTCACGGACTTCACTATGTTGTGATTTGAGGCATCTAGATCTGAGCTTATTACGATGTAAACGTAAACCAGGTGTGGTGTCCTCAAATTTACTCATGTTTGTGATTGCCTATGACAACGACATGGCAACGGCACGAACACGAGATAATATTGACCACTGACCCTAATCATCCATGGCAAACACCATAGACAGGCGAAAACACCAACTGCCCCCTCCCCCCTCTCTCTCCCTCTCTCACAAACACACACACACACACACATCACACAGACACAGATGGGGATACGCACAGTAAATACGCACGTCGAGCCACCATGTCGCCGTAATGAAAACATGGAGGGAAAAGCAGGTCATACAAATAGCATGAAAGACACTTGATTGTTAACTTGTCCTCCCGCTACATCGACTGGCAGGACCCTTCACTTCAGAACGGCAATGCGGCAGGTCCCACAGATTCATCCAATCGCGAGAACAGTCCGCCCCTCTGAGTGTGCGCGCGCACGCGCGTGAGTCTGTGTTTCGTGTAAGGAAGGGGAAAGCCAAGGGGGAAACGACTCTGAATTTCGGTGTACAGATTTTTTTTGTGTGTGTGAAATTTAATGAATATTTAGTGAATTTTCGTAAATCTTTCTGAATATTTCATAAAGTTTTATTTTTCTTCTAAAATTATGTAATTTTTTAATGTGAATTTTCCTGATTTTTTTTTCTGAATAACGAGGTGTATAAAAATTTCAGAGTTGTTTCCCCCTCAGTGTCCGAAGGGAGCAGTGCCCAATGGCTGGAATTTGACTGTGGTGGAGTTCTCTGTGTTCGAATGAAGTAAGATCACACGAGGTCAGCATGATGAGAGACGAGAGGTAGGAAAAGAGTCTGGCCAGAGAGAGAGAGAGAGAGAGAGAGAGAGAGAGAGAGAGAGAGAGAGAGAGAGAGAGAGAGAGAGATGGGGGGAGGAGATAGATGAGTAGGGGGAGAAAGGTTACTGCTGGCAGGGGAGCAGACAGCAAACAAGGAGAGGAAAGTTTTTTCCCGAGACAGCTCGTGCTATAATGTCAGCTCGCCGAAATGGCGAGAAAGTCATCGCGACCGGAAATCAAGTCGCGCATAACGTTTTAGCGGTAAAACGCGATTCGACCAACTCCTCGTTTGGTCAGAGCTGAGGGAGTGGTGGAGGGGGGTGGTCTGTCCAGCAGGTGCCTCGCCCCTCCTCCGCCTCTGCTTTATTGGAATAAGCGCGACAGGTGCAGCGGGAGAGGGAGAGGTGGAAGGGGGAAGGGAGAGGTCATATTGGTAGACGGCTGAAGGTGAGGGGGGAGGAGAAAAACCTACACAGGGGCAAACAAGATGACGGTGTCGTGATAGACTAACCTTGCTGCCATTCCCGCCCTGCCGCCGTGCCGCCCGGCCCTACCCACCACCAATCACGATTTACCCGTTCTTGCTCGTTATTGAATTTTACGTCGATAGGCATTTCTTGTTATTTTATTTTTTGATTGAAATTTTGAGACTCAACACCGTTAACCTACGACTATTTTTCACAGTGTTCTTGACGTTGGACATATGTGACCGGTGACGTCAGCCGCACTGTTATACCGAACATGTTTGAAATTCGCGGGTTTTGGATAAAAATGCACTTAAATTATATTCCAATGCCGTATGTGAGTGGATTATTACAACGACAAAAAAAAAGGGTTTCCTTACCGCGAGAAAAATTGTTTTGCGTTTCTTTCTTTGATTTTTGATAAGAACGTATGTTTTCCTTCTCCTACTCCATGTCATAAATCTAACGTGAATTTCTTTCCATCCAACATATCAAGAAGATATCCTGAAAGCCCTTTTCCCTCTTCCACAATACAATCGCCGGAGTTGTTCCTCCCGTTTTTCCTCGTTCGAGTTCTGCCTTTTTGCTCAAACTGGACGTGTTTCCACATTGTTCCGCCAGCGTCGCTGTCCCACCCCTTTTTCCAGTAGGTAGCGGCTCAAAGGCGCCCTCAGCCAGCCCTCCGGCCGCAACAGGAGAGGAGAGGAGAGGAGAGGAGAGGAGAGGAGAGGAGAGGAGAGGAGAGGAGAGGAGAGGAGAGGAGAGGAGAGGAGAGGAGAGGAGAGGAGAGGAGAGGAGAGATTTGAGATTTGAGATTTGTTTATTGTCACTGAGCTGTCTACAGCTATGAACAATTGGTATTAATTACAAAAGAAGAACATATTATTATTTATGCTTGAATGAAAAGCCATATTTTAGAAAATCTTCAACATTATAGAATGCACATTTAAGCAGTTCTTTTTTAATTACCCTTTTAAATCTTTTAAAAGATAGGTCTCTTACTGTAGAAGGCAGGGTGTTGTATAGCTTTGGACCAATGTACTGCGAACATCATTTTGGCTCACCGAAAGGTGCACAAAGTCATTATAAATTTTAGTATTATGTCTGGTAGTGTAGTTATGTACATCTTTACATTTTTTATAATTAGATTCATGTTTTTTAACATAATTTAGAAGTTGCTGTATATATATGGAGTACACAGTCATTATTTTAAAGTTAACAAAATATGGTTTACAACTAGTTAACTGATTAACAGAGAATACAGCTCTTATGGCTTTCTTTTGAGTTTTAAAAATTTCTTCTACTGTTGTTGAGTTTCCCCACAGTAGTGTACCATATGACAATTTAGAATGAAACATGCCATAGTAAGTTAAGAGAGCTGTTTGCTCATCTGCAAGAGATTTAATTCGTTTTATGCCAAAAATTGATTTACTAAGATTTGATTTTAATTCCTGAAGGTGGATGTCCCATTTAAGATGTTGGTCTAAATTGATTCCCAGAAATTTTGCACTATTTACATAGAGATTTTGAAAATTGGAATTTGCATTTTTAAGTATTCTTTCATTGGTCCTAAACTGAATTATATTAGTTTTTCCATCATTAAGAACAAGATTATTCAACATAGGAGAGGAGGGGAGAGAGTTAGAGTTAGAGTTATTGAGGAGAGGAGAGAGCAAGCGAATTGTCACTGTCATACATTATTCATAAAAAGCTCCGTTGTTTAAAAGAAAGTTGGCATTTGGCAAGGAGACGTGACTAATAGGATGGGAGATGTTGTTCAGGTTTCTAGAATGACATGCAAACCGAAGTGTGTACTTAGTACACACATATTTTTGTGTACTTGCCATATACACACTTTTTTGCCAAGTACTTGCAATAGTACCGCGTGTTTCTTTAAATGTGTAACAGTGTTGCGTGATTTCATACTCGTCAGGGCTTCAAGGGCGATGGCGCCTTACGGGTGAAAGGGGTAGGCAAACCTGCGACACTGTTACACATTCACAGAAACACCGGGAACACACTTACAGCCCATGTGTGTACTATGGCACGTTCACGCCAAATAAGTGTGTACTGTGGCAAGTACACACCTATAAGTGTGTGCTTGCAAGTACACAAAAATTTGTGTGTACTTAGTACACACTTGGGTTTGGAGTGTACTTAACTTCTTTAGCTGAATAGTCGCTTCCGAGACCCAAAGGAGGGTGAGAGACGCAAGTAAATTAAACTAAGACATCATCAAACCAGCAAATGGCAACAAGCACGAGCGGCTTTTTACGATTTCCCCTCAACCGTAACGTGCGTTAGAAATGAAGCCTCGCAAAGCCCTGACCCTAAAAGCCAGCATGCCTGCTTATTGGGTGTAGGGCTTTTCCTGCCCCGCTAATACATCTAGGGGGCACTTGAACTTCCCGTGGGGCGTGCTGAGGTGGGGCAGGGCTGGGTGCCGTGGGGCGAGAAGCACCAGCACCCCTGCGGGCCCACCCCACCTCTACGGCCCTACCCCGCCCCGCCGCGCCCCGCCGCGCCCCGCCGCGCCCCGCCGCGCCCCGCCGCGCCCCGCCGCGCCCCGCCGCGCCCCGCCGCGCCCCGCCGCGCCTCTGACAAACGGGCCGCCTTCACGAACAGCTTGGGCCGCCGCCCCGGCCTGCTGGCCCGCACCCGTATCTTTGATCGCGTAGCGCCGCAGTTACGCCGCTTTTCCCGTCGACGCACGCGCGCGGCCGTCAAATGCCGCCGGACGCTAAGTTTCAACTAAGCGGCCAGTTTGCGAGCCGCTCGACTTATATTTCCGCGGCGGTGACAACGGCACACACGTGCAGGGCCAGGGCGCGGCGGGGTGACGCCCGCGGGAACATGCTCCGCTGCTCACAGTCGTTTCGCTGCGTTTCATTTTTCTGGAGACGGCATATAAGGCGGTCTGGCTAATAAAAAAAATAATAATAATATACAAAAGCGGGTCATTAAGCAGTTTTTTTTTTTTTATATATACAGTGAACGTGTTTGCTAAACGTGATTACCTTCTTTTTTTGCCTGTGGGGCTCAGCGTGCCCCATAGTTTGTATTTGTCATCGCTCTTGTCGCTCTTTGCTACCGGCTTAGGAACGACGACGACTCAAAGAGCGACGCGGACCTTCAGTTTACGAGCGTGCCGGGCTGGGCAGGGCGACTAGACGGAGACTGCTTAACAGCCTCCCCGCCGGTTCTCAAAGTTAACTTACCGTGCTTTACAGGACTTTTTTGTTTACAAAGTGTACATCTACATCCACGCAGCAGATCCCTTGTCGTTTCAATGGTCGCTATTTGGTCACGGCTTGGGACAGAGCAAGTGACCAGAATCACTACTAAAACTAATGACTCACCCCCTTTTTTTTTGAAATCCAAACCACAATGCTATGTTCTGTTGTCATGTAGGCAACCTGCAGTACGCCGCCGCCCTGTTTCAGTCGGGCCTTGAACCGCGCCTGCTCCGCTGGGCAGAGGAGCAGGATGCCGCCGGCGCCCTCCTCTCTCGAGCGGAGGGAGGGAAGAGAACACGCCGAGCTGTTATCGTTTAAAAATAGAGGTGCGAACAGCGAACGCCCCGCCCCGCCACGCCCCACTCCGCCACGCCCCACCGCGCCCCGACTCCAACCGCTCCAACCTCACGCCGCCCTACCCTAATGCCGGGGCCACCATAGACGCTCCCGCGCCTTAGTGCGTGGCTCAGATACGGGCACGCCCGGCCCGGCCGGACTCAGCAGCTGATCATGTGTGAGGGTCCGGGCGTGCCAGGCCGGGTCATGTGCTACTCGAAGCGGCTCGGCCCGATAACCGACCAGACCAGCGACCAGCGACAGAGCATTATTTCCAGGTGCTATCTACACCCAGAAAAATGGAGAATGTTTGAACAACCACTGTATGTCCCCATCCGTGCAGGCCGCAACGACGGGCCATATGGGGTGGACGGACAATTATGGTTGCTGCAACACCCTCAAAGTCGTATGCCAACCACGGAAAATGACGCAAGCACGACCGGCGGAAGACTTGACGAACGAGGAATACACGGGACTTTGGTCAGGCGCGGGAATATTTCGCGCCACCAGCGCGTATCCATAGAGTGTGGCCACGACGTAGCGAGCCTTGAGCGAGCTCCTGCCTCCACCGACGCGACCCACAGTATGAAGCACAAGTAGTGAGAAAGTCGCGCGGGAGCTATCGGAAAGTTTGGACGAGAGCTATCCGCACGGACTTCCGACAGAGTCCTGACACTGCCCCTCTCCCCAACAGCTGTCGGCTCGTTAGGTCCTTGCTGTGGTTCAGGAGGTATAACGCGATGAGGGGTGAGCGGGGCGGAGCGGCCCGCCAGTGATGAGGAGGGAGGCGACACGTCGGCGCGGCGCGCAGGTGCAGCCCCAAGGACTTAGTGCCGAGGGACTCCCGGCACCCGCCCCGCCCCGCCCGCCCCGCTCGAACCCGCCCAACTGTTGGTACAGGCACGTGCAAAGTAACTTTTACTGGGATAAAGAAAGTTGCCAAACAGTGCAGGTTAAGTTGACAAAACCGAAACATAATTTTAAAAAAAATATTTTTTAAAAAAAAAAAAAGATAAAAAGATTAAAAAAAAAAACGAAGGACGTTCTTCAAAGCGAGGAAGGCAAACTGATTATTAGAGACCTTGTGTGTAACTTTCCGGTTATTTATACACGTCTCTGTAAACTATTAAAGCTTTTTTTATTTAAAAAAAATGGCGCCAAAGGAAAATTTCTGAAATATTTTTGTTGGCCGCTATAAAAAAGTATGCGCTGTAATAAATTTGCTTCGCTCTGAGCGAATGATTTCCAATATCAGCCGAGTAATAAGAGTTCGGCATCTGAAACAAGACAGTTGAGGTTGAATTATTCACCAGCCGGTACCTGCAACGGAGCAGAGCGTATGTCTGTGGTATGGGAAGCACCCTGCCACTCTTCTCCTCTTCTCCGTTGGATTGGTTCATTAACATAATATGGGGATAAAAAGGTGTGCTATCGCTATGCCATAGGTGTGCTGTCATTATATGCCTATGACGTACAATGCCCAAATCTATACGCCTTAGGCGTACAATCACTGAGCACCCCCAAATGACAGTGTAGTCAATAAGCCCGACAACGGAGTAAAGCGTGCTGCGTCTGCGCCTGCCTAATAGGCATAATGTTGCCTACGGATGCAGCCCCTTTTTCTCCGCTATGCTTGGGCTACTTCCTTGCCTACTTTCCTCGCAGCCACGATGTCGTCATGTCACGAAGTAGGGAAGCGCTAAGTTCGGCACGGTAAAAGCAATGTTTGATTTTTGAGGGAAAAAATGAAAAATTTTGAGGAAGTCCTTGATTTTGAGAAAAGCTCCAAAAACTGAGAGAAATTCCCTCATCAAATACGGAAACATCCTCCAAATTTAAGGATTTTTCCTGAACATCAGGGATTTTCTCAAAATTTTCCCCTTTTCCTCAAAAAAATAGACATCGTTTTTACCGTATACAGAGCACCCGGGGCTCCCTGCGCTCTGCTCTCTGGTGGCTGCCGGCGCGGGCCACCTGGGCCATGAGGCCACAACAAAAACAACCAATCACCCTCATCGCGCCAGCTATCGACTTATCACAATGAAGCCGAAGTACACCTCCGGGACAGAGCTCGTTCGGGAAAAGTTGTAAGCAAGCAAAACCTGCAAAACCCCGACAGTATGTTGACTCCCCTAAACTTTTCAGAAATGAGCCCCTCCTCCCCTCAAAAAAATTATTAAATAAATAAAAGTCGGTCTGAGACTCGGGTCCCTTTTCATAATGCGTTACTACGGGAACGTTCTCACGTGGAGCATGCTGCCCTGCCCGGACGCGCCGACCCGCTTAGAGCTCGCAGAGCCAACATGGAGAAAAGCCACGGGGGAAATATTCATGCTAATCCAAGAGTGTGGTGAATGTTTCCACAGGCTGGTCCAGTCGGCGGAGGCGGGGGCCGGGAGGGGCCGGGAGGGGCCGGGAGGAGCAGGCAGCCCCAGGGGCCTCGGGGGCCCGGGCCGGGCCAGCCGCGCACGCACCTGAGGGAGAGGAGGGCTGGGCTGGGCCGCACGCCGGAGCTCACATCCTGCCGGGCCGGGCCGGGCCGGGCCGCGCCGAGAAGGTACACGACGTGCTGCGGGGCGCGGGGCGCACGACGCGCGGGGCGGGCGCGGCCTGGGGACAGGACGGTCAACCTGCCGCTACAGCCAGCCGACGGGGACTGGGACCGAGGGGGGCCCGCACCCGCACCGGGCCAGGCGGGGCCGGGGGCGGCGCGCGGGGGCGGGGGGCGGCCGGGGGGCGGCCGGGGGGGCGGCCGGGGGGCGGCCGGGGAGCTGGGCCCCGCGGGGTGGGGGCGGCGGCGGCAGCAGCAGCTGGGGGTGGAGCAGCTGCGGGCGCTGCGGGCCGGGTAGAGTCGGGGGGAGCGGAGCGGTCGGAGGTGGCTAGGCCGGGGGCGGCGCTGGGGCGGCGCTGGGGCGGCGCAGAGGCGGGAGCGGGGGTGGGGGCCGGCGCTGTTCTCCACCTCACACACTCTATCTCCACTTTTTTAGCCATGGCTCAGGCGCGCTGGTTCTCCCTCTCGCTCTCCCTCGCTGCCACTGCCACAGCGCTGAGCTGATCCGCGCTGCTCCGTCTCTCTCTTCCTCCCTCCCTCCCTCGCTCGCCGTCTCATCCTTCCTCGCTGCTCTCTCACTCCTCCACCCCCGCGCTCGATCGGTTCGGCTCGGCTTCGGCTCGCTTCGGCTCCCAGCCGAGCTCGGGTAGTCGGCGATCGTAGTACGCTGAGCGCGTGGTGTGCCCCCCGAAGGAAAGGGGCGGAGTGGGGCGAGGGCGTTGAGGGGGTGCTCTCCCGCACTCTCGACGCCACGCCCGGCCACGCCCGGCCACGCCCCGCCACGCCCCGCCACGCCAGGGTGCAGATCGGGCGGTAATGTTTACCCGGTGCTCAGCCGACGGGAGCCACCTGGTGCCCCGTCCTCGTCTCGTTCAGCCTCTCTGCTCTTTGCCCCTACCCACGCCCTCCAAGGAAGCAAGCGGCCGACCAGAAAATTATTTTTTCCCGAGGGATCAAACTCAAAGTTGAAGAGAATATAGGGGTGAGAGAGAGAGAGAGAGAGAGAGAGAGAGAGAGAGAGAGAGAGAGAGAGAGAGAGAGAGAGAGAGAGAGAGGCGCGAGGAGAGGAGGAGGCGCAGGTTTACTTTGCATGTTTACTCTACATATACGGACAACATCGATCAATTTGTGTGGTTTGATCTGCCAAGACCCACCCCGCCCACCGCAGTACCGCGTCAAAGTGTGTCTACCTGGTGGGTGAGAGGCAGCCCGGGCCAAGTCCAATGCTGTGCTGAGGCCCCTCACTCCAGCAGCCCACACAGGCTCGCGCGTGCGGTCTGGTGCCAGCACAACACAGCCGCGCAACCCGCCCCGCCGCCGCTTGGAAGCAGATTTAGTCCGCCGCCATGGTGACAGCGATGGTATCGGAGAGGGCGAGGGGGTAACAACTCTGAATTTTAATGTACAAATATTGCGAAGTTTTGTGAATTTTTGTGATTTTTTTTGTTGAGTTCTTATTTCTAAAATTCTGTGAATTGTGAATTCTTTTATTAATTAATTTTTTTGTTTTGAAATTTTCTGAATTTTTCCTCAATTTTTCTGACTGTGTTCAAAAGTTGCAGGGTTGTTTCCCTCTCGGGAGGGGCCTCAGGCGACAACGGCAGCCATCCACATGTCTCCGCACCTGGGCCCCCAACACAGTATTGCCTCTTTCCTCTGCAGTCTCTCCATAGCTTGACGCGTCAAGACGAAGGTTCGCAATGATGACAATTTCTCGGCGGCTGCCGATGTGGCTTTATTCATATCGCGTGGGTCGATGTCCGGCGCGCTCGAGGCGTTGGCGGGTCCGCTTGCTGCCGGCGCTGACCTCCGGGTCCGGGTCCGGGTGCGCGGCGCCCCGCTCCCGATACTCCCGCTCCGGCCCCTCGACGCCCTGCGCGACGCGCGCCAGGGCCCGCGCCCGGGGCCTGCTTGGCCTGCTCCAGCCGCGACGCCAGACCCAGGGTGGCGCCGAGAGGGCCGGCGCGAAGGCAGGGCGGCAGGGGAGCCCTCTGCCGCCGCAGGTAGTCGACGAAGTCCCGCGTCACCCTGCAGGCCGGGCAACGCCCGTACAAAAAATATTAGTCCCCTTTTGTCCCTTTTCAGTACGCCAAGTAGTACGCTCGGACAGTACGCTTTCAGTCTCCAAACGGCAACGAGACTGGTATGCTTAGAGGGCCAAATCGTACCAAAAAACGCCACTTTCACGTACTAGTCCCCATCTAGTCCAGTACGCTTTCAGTGCGCGCCCATCTGCAAAATCCGACAGGGAATTTACCGATCAGAAGCTACCATGCAAAAATTGGTTGGTAACAAAGGTGCAAAGTTCTAAGTTTATTCTCCACAAATAAAGTAAAACCTTTTGTAATAAAACAACCGAAACGTGGTAAAGGGGTGTCGATAACGAGGCGAAGCCAAATCCGCTGTCCGTTTTGACCTAGCTAAAGCCGTTTACGAGTTGCCAGAAAATTTTGCTTCGATTTCAATGAAACTTAAATGGCCCTACTAAAATAGAATGTAGATGCCCCAAATAAAATTTGAGGTCAAAATTCCAATAACTTTCGAAGTTACAGCATACTAAATTTGATTCGGAATTCGCTCCGATCAGCTCTTTATTTTTTAACAGTGCTGGGTGCAGCGACCAGGCGTACTGTTTGAGTGAAAGTCCGGGATCAGCAGTTTTCTCGATACCTTTTCGCACACTAGTTCGTTCTAAAGGGACCAGAGACGTCCAAGTCTCATGTGAAGGGTACTGAGGGCGTACTGGTACTCGCCGCTGCGAGTCGCAGCAACCTCCAAGCTTCCTAGTCACCATGCCATCGGTAACTAAAGGCGTACCAAGTCCTGTGCACGCGCACCGATAGTGTCCTCGTCGACAGTCAAGCGTACTACAAACGCACCGAAAGCGCACTAAAAGCATACTTTTTTTTTTGTACGGGCGAGTACGACCGCGTCAAGACAGGACAGGAACCCGAGGGGAAAACAACTCTGGATTTTTTGTGCACGTCTCGCAATTCCAAGAATTGAGAAAAAAAATCAGGAAAATTCGCTACAAAAAAAAAATCAGGAAAAATCAGGAAAAATTCCGAAAAAAATCACAAGAATTGTGGCAAAATTCAAGCAAACATTCTCAAAAATCCTCAGAAAATTAAAAAAAAAATATCGCGAAAATGGACAAAAAATATGTGTACACTAAAATTCAGAGTGTATCTTCCTGGGGATACGACAGACCTTGGGATGGTGTACCCCTCCCCCCCCCCTCCCCCAACCTCGACGGCTGGGGGTGCACCAACAGACCTGAGGTGCGTGACGCCGCCGAAGATCTCCTCCATGGTGTCGAGCTCGGTGGGGACGCGGTCCAGGCGCCAGCGCCACTCCGTGTGGTTGCGGGGCGGCCGCCAGCGCCCGGGATCGCCGACGGGGATGCAGCGGCCGAACGCGTGCGTGCTGCGCGCACGGGCCTCGGCGCGGAGGTCCTCGCGAACCCCGGCCCGCACCCGCGCCAGCTCCGACTGCTGCTCGGACAGACAGACAGACAGACAGACAGACAGACAGACAGACAGACAGACAGACAGACAGACAGACAGACAGGCAGGCAGCCAGGCAGACAGGCAGACAGACAGACAGACAGACAGACAGACAGACAGACAGACAGACAGACAGACAGACAGACAGACAGACAGACAGACAGACAGACAGACAGACAGACAGACAGACAGACAGACAGACAGACAGACAGACAGACAGACAGACAGACAGACAGACAGACAGACTGACTGACTGACTGACTGACTGACTATGTAAACGTATGGGAGAATTTATGTCCTACGCTACTTTTGAGGAGTAACCTCTTCAAGCATAATGTACACTTCATTCAAGCGTTATTCATGGATCAGGTGTACTGTGTATTACGGAAGTGAATACTCCCTTGCTCCCAAGGGGCGGCCAACTAATGTACTTCTGTGAATACTTATTTTGTACATCTTGTATTTCTCGTGTATTTTTCGGCATTTCTCTTTTCTGACATTTTGGTGAATAACACAGTATTCTCATCTGTTTCCTGGCATTGTTCGAGTATTTCTTGTATTGTCTTAGAACTACACGTGTATTCCTGTGTACACGACTTTTTCTAGAGTTGGCCGCCCCCTGCTCGCTCCCGCCCCGCTCTCACCAGCTCCGCGCCGGTGTCCTCCGCGACGGCGGCCGGCACGCAGCCCAGCTCCTTGATGTTGACGGTGAGCGCGCGCGCCGCGGGCCCTTCCAGGCTGATGTCAAACAGCTTGCGCACGTCTTCGCACGAGAGCCCACCTGCGCCCCCACCTGCGACCCCACCTGCGCCCCCACTCCCGCCCCCACTCCCGCCCCCGCTCCCGCCCCCACTCCCGCCCCCGCTCCCGCCCCCAGCCCCGGCCCCGGCCGCAGCGCGCTCGGGGTCGTGCTGCTGGGGGCTCAGCTGCTGCATCCACTGGCACAGAGAGGCCACCACCTGAAAATCATAACACAATAATACATTAAGGGACAGTGTATGGCTCATTGGAATACGTGCTATGGGACAGGGGTAATTTCATCTATTCTCATGTAGAGCGGGGCCTCATAGAAGTGCCTTGCAAGAGGGGGAAAACAACTCTCAATTTTGGTGTAGAAGTGTTGTAAATTTTAGTAAATTTTCGTGTATTTTTGTGAATTTTTATTGAATTTTTCTGATTTTTTTTCTGATTTTTTTTCGGGTTACGAGGACGAGGTGTACAAAAAATTCAGACTTGTTTCCCCCTCGGCCTTGCAGCTATGCACGACGCCCCCGCGTAATTTCTCGTGAATCACTGGGTAGGAAAAGAAACAGTAGGGTAAACTTGGCTGCCCAATTAAGACTCACATCAAAGCGTACTTTATTAATAGGCGTCAAATAAGAAACACAAAAGAAGGCAGCTCGTTTCCGCGGATGGCGATGGTCTCTTTTTGGACGGGGTGAGGCGGCAGACTCCTATTATAACAGAGGGAGAGATGCTTCCGATTTGGCTCAGTGAAGCAAAGCGCATAAAACTGAGTGGAGAGCCGCGGCGGGCTACGCCACGGGGGAAGGGGGGATATCCGTTTCCGGCGAACGAACTCGACCCGCCAGCAGCGCGACGTGCTTTGTCACCGCCTGGCCGCGCCCGCCCCGCCCCGCCCTGCCCCGCCCCGCCCCCGCCCCACCTCGCCCCGCCCCGGGCCCCGGCGGCGGCAGTGATTGCGCTTCACCGAGTGGATCCTCGACAGAATGACGTGATGGTCGTGCGGCGCGGCCGCGGTGCACCTCCTGCATCAAGTCAACATCATAGCATTGGGATTTTTCGTTTCATAACTTAATAAACTCCGACTTTTAGAAGTATTGCAGATTGCAAAACATTTTCTTTTTGTAATAACGAAGCAATTACTTTTCAAATTGCAAAGAATTTGAAAACTTTGCATACGGCACAGCATTGCTCTACGAAGTAAGTGCTTTGCATTCTGCAAAGTTTCCAAATTCCTTGCAATCTGCAAACAAAAAAGAGCAAACGCTTTTCGAATTGCGGAGAATATGATTGATTTGTAGATTGATCCTCTTTTGACGCACATAGTAACTGTGTTGGGTCTGGCTACCGTAGGGGCGGCGGCTGCGAGGACCGGGATGAGACGGTCGAGAATGAAGACACCCGCCTCCTCTTCGCGTGGCTGGCACGTGATTTAAGGGGAGGGGGCAATAAAACAATCGGGGCGAAAGAGCTACTCTTCCGCACGCGACCGGACCCAGCCCGCCCCACCCCACCCCATCACGCCCTGGCTCAGCACGCCCCGACCCCGACCCGACCCGGGACCCGGCTCCCGGGCCAGACAGGGGCGAGTAACTTGATCGAATTCAGGAAACATCAAAGCGCGAGAAGTTCCTGACGCAGCCGCGCGCCGCGCCCCGGAATCCCAAATAATGGTACTGCGTGTCAGACTGTCCCTCGTTCCGACAGCGCGGGTCGACTTCTCGAAGCCGGTCATCGAACGACTCCTCAACTAGGTACATCCAAACAAAACTCTGTGCATCGGGATAGGGTCATAGGTCAGACAGGTGCAGCGCAGGGCGGGGCTACATAGTGCCTGATTATTGCTGTACAACAAAATCTAGGGATGATGTACCGAGGGTACACCATCCCGGGCGGGGGGTACAATCGAACGCACTTATAAATTCCTGCGAAGAAATTGTTCGTAAGCGTTCGTCCGCTGCGAAGCATTCGGCTGCTCGTAATTACGAAGCATTTCCTTCGTAGTTTACAAACAAAAATTTCCTCGTAAGGCAGGGCTTGCGAAGGAAATGCTTCGCATTGCGAAGCATAAAGAATCAGCCAAGTTATTCGCATCGTTACAGTGCGGTGACACCGGCCGGCCTGTCTCGGCTCGGCCGCCGTGGTGGTGGAGGATAGGCATCCCGCACGCACGCCAGTGCGGCGGTACAGTGCAGCCGGTAGAGCGACGGCGCTCGACTCGGCTCCGCCTGCCCCGCTCCGCAGCGCGCACTGCCAGCTGCCAGCGGCTGCCAGCCAGCCGAGCCGTGCTCATATCGCGTCAAACTTAAACTTGGTGTTCGCGGCGGACTCGACGGGTCATCAACTAAGACTAAGAGACGTTGTGATAAACTGAGGGAAAAACAGTCTCGACCCTAATTTCCTTTTGCGGATCTTCGCAAGAAATCTCCAGATAATCGCACCTACTCGACGAAGGAATTTACTGTCAGCACGCGCGAAAAATTTCGAAACTATTTGTAGACTCTATAAAGGTGCTGGGGCCTGAAGGACTGCCAAGAAGGTCTTCTTAACTTACATGACTTCTATATTTGCTAATTCTTCTGCACACACACACTGACTGTTATCCTCACCTCTAGGAAGTTACAGCATCCCGTTGTCGCGATGGTTGTGCAAGTCAATAAGCACTAGTAAATGCTTTAAGACGGAAATTTCTCTAGCTGTCTGAGAGTGCAGACTGAGTATCTTTTTTTTTTCAGCGAGAGAGGGCGAGGGGCGAGGCCGCTGCCGGGCCGCTGGTCGGCGGGAGCGCGAGACGGGGCCGTGAGCACACCTTGATGTTCCCCTCGGGTTCCCTTATTCCCTCCCCAGCAGAGCGTCTACCCAGTTTGAGGGGTTTCAAGCTCCACTCGGCAAACACACCCGTCCGGCCAGGCCCGGGTACACATTTAAGTTACCTGTTGGAGACGCTACTCACTCACGCCGGGCCTGGCCGGGGGCCGGGGGCCGGGCCGGGCCCACCAGGCTGCATGGCGCTGCATAGCGACCAAAGTCATGAGAAGCGTCACGGCTCACGGCACGGGGGGTCCGGGGGGTCCGCTCGCGGGGAGCCTTCACGGGGGGCGGAGCGGCGGGGGCGGGGGCGGCTGGGGGAGGAGGGGAGACAGTGACAGCAGGTGAGGGGGATGAAAGATGAAAGGGGCCCGGCCGGCTCGGAATGGAAATCACGTTAAAGGGGACTTTGTGCATGCGCGCCCCGAGGCGTGGAGTGTGTCACCGCTCGTCTGAGAGACTACGTACACGTCGGAGGAAATACCAAACATCCTGAAGGCACCGCCCCCTTCCCCACCCTTTCCTGCTCCACCCCCCACCCCATATCGCGGGCCGGCCGTCAGTACGGCGTCCTATAGTCCTGCCCAGGTCGTCGTGAGGGTCTAATAGCTCACCTGATCGGCGCGGGTGTCCTTGAGGATGTCGTCAGGCTGCGGGCGCCAGGCGGGCCGGAAGTGATGCCGGTCAGACCGGCGCAGGAAGCGGAGGTAGGCGGACGGCTCCTCCAGGACCACGGGCCGCTTGTCCCCGGGCCTGCGCAGGCCAAGCGGGCTGAGGTAGAGACGCGCGGCGGCCGGCGGCTCCAGTCCGCGGGTAACGTATCTCTACGAGCTCATCCTGCCGGCTGATCCCGAAGATAGCTCTCGCGCCTCCGTCCTTGTCGCACTCATGGGGTCCTGACACCCCCGACATAGGGCACCGCCATAGGTGCAACAAGGACGCAGGGACGAGAGCGATCTTCGGAATCAGCCTGCTGCACCTCCTGGGCTTGCTGTGCGCAGAGGACGGCGGCTGGGCAGTCAGCGAGTAGCCGATGTCCGAGAAGGACACGCGCCGCGACGCCCTGGACGGCGTGGACGCGCCCCCCGAGCGAAGCCGGGAGCGGCGCGTCCCGGGCCCGGGGCCCGGCAGCAGCGCCGACGTCAACGAGGACGTGCCCGTGCCCGCCGTGGCCGCCGAGCTGGGGATGCTCTGCGCAGCGGGGAGGAGGGCGGTGAGGAGGGAGCGAGGGATGGCCGGGCCGGGCCGGGGTCCGAGCCGGGCGCGCGGTATACGCAAGCACAGGCTCACACACTTACTTGAAATTTGACAGATCTAAGAGCTGATCCGTAAAGACAAGGAGGCTTGCGGTTAAGAAAAAGTTCGACCGAGTTAGACATATACATATACATCCGAGGGGGAAAGCACTCGCGTAATCACTCGTACACCCTGGCCCGTAATCAATGCGTAATCACTTGTAATCTAGGCGTAATAACCTATTATTAAGGGTTACTATCGATAAAATATCAATTGTAATAACCTTATTATGTATGTTATCCAGTAAAATGACCAAAATAACAGAAAATAAGGAGTAAACATGCGTAATAACGGGCGTAATCGCGTAATCACTCGTACACCTTTTTTGAGACTGCTTTCCCCCTCGTATACATCATTCAGCTTTTTAAAACGACGTAGTATCTGTGTATCGATGAAGATAAGCAAACACCGCGGAGAGCACTTCGAAAAATAATTGTATGGCCTCCGAAAAAATCATTTTACAAATTTTGTTTAAAAAAATAAAGGAAATCAAAATAAAAGAAGAAAGATGCAGAAAAATCCGCAAAATCGAGAACAAATGTAAAAAAAAAACTGAAAAAAATCCAAAAAGACAAAGAGATGGGGGAAATGTTAAAATTTATCAAAAGAGACAAAAATTTTCCTCGAGAAATCAAAAAGATAAATCAAAACGGCATGCCAAATAAAAGTCAAAAAAATCATTGTACACATTTTGTATGAGTGATTCCTTGGTGGGCACGAATACATACAACGTACATGTGTGAGGCAAACGGGCGTATCTTCACCTGCCTACTAGGCTAAAGGTTGTCTCGAGTTGACTGCCTTCCTTTCAAGGAGGCGGAGATACCAATCTGACTCACTGAAATGTATTCGTGAGAATTTTGTGCCTGTGATCTTTATCGCTACACTGCGCGATATACCAAACTGTGCCTCACCGAGGCAGACATTGTCACTCCACTCCCCCAGCCCCGGCGAGTACTCACGAACAGCGAGGGCGCGGAGCTGGCGGTCCGCTTGAGACCGAACACGCTGGGCAGGAGGTGCGCGCCCAGGCTGTAGGCCGCCAGCGACAGGCTCTCGCGCATCATGCGCGCCTCCGCGTGCTGGCGCTGCGGGTACGAGAGGGGCAGAGAGGAGGGGTTGGCGTGAGACGAGCGATTCCGAAGATCGCTTTCATACCTCTGTCCCCGTCGCACGCATCGACCTCACCGAAGGAGTCTACATCGGTTGTCCGACCTTTTTTTGTCCGACCACGGGATTTTTGAGGCCGCAACCGTCACACGTTTCTTTTTGTCCGACCTGGCAATCTGGGTGTCATAGTTATTTTTTTGTCCGACCTCGTTTCCTCCGTCCCCAACGAACCGTTAGAGTCGCCTGCTATCCTCTGCGATGCAGCTCGGTTGTCCGACCTGATACTTTCCCCCAAATCTGGAAAAGTGCCTGGATTTTTTCGACCTTGTTTACACGGGTAAAATGAAGAAGGAAAACGTAATATGGTCGGAGCATGCACCGAAAAAATGGTACAACAAATCAAATTCAATTTTTTTAAAAGATACTTTTAAAAAAAAATTGAAAAATTGGTAGGCCCCTACCTAACTCGCAACCTGCGAGCCCCGCCTGCTTAACTTCGGAGTTCTGATGGGATCCGGTGTGTTCCAGGCGACCGCCACCCCGCGGGCACGAGAAGTCCTCTCCGCTTCGGGGAGAGTCCCCGCTTAAGGCTGGCGGCCTGTCAGGCCCGCCGTACTACCCTATTTAAACAGCGCCTTGAAGCCGTAGGTAGCATTTCGGACCAACGACTGGGCACCACCGGACCGCATGACCGGTCAGTGGGAGGTAGAGGCAAGGAAGGACGATAGAGGGGGAGAGGAGCAGAAAGAGAAGTTTTTGCGGAAGAGTAAGCGTACGGTTGGTTAGACCTGTACTGACCCGCTCCCGCACAGGTCATGGAAAAGCTGTTTACTAAGGAGCCAGATTCATAGGCCTTACTTCCCCACGAGGGACCACCCCCCGTGGCATGGGACGGAACTTCCTGACAACTCGCTTTCGCTGCCAGTGAAGAACCTACCTGGGAATTGAACCCAGGCCCCAAGTGCCGAGTCTCATGACACCCCGCGGCTTTCGTGGCACTAAGACCACTAGACCGTCGGCGATTCCACGAGGGAGCTCCGTTGAAATGGGGGGTTTGAATTCCACGCCAAGCTGCTGTCCTCGGAAAAATTTATATTTTATAACAAGATTTGAACCCGGGTTCTGCTGCCCCCGGAACATTACTATGCCGGCACGGCTACGACGCCATGGTACAAGTCGGCTTTCCACTAGGGGTGACGCTGCGAAGAGCCGTTGTCGCCGACGAACCTGTACCGGTGGCGTCATCAGTACGCCTGCTGCCCTTCCTGGGACAGCCCAGCCGCGTGGCGACTTTGGTTTCCACATCGGCACCGTTTAGAGTACTGGGTGGGCCCAGGTTCAAATACCGATTGCAATATTTTTTTTTAAAGTAGCTTTGTCTTTTTCAGTTGCCCGAGGCACAAGGCCAGTGGATAAAAAGGATGAAGTAGGTAAAAAATAAATCGAAACAAATACGCAGGTTCTAATACCACACTGTTTTTTCTTCTTTTTACTAGTACGTAGTTTTGCCTTTTTGCAGCTGCCCGATGCATTAAAAAAGATGTTTTGTTTTTTTAAGAAAAAAGTTCACTGCGTAGCAAAGCTGCCAACTTAAAAAAGAAGAAAAGAAGAAAAGAAAAAGAAGTTACAGATAGGGGTGGCATTTGAACCTCTGTCCAACACGTGCTTTCACCGGCGTCGACATCAATGTCGAGTGCGTATTTGTTTCGATTTATTTTTTACCTAGTTCACCCTTTTTATCCACTGTCCTTGTGCCTCGGGCAACTGAAAAAGACATAGCTACTTTAAAAAAAAATATTGTGATCGGTATTAGAACCCGTGCCTATCCAGTAGCCCTAACGGTGCCGATGTGGAAACCAAAGTCGCCACGCGGCTGAGCTGTCCCAGGAAGGACAGCAGGCGTACTGATGACGCCACCGGTACAGGTTCGTCGGCGACTACGGCTCTTCGCAGCGTCACCCTTAGTGGAAAGCCGACTTGTACCATGGCGTCGTAGCCGTGCCGGCATAGAGATGCTCCGGGGGCAGCAGAACCCGGATTCAAATCTTGTTATAATATATAAATTTTTCCGAGGACAGCAGCTTGGCGTGGAATTCAAACCCCCCATTTCAACGGAGCTCCCTCGTGGAATCGCCGACGGTCTAGTGGTCTTAGTACCACGAAAGCCGCGGGGTGTCATGAGACTCGGCACTTGGGGCCTGGGTTCAATTCCCAGGTAGGTTCTTCACTGGCAGCGAAAGCGAGTTGTCAGGAAGTTCCGTCCCATGCCACGGGGGGTGGTCCCTCGTGGGGAAGTAAGGCCTATGAATCTGGCTCCTTAGTAAACAGCTTTTCCATGACCTGTGCGGGAGCGGGTCAGTACAGGTCTAACCAACCGTACGCTTACTCTTCCGCAAAAACTTCTCTTTCTGCTCCTCTCCCCCTCTATCGTCCTTCCTTGCCTCTACCTCCCACTGACCGGTCATGCGGTCCGGTGGTGCCCAGTCGTTGGTCCGAAATGCTACCTACGGCTTCAAGGCGCTGTTTAAATAGGGTAGTACGGCGGGCCTGACAGGCCGCCAGCCTTAAGCGGGGACTCTCCCCGAAGCGGAGAGGACTTCTCGTGCCCGCGGGGTGGCGGTCGCCTGGAACACACCGGATCCCATCAGAACTCCGAAGTTAAGCAGGCGGGGCTCGCAGGTTGCGAGTTAGGTAGGGGCCTACCAATTTTTCAATTTTTTTTTAAAAGTATCTTTTAAAAAAATTGAATTTGATTTGTTGTACCATTTTTTCGGTGCATGCTCCGACCATATTACGTTTTCCTTCTTCATTTTACCCGTGTAAACAAGGTCGAAAAAATCCAGGCACTTTTCCAGATTTGGGGGAAAGTATCAGGTCGGACAACCGAGCTGCATCGCAGAGGATAGCAGGCGACTCTAACGGTTCGTTGGGGACGGAGGAAACGAGGTCGGACAAAAAAATATCTATGACACCCAGATTGCCAGGTCGGACAAAATGAGGTCGGACAAAAAAGAACGTGTGACGGTTGCGGCCGCAAAAATCCCGAGGTCGGACAAAAAAGGGCGGAGAACCGATGTGCTTTGGTGATCCAGGGAGTCAGTGGAGTCAGTAATCAGGCTGAGACAGACTTCGGCAGTGGCAGTCGCTTCTTTCTCGATAACGCCAAACACAGCGGGTGAGTGAGGAGAGGAGAGCAGAGGGTAGGGAAGTACTGAGAGCGAGGAACAGGGCGCGGGCGCGGGACGGGGGCTCGGGCAGGGCGGGGTCGGAGGGAGGGGTGGGTGGGTGGGTCCGGGGGCTGCGGCAGGGGCTAGGCGGGGGCAGAGGTGGAGGCAAGATGGGTGGAGGCGAAGGCGGAGGCGGGGGCGTGGGTATGGAGGCGGGGTCGGGGGCGGAGGCGGGAGTGTAGGCGGGGGCGGGGTCTGAGGCGGGGTTGGAGGCGGGGTCGGAGGCGGGGGTTGTAAGGCGGGGGCGGAGGCGGGGGTGGAGGCGGGGGCGGAGGCGGGGGTGTAAGGCGGGGTCGGAGGCGGGGGTGGAGGCGGGGGTGGAGACAGGTGGAGGCGGGGCGGAGGCGGGGGTGCAGGCGGGGTCGGAGGCGGGGGTGTAAGGCGGGGTCGGAGGCGGGGGTGGAGGCGGGGGTGGAGACAGGTGGAGGCGGGGGCGGAGGCGGGGGTGCAGGCGGGGGCGGAGGCGGGGGCGGGGGCGGCGCCTGCACCTGCGTGCGCACCATGTCCGCACCTCGCGCTGCATCCGCTCCTCCACGCGCCGCACGCGGTCGGCCCACCACAGCTTCCAGTCGATGTCGAACACGTTGGTAGAGAGCAGCGACAGCGGGGTGGAGTCGCCGGCGCGGACGCGCTCCTCGGCGCCGCGCTGCCGCCGGCGGTGCTCGTGGCCCGGAGAGCCGCCCCCGCCGCCGCCGCCGCCGCTCAGCGCGCGGGACAGCCCCCGCCGCGGCGACATGCGGGGCGACCGCGACAGGAGCGACTTCTGCGGCGAGGGCCGCGGCGGCGGCGGCGGCGGCGCCGGGCTCAGGCAGCCGTCATCCTCTGGCGGCTCCCGCCCCGTCACCAGCTGCAGCTGCAGGGTCGGGACCGGGGCGCTGAGTACCGCGTGATACACTGGCTCGCGCCTGACAACAGGGGCCGTCGCCCTGCCCTTACCTCGTGCAGCGACGGAGTGGGGACGAAAACGGACATCTTGGGGTCCGACGTGGGCCCTTTCACCTCCCGCACCTCGGCGCTCGCCCCGGGGCCATCCAGGACGTCCATCATGTGGGAGGTGTACGACAGCTCGGAGCAGGGGAGAGACTGTCGGGAGTGCTCGACGGCGGGACCCGGTGCCGCCGGGGACGGAACCGGGGCCGGGGGCAGGGCCGAGGACATGGCGGAGGACAGGGCCGGGGGCAGGGCCGAGGAGGCGGGTGTGGGGGCGGTGCTGGTCTGCGGGTGCGTGCTGTGCAGGCTGTGGAGGAGCAGATGCAGGGGGCGATCCTGGAGTGCCTGGGGTGGCGGGGGCGGCTCCTGGAGGAGAGAGGCGGGGACGGTGAGGGTGCCGCCTGCCGCCCTCACGGAGCTCACGCAGCTGACATGAGCCGCACTCACCTGCTTGAGGTGTGGGGCCACCTGGGTGTCCACCACCATCTCGTACGATATGGCCGGCTGCACGTCGGCCTGGGAAAGGGAGCAGAGCGGGACAGAGCGCACGCAAAACTAATTCGCGTCTGAGCAAAACTAAATAGCAGGTGTACTATTTATTTATTTTTTTGCTGTACAGACGCAGCTAACTTTTAAGCAACCGTGCTTATCTTTTTAGATCCCCTGCTACTTAGTTTTTCGCTGTTTAAAGTTTTTAGCCGTAGTGCTAATTTTTCACATATAATTCAGCTCAGCGATTTATTTTTTCCGTGCGGGGCAGGAGGCGTCATGTAAATTTGTTTCAACCAGAAAGCCAACTCGACATTTAGATATACCTTAGTTGTGATTGATTACGCTTGTCAGTCAATAGAGAATTTCAAATGGAGTTTTCGTCGGGTGTGAGAAGCAAATAAAAGCAAAGGGCGTGTAAGTGTAAGAGAACACCGGCCGTAAGGCACCGTGTGTTCTGTGAGAGATCCGGTATTCTCTAGATGAAAATAAAACCCTTTCGGATCTCGAGTAGTGGAGATGGGATGCGGATGGGATGGGATGCTGGGCTGGGCACCACTCGCTCACCTGCAGCAGTCGGGCGGGCTTTGTATCGCTCGCGGCCGCCCTGCCCCTGCCGGTGGTGGTGACGACCTCGCACAGCTCCAGAGACGCGATCCCGGAGCCGAGGCTCATGGCGGCGTCCATGTCCACCTCGGCGGACCCGGGCCCGGGCCTGGGGACGGGCGACGACGGCGGCGACCTCGCGGGCAGCTCCAGCAGGTGGCCCGCGCTCGCGCCGCTCGCGCCCCCCGGAACTGCCGGCGCCGCCGGAGGAGGGGAAGGGGATGGAACCTCCATCTCAATATCCGGATCGCCCGGATCCGACTCCTTTCCGGGACCGGAAATAAGTAGGGCGTGTGCCAGGAATGAACAAGCGTCGTCGTAGTGCGTCAGACTCGAAGGACGCGAACTAAAAGACATGAAGACGTTATCGTTCCGCAGAAGGAAGGCCTACGAGCACGTACCAGGAGCTGCGGCGACGCGTCCCCTGCTCGTTGTTCATGGGGGCCATGAAGGCCGTGGGGCGGGGACGCGGGCGGGGACGCGCCGGGCGGCGGCCGCTGCTCGGGTTCTGACATCGCGCGGCGCGACAGGCCTGGCCTCCTCCTGAAGCTATGCAACGCTCCTGCATAGGGAAGTCCTTCCTGGTTCTACATGGGGGGAAAAAAATATATGAATTGTAAGCCATGGAGCGTGGCACTGGTACAGAAGCAGACACCTGCCTGCTCACACTGACGACGTGTTCAACGAATACGTCAACGGAAGTGCAAAAACTAAGATCGGCTGATCTACGTCATGAACACCAGGAACGTACTTACTCACCTTGCATTGCCTGGGAAGAGGGTGGACAGCGATAGATTCCAAGTTTATCACGGCACAACCCCATTGCCCAGTCCAAGGTCGGGAAACCCCACATTTCTGCGATCTAGCTTTGTTTTACCACCAGCGTTGAAGGAAAACATTTGGTTGGTATGCCACGTTACAGTGCACTCCATATGTATTAATTTGTCGAAACACTAACAAGAGATTTTGGAGGGGGAAAAATGAAAACAAAACAAAGTAAATAAACTAGGCAGCCGCCATATTGAATCCGGAGCAAAGTGTCTCCGGGGCCCGAGGCGTTGCCATGCAACAACGGGAGTTGCTCCAAAATAACTCCAGCGAAGAGAATCCGAGCATCCGAGCCCGGGGAATTACTGTATCACAAACTGACCACTTTAAAAGTAGATATGGAAGGAGAAGTAGGAGAGGCCTAAGAAAAAAAGAGAGGTACGAAATAAGTAGAAGGTTTGACCAAAGTGTAACCATTTATTGAAACTATAATCGGGCAAAACCTATCACATCACAAAAATTTTACTTCGAAAGAAATATTCCTCAGAAGATGTTAAATGACAAGTATCTGACGACTGATAAGCTTTAAAAGTCATTTTGGATGACTGATGACATAAATCAGCTTAGAAATATCACACAACATACCATAAAATATAAAAACTAATATAATTAGCAATTATTGGTCTTGATCACTGGAAACCCTGTAACCTCTTATTTTAGAAAGGATACACAATATAAGATGACCCATCATGATTGCACCTGACAAAAATGACCCCCAGGATACTTCAAGAAATATGAGCCAAAATTTGTGCTGTATCTCTACAGTAATACCTACTCCAATCAATCACAATAACCTCTGTTATCCATATATTTTCACAATAGTAATTGATATTCAACAATAGCAGGAACTGGTCTAAAATGGATACTTTATCTCCTACATCACTACTAAAATGTAAAAAGACAAATATTGAACCTTAAATTTACTTTTCCTATTGCCTAGATTAATGAGCAGCAAAAATATTTTGATATTAAGGCACTTTCTAACACATTCTCTCAAAAACACCCTTTCAAACATCACCACGGGAATTAGATTGCGGCTACAAGGGGAGAGTAAAACAGCAGAATAAGAAAAGTCATTGATCATAAAAATTCAATCGATATGGGTTTTACACTTCATTTAAATTAAACATGTAGTATAAGCAGGTCAAATGTAAATTGATAGGCTGTGAGTAACAATACTTTTCATATGGGCACAACCCCAACACTGAAACCAAAATTAGGATGGGATCTCAATGCATGGTCCTGCAAAAGTGAAATCATTTTGATTCAATGTTAGGAGAATGCTGACAGTCTTTGGAGTTTGTGCACACAAGTTAAGGTTGTAATAATTAGGCTCTACCACCAAATTGATTTAAAGGTAGACCAAGAGTTTACCCAGAAATCATTTTACTTCAGTTAAAAAAAAAAATAAGTACTGTACTTATAAAAAGGGTGCATGGATAAACATGAGGTATAATACAAACTACAGACTAGTACATTAATATTAACAATCTAAAAACTGATCTGATCAACTATAGCCATCAACATTGACTTACATTTAGGCTCTTTGGGCTTCATGAGAAGAGGCAAGCTCCTGGTGCAACAGCTTTCTTGTAATGGGCTTTCTAAAGCACACCATAGCAAAGAGATCTGACATGATTCGTACAATTACATAAACCTCCATAAAGCCACTACACACGAGGGAAAAGGGAATGTCCAAACAGCACTGTTAATGCTGACAAAAAAAGAATTAATAAGTACAGAGAGAGGTTTCACTTATGCTATTTGGCAAATTTTATGATCTTCACCAAATACTTCCTGAAATATGGCCTCTAGAATATTGAGACATTGAAATGCCCGTCGCTAATGCTGTTCACAAGCAACTACAATACCAACTAGAAGGGGAAATTACCATCAGGCACCTGAACAGAACTGACAAACAAATTGGACAAATTGAACCTTATGTAGCGGTCTATACAAATATTGATGCACATTTAAAAACAATAAATACAACAATGATAAGATGATAAACTTGTATCATCACAAATTAAAAAATTTAAAAAAAAAAAACATTTTTCTCATTCCAGGGCTAAAATTAATCAAAATTACATATAAGGTTGCATAATCTTGGTGTCATCTTGAAGTTTTAAGAATTCAAGATTACTATGTTTGTAAACTGACTGAGCTTCAATAATTTTTTGATCACTCTCTATATGCTTAATTAAGCCTACGGTACTAACTGAACATTTAGGCCACTTTCAAACTAATAAAAACCTGGCCATTGTATCATCACAACCAAAAGCTCTTTCAATTCACATAATTAAAATGAAATGACACATTTTAGAGATTAATTGTATCACAGTCATGAAGTTATGAATTACCACAGAAAGAACACAAGGGTTTTTAAACGTTGACTATGATGACAACTGAGATACACATGGTAAAAGCAGTTTTGAGCAAGGACACATCAAAAGGAAATCTACAATGGTAAGGTAACAGCTGCATTCAGACTTGATTTTCCATAACACTTGAATGAAGATTAAAATAAAATAAGCCACAATTAAAAGAAAAAAATCATTTCAATAAAAACAAGAAAGTGCGAAGAAGGCATCCTAATAAAATAACAATTACACTAATCATTACTTTGGAGGGTTGAGTAAAACTCCACTGCACATGATAGTTTGGCTTGAAATATTGCACAAAGAAATTGTCTGTGTAATTTTACACAGTTTCTAAAATTCAATAATAACTGTTGGTATTTGTAAAATTTGGATATGGCACTAATAAATAAATGACTTGTATGTTGATTGCCATCCAGTGACAGTTGTCCACACTGGAAACTGTTGCACTAAATCCTTGAATGGTTTTGACTGCTGATATGGGCCATGAACAAAATGGCTTGTCAATGCAATATCTACCACGGCATTTCTCCAGCCCTCTGGCACCTTTGAGATAAAATTAAAAGGCTCAGAAACATGAAGAAAGATGAACACAAAAATACAGCAACAAAGATACTCACCCTAAGATCAAGAGAGAAAACCCACGCTTTAGGTTTATCGGCATAAGAGAAATAGACAAAGTAAGTCTCTCGCCCCTTCCATCTGGGACCAGCAAGGGGTGCTTCATCTAAAATACTCCAGCGAACTAACTCAGCTTCCTTGACTGGTGATATCATCAAGCCCATGTGGTCAGGTCCAGTAACATTGAAAGTTAACCTCTCAACTGAATGAGACAGTTTCTCACGCGTTAACATTTCAAAAGTTGTATTAATAGGTACATTAATAGGTGGAGCTTTTACCCAGTGAGTTTTCCTGAAAAGTATTGCAAACCGTGAAAGATCCTGTACAAAAAAGGCGAGCAAAAACTTAACTTCAAGCCAAAAAATAATTAAAAGAAACTTACCATATGAAAGAAAGGATAGGTATGAAGTAAGGCATGCCGCAATACAAATACTTGTCACAGTCAGGGCCTACTGGTTGTGCCCGGTCTATCTCCGGTACAATGCCTTTTAGGGTGTAAGGGCTATTAATATCCAAATCAACAATCCAAAATCCTGTCTCGCGGTTGATTAGATCTCCTTTGATATTGTGGAAAGATCGTTCAGCATGCTACCCAAAGTTTTCAGACATATTTTAAAAAATCAAAAATTGAAAGCACCTGATCTATGTTAATGTTTTACAAGCTTCTCTTACCAGAATAGCAAATCTTTGTTGAGCAAGGCTAGCAGGATCTCCAGAATACGGAAAGCCCAAAGGTGTAAAGAGAAGTGCAAGAATGGATCCAACAAAAATAGTTATCAAAACAGAGAGCACTTGCTTAGGGTTTCGCACCAACAATATTATTGGAATCTGAAGAGAAAATAGAGTGTAAGCATAATAACTTCAGACAAAGTTCAAAACCAAATAAATTTATATGTAAATCTTTTTGTTTTATTTTGGATATACATACTATATAGCTAAACAGAAAACTGAACATGACAGTACAAAGTACTGCAAGAATTAACTCTCCATTGTTTGCTGCTCCTGTACGGCCCATGATAGGAATAAACAGTTGCACAGCATTCAGTGTCATATAGGCACACTGAACAAATGGAAGGAACATCATGGTAGCATGCAATAATAACCATTTCCAATCTGAAAAGAGAAACACCAAAACAAAGGCTTTACTTCGCTTCAGTCAAAAGAGATAATTCTCGACGCAATCAAAAGAAACAAACCTCTCCAGTGTTGAAAAACTTTTATACGAATGAGATTTCCAATAGTAGGAAATATCACCCAAAACAAAGGAATAAATCCAGACTGAACTCGGCAAAGGGTTGATAGCAGGAGCATCAAAGACCACACTAACTGATAGCTGTCATAGTAAAGTTGGAATAATGTCCAAGGTGAAACAACAACCTAAAATTCAGGTCATGCAAAAAAACAGTTAGATTTTTTTTTTTTAATAAAGAGTAAAACTATAAAGAAATGAAAACAAAAAAGTTAATCTACCTTCCGTTGTTTCTCTGCTTTGTACAAGAGTAAGACCATTGGAAAAATTAAAGAGGGAAGAACATACAGGAAGATAATCCATATTGGCCTTGCATACCAGCTCATAGTGCGACTAAGAGCAGTCAAAGACAATGCAATTGCAACTGCCACAAAAAGAGACAGAAGCCAAGATTGCAAGACAGATCCAGCACAAGACAACAAGTGCTTCAAGTACTGTTTCTGAGACAAACCTGAGTAGTAAAATTATCATCATCAAGAAAGTCAGGGAAATATGTTTAGTCCAAGTTTATGATTCTTACAACAAAATAAAATTACTAACCACGATTAATTGCCTCCCTCATGTTTGACATCATCGAGTAAACAGACAAAGCAAGAGTCAGGACATTGAGGAAGTCACCCACATGGAGTGACCAAAACATTATAAATGCACCCAGAAAATCAAAGAAGATAATTTTTCCTTCTTTGTGCTGGCCAGTATTAGTGAGCTCTTCAGCAGAGAGAAGGCCTGATACAAGGGCAACCATGTTGTCTCCAGTTCTTTGCAATGATCCTAATGGCACGTGAGCTGCATTGTCATTTTTGGTGTGATAGACATAACCATTGAGATACCATGCAAAATCCAAACCTAAATGGTGGGAAAATAAGGAATAAGGCTTCTAACAGATTTCCATTACAGCATTACCTCACAAGTAATTTAGGATAGCCATGGATTTCAACAATAATCCTACCAGGAACCCCTCCAAAATCTCTGAAAATTCTATAATCAGTATCACCAGGAATAAAACCACTTTGAAAAATTTCTTGAGCAAGTGAAGATGCAAATGGGTAACCAACAGTTTCAGAATAAATCTGTAATTGATAAAGTATGTTGAGTCAATGTTGTTAGTTTTGTTTTTAATTTAATGACCTACATTCTTTGGATGTACAATACATTACCCTCATCAACCAAGGATGATTAGGACCTGACTGGAACATTACTTCTCGCCCTCCTGCTCCACATGATTCCAGATTTACAACAGCTCGTATCTCCTTGGCCCATTTGTGTTTTGTGATGAACCCATGGGATGCCTGGAAAACATAAGTTATGAAAGCATTGCTCCTTTTCAATAAAAGACACCACAAAAAATGTATTAAAATGCTCTTCACCTGCATAAAATTTTCTTCAGCACCATTGAAGAGCAGGACAAGATTGTGTACTAATGGTTTTTCTACTTGGGAAAAGAGTCTCAATATTTCCAACATAACAACACAGCTGGCACCATCATCACTTCCCCCTAGAGCGAGAAAGAAAATTATTATAGTACCAAAATTAATGATTAAATTTATTTTTGTTGAAGATATTACTGCCATACCTGGACTATCACTGACAGTATCAAAATGACAGTTCATTAAAATGCTATGATCTGACCCTTTCTTTGAGCCAATTTTCACTATAACATTCTGAACATCATGATAAACATGCGTCATTCCATCCAGGAATGTAAGTGGAAAGGAACCACTTATTTTTTGAATGTCAACTTCTATTTTGTGGATTGGTTTTGCTGACTGCATTATAAGTCCAATTGCATTCTTAAGAAAATTCACAGCTAAGACTTCATTTTCGTAACTACCGGTGACTCTTGGTCCAATGTTAGTTAAATTTACAAGAGTGTTCTTTGCTCTTTCTGCAATAAATCTTCCAGGATTGATTGCTTCATCTTCAGCCATTAGAGGAGTTGGCAGCTGCTTCTCCACATAAACAATTATTCCAAATATGACAGCCAAGCCCACTAAAAATAAAATCAAATGGAATGTTGGAGTTGGTAAACCAAACTTGGGACGCCCTTTGTCATCTCCTCGATGGCTCGGAAGAAATTCAGGACTGTCTTTGGGTTTAACTCGATGTCTTACACCGCGGCGGTCCTGTAATAGAGAGAGAAAATAGAAAAACCATCAAAACATGTATACAAAAAACTATCTCTTAGAAAACTAAAAGAGAGCACGCAACATTTTTCAGTGGAAATGATACCGTGAGCATTTAAAACCTCGAAATAGAAACCAAGCACAGACCCAGACGACCGACGTCGTCAACACCTGAGCTAGGATAGGGAATAAAATCCTTGTCAGTCCTGGAAATCAGAGCCCACTTTTGAGGTTATGGCATTTATTTACCGCGACGCCCAAAACCGGTTGTCATGCTGACATGGCATGAAATAAACTGCTGGGGCAAAAAATCGGTGGTTGCTCGAGACGACAAGTATGTGTGAGGTACCTTACCGATCGGGGAGGACTCGGAGACATTGTGTAGGGTCTTGATCCCAATCCCGTCGCGGCCGGGCTCGGCTCGGCGGGATGTATGAGTTGGGAGGCGTGTCGTGCCCTGCCCTGTCCCTTCCCTTTCTGAGCTCATGCAGCCCCGACGCGACGAGGGGGGGGCGCGGGGGGAGGCGCGAGGCTAGGGGCGCTTGACCACTTTGCTCGTCTCGTAGGTCTTATCTGTCTGTCGGGCCCGTCGGGCCGCACCGCGGCGCTCTCCCCTCTCCTCTCCTCCACTCTCCTCCTCTCCTCTCACCTCGCGCCTCGCGCCTCACACCTTTTCCTTTCGTGTTTCGGGCGCCTCTCCTGCCCCTCCTCCTCCCCGTCACCGCGCACACTCTCCTGTCACTGTCACAGCCCTCGCGCCCCCCGCGGAATAGCCCAGGCAAAAGACTCCACTTAACACCCCCGCACTAGACGGTGGTGGCGCTCTCGGCTCCCGACCCTGCCCCTGCCCAGTGTGCTCCCGATCCTACAGCCTACAGCGCATGCCGCGCACACTGCTGCAGTGCAGGCTCAGTCAGCCTCTCCCCCAAACCTCTCCCCATCAGCATCAGCTGTTTCACCCCCCCCCCTCCCCACCCCCCACCCGGTCCATCCCCGCCGCTGCGGCCCTCTGCGCCACGCCACGGCTACGCTACGCCACGACTCCCATTCAACCCTGCGCGCACTAGCAGACCTATTCCGCTGCCGGCACTCGTCGCTCTGTCTCTCTCGCACTCGAGGAGAGTGCTGACGGGTGCCGGCAGCGAAATCGCTCTCCAGGAGAGAGGTGGAGATAGAAGGGGTCGGATGGGGGTGGGGTGGACACTGCTTAAGCGCACACTTCTTGCAAGTGTGAAAATACCCTCGAAAAGACAAGTAAAAATGCGAATTTTATAGAAATTTCACACAATTGCGACACTCTATCACACATGCGGGCGCGCACACGCACACACACACACACACACACACACACACACACAAACGCGCGCGCGCGCGCGCGGGCAAAGTTTGCTGGCATTTGGGTGCCTTAATTGAGTTGGACCATTCATTTAAAACTAGATCTGTACCTATAGTGGCACTCTAAAGTGTTAATAATACCTCTGTTGTGATTGAACTTAAACTTAGCGTGCCTGAAGTAGTGATACCTACGCTTCGTAAAACTTCCAGGACTCAGTGCTCGAAACACCTCAACGCCCCGAGGTAACTCGACGAGATACCTTCAGGTAATATACACATCGAGTGTATTGGGAGGACAAGTTCACTTACAGAGGTTGTATTAACCCTCTGTATGCATAAACTCGGTTACTGTGTCAAGCAAACGCTTTGACGATTACGGGATGTTCTAGAGGGGGAAAAAACATGGTGCTCCGTGTTTCACTGTAACCGGCCTGATTTTGCACGTCCTTGTTTTTATGTTCTCTTCACTTTTTCCTATCGTGCTTAAAATCTTTTAGCGCCAACTTCCGGCTCTGGATAAAGCTTGGTTGCGTGACCCTTCCCTCAGTCAGTCTCGATATTTCGATGACGAGATTGGACGGGCAGTTTTAATGGGGGAACGCGGTATGCCACGGTCATGTCAAGGATAACGGCGTGACCGGCGCATGTCCTGCGTGTTCGATATTTAACCGTCTCCTCTCCTTTACCTGGCCTGAAGTAAAAGTAAACAAAATTGACGAAAGGCTAGCTTATGGCCTTCCTTTGCAAAAACTGTTTGCAATAAATAATGAGGTATTCCTGCTGTTAGAGAACATGAAGAATCTCCAAGATGGCAGCAGCAAGAACACACCTAACCGAAATTAGTTTAAATTTTCGGAAGTGATTAAGATCGGTCTAAATTTTTAATTTACAGCTCAACACGTAAATTTGTTTTTAAAAAAAAGTTAGAAATTATTAGTAATGCAACACAAATCGAGAGGAGGGAGCAGCGCATGCGTTACCCTGCTAGGCAACATACACACACCTGCCTGGGCGGTGTTGCCAGGAAAGTAGGCATTGAGTAGCCCGAACAGTGGAGAAAGTGGTCTGCTTCAGCGCCTGCGCACTATGCAACCTACACACATCTGTGCTCACGTGTTGCCTAGTCAGTCAGTGCAGATGTAGCCCGCTTGCCTGGGCGTTGCTCATTACAGGTTAGCGCCTTATTGGAGGATTTAAACGAGGTTTAAGAACGAAAATTTTGAACTTAACTCCAATGACTCACCTCCTGGACCTTCACCGCCTTCACCATGGCGCTCTGAAACCGACTCACACCTTCACGACCAGGCTGGGAGCCGGACAACCGCTAATCGCAGCGACGGGCGCCTCTTGGAGCGGGCGCCGGTGCCCCGCGGCAGGTAGAGCAGGGCGCGTTCGCTGCGAGCAGACAGAGATTTTTCCCACCCGGTGTGGGGCGGATAGGTGAGGGGTGCGGGCCGGTCCACGGAGCTGCCTCCTGGACCTGATGCTGGTCTGAATGGAACTGGCGGAACTGGCGGAACTGGCCCGGAGCCCGGCGCGTCTGCCGGCGCGGCCCTGCAGGCTGACTCCGAACAGCGTTCAGTAGTGTCCTCTCTCTCTTGCTCTACATGAACGTGCCACCCTGCATCACCCTGCAGCCCTGCCCAGCCCAGCAAGCACTTCCCCACTCGCCCCCCGCTGCGTCCTTGTCCGGACGTGCCCAAGAGCCCCTCCTCACTGGTGCAGCTCCGGGCCGGGCCGGGCCGGGCTGGGTCTGCAGGCCGATTCCGAACAGCGTGCAGTATTGTCCTCTCTCTTACTCCTTCCGGCCACGGCCCGTGAATGTGATAAGGACAGAGAGATGAAACTACCAATCACCCTGCTGCTGCTCCGAAGCCATAAGTGCCATTATCTTCACCTTTCATACACTCACTGTTATTCAATTACTGTGACGTCACGTTCTTTTTCATGTGAAAAGTGTCACATTGTTTAAAATGTAATGTCACATTCTTTTCAATGCGAATCGGCCGGAATATGCGGGCTAAATTATATTGTCACATTCAAAAGAATGTGACATTAATATTTAAAGGAATGTGACAGTTTTTACATGAAAAAGAATGTGACGTCACAGTAATTGAATAACAGTGCTGTCTTGGCACTCCTTGGTTTTGGGCCGTGGAGTGGCGCGGTGGGCTGGGTCGGGCGTCGGACCGACTTCCTGTCACACGAAATTTTGGGTACAAGGAATTTAATTCCCTCTTCCAGCTACGTGAAGCTGGCCCCACCCATAATTGTACGCGTATCCGGAGTAGTACTACTAAATAGTACTCAAATAGTACTCTCCAACTATGCCGATATTAGAAATTGTACGCCTTTTTTAAGCCTTCAAATATCGACCGCAAATTGGGTGGGGCCAGGTTCACGCTGGCCCCACCCAGAATTGTACGCATCTCGAGAATAGTACCAGGAAATAGTACTCAATTAGTACGTTCGAACCGTGCTTGTCTTTGAAATAGTACGACCTTCCGTGTACGATTTATCGCCTAACGACGTGGGTGGGGCCAGATTCAAGCCGCCCCACCCATTCATCGTACAGAGCCGAGGAACATACCATCGTGACGGGCTGAATTAGTACGTTCAGATGATCACATCGTCAAAAATTGTACGACTATCCATGACACTTAAAACACCGGTCGAAAGTACCCGCTCGCCTGCAGACCGCCAGATAGGCAAACCCGCAGTACACGCCCCACCCAGAATTGTACGCATCTCGAGAATAGTACCAGGAAATAGTACTCAATTAGTACGTTCGAACCGTGCTATCGTTTAAAATAGTACGACCCTCCGTGTACGATTTATCGCCTAACGACGTGGGTGGGGCTAGATTCACGCCGCCCCACCCATTCATCGTACAGAGCTGAGGAACATACCATCGTGACGGGCTGAATTAGTACGTTCAGATAATCACATCGTCAAAAATTGTACGACTATCCTAGACACTTAAAACACCGGTCGAAAGTACCCGCTCGCCTGCAGACCGCCAGATAGGCAAACCCGCAGTCCACGCCCCACCCAGAATTGTACGCATCTCGAGAATAGTACCAGGAAATAGTACTCAATTAGTACGTTCGAACCGTGCTTGTCTTTGAAATAGTACGACCTTCCGTGTACGATTTATCGCCTAACGACGTGGGTGGGGCTAGATTCACGCCGCCCCACCCATTCATCGTACAGAGCTGAGGAACATACCATCGTGACGGGCTGAATTAGTACGTTCAGATAATCACATCGTCAAAAATTGTACGACTATCCTAGACACTTAAAACACCGGTCGAAAGTACCCGCTCGCCTGCAGACCGCCAGATAGGCAAACCCGCAGTCCACGCCCCACCCAGAATTGTACGCATCTCGAGAATAGTACCAGGAAATAGTACTCAATTAGTACGTTCGAACCGTGCTTGTCTTTGAAATAGTACGACCTTCCGTGTACGATTTATCGCCTAACGACGTGGGTGGGGCCAGATTCACGCCGCCCCACCCATTCATCGCACAGAGCTGAGGAACATACCATCGTGACGGGCTGAATTAGTACGTTCAGATAATCACATCGTCAAAAATTGTACGACTATCCTAGACACTTAAAACACCAGTCGAAAGTACCCGCTCGCCTGCAGACCGCCAGATAGGCAAACCCGCAGTCCACGCCCCACCCAGAATTGTACGCATCTCGAGAATAGTACCAGGAAATAGTACTCAATTAGTACGTTCGAACCGTGCTTGTCTTTGAAATAGTACGACCTTCCGTGTACGATTTATCGCCTAACGACGTGGGTGGGGCCAGATTCACGCCGCCCCACCCATTCATCGCACAGAGCTGAGGAACATACCATCGTGACGGGCTGAATTAGTACGTTCAGATAATCACATCGTCAAAAATTGTACGACTATCCTAGACACTTAAAACACCAGTCGAAAGTACCCGCTCGCCTGCAGACCGCCAGATAGGCAAACCCGCAGTACACGCCCCACCCAGAATTGTACGCATCTCGAGAATAGTACCAGGAAATAGTACTCAATTAGTACGTTCGAACCGTGCTATCGTTTAAAATAGTACGACCCTCCGTGTACGATTTATCGCCTAACGACGTGGGTGGGGCTAGATTCACGCCGCCCCACCCATTCATCGTACAGAGCTGAGGAACATACCATCGTGACGGGCTGAATTAGTACGTTCAGATAATCACATCGTCAAAAATTGTACGACTATCCATGACACTTAAAACACCGGTCGAAAGTACCCGCTCGCCTGCAGACCGCCAGATAGGCAAACCCGCAGTACACGCCCCACCCAGAATTGTACGCATCTCGAGAATAGTACCAGGAAATAGTACTCAATTAGTACGTTCGAACCGTGCTATCGTTTAAAATAGTACGACCCTCCGTGTACGATTTATCGCCTAACGACGTGGGTGGGGCCAGATTCACGCCGCCCCACCCATTCATCGCACAGAGCTGAGGAACATACCATCGTGACGGGCTGAATTAGTACGTTCAGATAATCACATCGTCAAAAATTGTACGACTATCCTAGACACTTAAAACACCGGTCGAAAGTACCCGCTCGCCTGCAGACCGCTAGATAGGCAAACCCGCAGCACACGCCCCACCCAGAATTGTACGCATCTCGAGAATAGTACCAGGAAATAGTACTCAATTAGTACGTTCGAACCGTGCTATCGTTTAAAATAGTACGACCCTCCGTGTACGATTTATCGCCTAACGACGTGGGTGGGGCCAGATTCACGCCGCCCCACCCATTCATCGCACAGAGCTGAGGAACATACCATCGTGACGGGCTGAATTAGTACGTTCAGATAATCACATCGTCAAAAATTGTACGACTATCCATGACACTTAAAACACCGGTCGAAAGTACCCGCTCGCCTGCAGACCGCCAGATAGGCAAACCCGCAGTACACGCCCCACCCAGAATTGTACGCATCTCGAGAATAGTACCAGGAAATAGTACTCAATTAGTACGTTCGAACCGTGCTATCGTTTAAAATAGTACGACCCTCCGTGTACGATTTATCGCCTAACGACGTGGGTGGGGCCAGATTCACGCCGCCCCACCCATTCATCGCACAGAGCTGAGGAACATACCATCGTGACGGGCTGAATTAGTACGTTCAGATAATCACATCGTCAAAAATTGTACGACTATCCTAGACACTTAAAACACCGGTCGAAAGTACCCGCTCGCCTGCAGACCGCTAGATAGGCAAACCCGCAGCACACGCCCCACCCAGAATTGTACGCATCTCGAGAATAGTACCAGGAAATAGTACTCAATTAGTACGTTCGAACCGTGCTATCGTTTAAAATAGTACGACCCTCCGTGTACGATTTATCGCCTAACGACGTGGGTGGGGCCAGATTCACGCCGCCCCACCCATTCATCGCACAGAGCTGAGGAACATACCATCGTGACGGGCTGAATTAGTACGTTCAGATAATCACATCGTCAAAAATTGTACGACTATCCATGACACTTAAAACACCGGTCGAAAGTACCCGCTCGCCTGCAGACCGCCAGATAGGCAAACCCGCAGTACACGCCCCACCCAGAATTGTACGCATCTCGAGAATAGTACCAGGAAATAGTACTCAATTAGTACGTTCGAACCGTGCTATCGTTTAAAATAGTACGTCCCTCCGTGTACGATTTATCGCCTAACGACGTGGGTGGGGCCAGATTCACGCCGCCCCACCCATTCATCGCACAGAGCTGAGGAACATGCCATCGTGACGGGCTGAATTAGTACGTTCAGATGATCACATCGTCAAAAATTGTACGACTATCCATGACACTTAAAACACCGGTCGAAAGTACCCGCTCGCCTGCAGACCGCCAGATAGGCAAACCCGCAGTACACGCCCCACCCAGAATTGTACGCATCTCGAGAATAGTACCAGGAAATAGTACTCAATTAGTACGTTCGAACCGTGCTATCGTTTAAAATAGTACGACCCTCCGTGTACGATTTATCGCCTAACGACGTGGGTGGGGCCAGATTCACGCCGCCCCACCCATTCATCGCACAGAGCTGAGGAACATACCATCGTGACGGGCTGAATTAGTACGTTCAGATAATCACATCGTCAAAAATTGTACGACTATCCATGACACTTAAAACACCGGTCGAAAGTACCCGCTCGCCTGCAGACCGCCAGATAGGCAAACCCGCAGTACACGCCCCACCCAGAATTGTACGCATCTCGAGAATAGTACCAGGAAATAGTACTCAATTAGTACGTTCGAACCGTGCTATCGTTTAAAATAGTACGACCCTCCGTGTACGATTTATCGCCTAACGACGTGGGTGGGGCCAGATTCACGCCGCCCCACCCATTCATCGCACAGAGCTGAGGAACATACCATCGTGACGGGCTGAATTAGTACGTTCAGATAATCACATCGTCAAAAATTGTACGACTATCCATGACACTTAAAACACCGGTCGAAAGTACCCGCTCGCCTGCAGACCGCCAGATAGGCAAACCCGCAGTACACGCCCCACCCAGAATTGTACGCATCTCGAGAATAGTACCAGGAAATAGTACTCAATTAGTACGTTCGAACCGTGCTATCGTTTAAAATAGTACGACCCTCCGTGTACGATTTATCGCCTAACGACGTGGGTGGGGCCAGATTCACGCCGCCCCACCCATTCATCGCACAGAGCTGAGGAACATACCATCGTGACGGGCTGAATTAGTACGTTCAGATAATCACATCGTCAAAAATTGTACGACTATCCATGACACTTAAAACACCGGTCGAAAGTACCCGCTCGCCTGCAGACCGCCAGATAGGCAAACCCGCAGTACACGCCCCACCCAGAATTGTACGCATCTCGAGAATAGTACCAGGAAATAGTACTCAATTAGTACGTTCGAACCGTGCTATCGTTTAAAATAGTACGACCCTCCGTGTACGATTTATCGCCTAACGACGTGGTGTTTTAGGGGCCGTTTGCTTGGGTTCTGTTAGGCGAGATGAGTGATGCACACCGAGCACATGTTCCGACCACGTGTATTGGCTTCTTAACGGTTACAGGTTCTACCTCCACGCTCCACAGCTCCTAGGCGACTGACTGCCTGGCCACGCGGTCCAGCGCACAAGGGCTCACCCCCTTCCCCAGCGGCCTGGCCAGCCCCGTGGGAACGGTTTGGTCGGCATATGACACCCCATGATGAGATGGCATATGCCGGGCACCGACCAGCCGCGCGGCGGCGGAGTTGAGACCGCGCCTAGCCGCCGCGATTTCCATTTATGGGGGAGGGCAGTGATCCCCAGTTGTTCTCTCCTGTAACATTCGCGGAGCTGAACAATACGTCGCCCCGACGTATGTTAACCTTTCTGAGCGTTATTCCCTAGCTTATTTTGGTAGTTTTTTTGAACTTACAAATTTTACAATTTTTTTTCAAATCCCTATATACTGAAAATACATGAAATTCCTAAGCGTGGAGCGTGGAGTCAATTTTAAGTCTACATTACACTTAATTATTATTTTTCCTTTTTAAAATTGATAAAACAACAATTTTCCCTATTATTATCTCTTACTTTTGATCTTCTTGTCCGACAAACAAACAAACAGACAAACAAACAATTATCCCTATTACTATTATTATTATTTCTTACTTTCTTAACTTCTTGTTCGACGAACAAACAAACAGACAAACAAACAATTTTCCCTATTGCTATTATTATTATTTCTTACTTTTGATCTTGTTATCCGACGAGTGCGAAGCTGTGGGACCTTTCCGCCATGTGACCCTATTCTGCGCCGCCGCCTTGGCGTAGCCTCTTCATGCCAAGTGAATGCTGACGATGGGCCACGACCCGATCCTGATGTCGCATTGCGCATCAGGTGGGTCTGACTGGCCGGCTGAGTGCGAATACTACTCAAACCGGAACCGCAGTCACTGAACAACGTTCTCCTCGCTAGTCGACTCGAACTCGTTGTCAGGTGGACTTCCCTCGACGGGCTGGTTGAGTAGCGCGATTGGCTGTGCTACTCTGGTTCATGCTCTTTAATTGTCCAAATGTTATCGGTTAGCCAAAATAATTCTTCTTTCGTTTGAAATTGTCTCTTCTTCTCAGTAATTTTGTTTTACCTTGGTGTTTCCTCGTTCATTTGATATTGATTTTGTCTTCATTAATTTTGTGTCTTCCCCTACTTGAGCATGAACCACCAGCTGATGTTGGCTGGCTCGGCACGAAGAAAACTGCCGTCCTCGGCTTCTGGCGCAGGCCTACGGATCGTGGTACACGAACTGCGTTCTTTGTAGGTGGTTCGGAGAGGGTCACATAGAGGTACGGTCACCACAGAGCACCGCCGGACGCCCTAATCTAGAAAAATACGAAACTAAACACACTACACTTAGAAAAAAAACTTTAAAAATTACACAGACACTTCTTACATTAATACTTCGTTTGTTTCATCAGCACTGGCTTCATTGTCTTTGTTATTCACTTCTTTTATGGCTTTTTCTACTTTTGGTTTTTCTACTTTCCTCGCTTTTATAGTTGGTCTCCGAATACCCCGGAATGACTCGGTTCCAAGGATTACCAACCCTTCTTTCGTGGCAGCCGACTCGTCTTTGTTTTTGCACAGGCCGAGTACCATCCACGGAAAATTATAGCGTAGGTAACAATATCCAATACATAATGTTACAAAAATAATCAAAATCCATAAGAAAATTTCTACCCATCCACTGCTATAAACAGGGATGCTGCGCCATGTTGACAGTGCATTGCTTTTAAAGTCGTCGACTTGTACAAGCTTTAGTTCCGGTAACGTTACATTGTTCAATTTTAACTCAGATATGTCTCTTTCTGTAGCAAACAGTTCATAGGGTTCGAAAGATTCACCTGCCCAATCCATATTGATGGACACTGACGAGTTTAACCCGAGATTTAAGCTGCATGTACGAATTGCTGATATTAAAATTTCCTGCATTCCGACGGTTTCTTGGACGGAACAATGGCATGGTACCGTTACGTCGTAACGGCCATTTTCCAAGGTCGGGAGATTCTTAACCAAATTTGAGCCACAAATTATTGCCAGAGGGGCGCTGGGATTCAATATCGAGAATTTATTGGTACCAATTGCTTGTGCAGTCGATTGGAGAGTATCGACGCAGTGCAAATCACAAGCTGACGCAATGGTATCCACGTCGGCGTGCGTAAGGAGTTTATGGACACAAGTAGAAATTGCACTTTGAGAATTTTCCCTAGGCAAGACGTATATGTCTAATTGACCCAATTTAGGAGAGTTTGTTAAATCTCGTATTGTTATACCGTCTGTTGCTATGCGTACTGTTTCCTTTACTATTTGGCACGTTCGTCCATGCAGCAAAAATTTAATTGGTACAATATCCATTACAAAGAAGTTTGCCCTACTGTCCTTTAGTGGGACATCAAAAGTTATTTGCATTGATTCATTTTTAACAAGAACACATTTTGCCGTTTCCATACTATAATAAGTTGAGAATGAGTCATCATCAAAGATTAGTTCCAAAGCGTGTTCGTCTAAAATTTCTTTTTGTGCCTTGAGGGCCTGACGGAGAGATTCCTCAGGCACGACAATTTTTGGGAGCAGGTTGTCCTGGCATTTCTCATGAATTGACTTGATGGATAGCAGATGTGTTTGAAGGATATTAATTTTGTTCATAATAGTGGCTGTCCCAGCAATTTTAAACATAGCCACGTCGAAGTCGTTTTCAAATTTTCCAATTACGTCAACTAGTTTATTGAATCTGTCGACGAAGAAATTCATATTGTTTTCGATATCTTTTTGATGATTACTCAGACTCTCTACATTTTGGTTAGTTGCTTTTATCAGATTACTATGAGATGCTGCCAAATCTTGAACACCTTGGGCTAGCTGGTTTACATTGTTGATTACCTTATTCAGTTGTTGTTCAGTGGCAACCCCCGTCACCCAGTTCAAGACTCTTCCAAGGATTGGCAACATTGCCCTTTTGGTACGTTTTGGTACAATCTGGTCTAGACTTTCCGAGCGTTTAAAAATAGTTTGCAATTCCAATAGAATTTTATGACTCATTTTGTCAATGTGTAGTAAGCTACGGCAAGCATTGAACGTAGGTGCTGACAGGGATGGGCTGCAGACCGAGTCGTTAATTTTGATTGCTAGGTTGACTGACGGTAGATTGATGTTGAATGATAGTTGCAAGGATCCCATAGCTACTTTAGATTCAGCTAGATTAATTAAGACTCCCTTAGTTTGCGTTACAGTAACTGGTTGGTTCGCCGTTACTCTTCCTTTGATGACGATGAGCATCGCCATCCAAATCCATAACGCCTTACTATTGAGAAGGTCCATTCTTAGATCGCAAAAGGCTACGCCCATCCCTGCAAACAGATACAATTGTCCTATCTAAAAGTCGCATTGAGAGCCTGGAGGTAGTTGAGATTATTATTTTAGTTAGTTTAGGAAAGAGATTCATACTACAGTTAAGTCAAGAGCAAAGATTTACAGATGATACATGTAAACTGTCACTGGTTCAAATTTAAGCAAATCATTTATAATATTCAAAACATCATCTGGGTTGAGCCTATCCAACCCAGAGCCTAGTTCGGGGATCGCCAGTTCCCGAATATTGTTGAATCTCAGAAAACGGCGTAAATTTACTATGGACTCCTCGAAGTCAGCCAGTGTGGGCAAATCATAATAATGTTCTTTGGTAACCAGGTTGACAATAAAGCGAGGTCCCCGTCTCAAGGCGACAGCGTAGCCTACGCCTCTGGGAGTGCTGAGGAACTGGGCCCTCAGATTAAAGTACCCCTGCAGGGTTTTAGCAAGGCCAGCCCCCATTCTTCCGTCAGCACTCACGCAGTGGGCGATGGTTACATGTGGGGGACAACCAAGTATGTCTCCTGTTACATGGACCAACTTCATCGTGAAAGGTTAAGATGAAATTTGCGTGCCTGAAACGAAAACAACATAACGGTACTCGATTAACACATAGGGAAGGACACATCAACTCCATATTTGTGGTAGGGTAGGGATATATGGGAAAGTGGGTGGAAGGTTCGTACAAGGACGGTAGGGATTGTTGCTACTTTTGCTAGTCAATCAAATCAGTGAAAAAATTCATCTGCAAGGAACTCTTAAATTTCCTAACCAAAGTGTTTTCTTGAGGGTGCTCATCAAAAAAAATTTTTTTTTCCTTCTTCTTCACATTTGTCACGTACGTTAAAATGATTAATCTGTGCCGTAAAATTCCATTATTCAAGAGTTTCGTTCGTACACTACTAGAAACTGGGAGTTATTTAAATTCATAACTTAATGAACAGTAAGGAAATCCAGGCAACACTGAAAAATATGAAATATAGGTTGGTGGACGTGGGTGGGGCTAGATTCACGCCGCCCCACCCATTCATCGTACAGAGCTGAGGAACATACCATCGTGACGGGCTGAATTAGTACATTCAGATAATCACATCGTCAAAAATTGTACGACTATCCTAGACACTTAAAACACCGGTCGAAAGTACCCGCTCGCCTGCAGACCGCCAGATAGGCAAACCCGCAGTACACGCCCCACCCAGAATTGTACGCATCTCGAGAATAGTAACAGGAAATAGTACTCAATTAGTACGTTCGAACCGTGCTATCCTTTAAAATAGTACGACCCTCCGTGTACGATTTATCGCCTAACGACGTGGGTGGGGCCAGATTCACGCCGCCCCACCCATTCATCGCACAGAGCTGAGGAACATACCATCGTGACGGGCTGAATTAGTACGTTCAGATAATCACATCGTCAAAAATTGTACGACTATCCATGACACTTAAAACACCAGTCGAAAGTACCCGCTCGCCTGCAAACCGCTAGATAGGCAAACCCGCAGTCCACGCCCCACCCAGAATTGTACGCATCTCGAGAATAGTACCAGGAAATAGTACTCAATTAGTACGTTCGAACCGTGCTATCGTTTAAAATAGTACGACCCTCCGTGTACGATTTATCGCCTAACGACGTGGGTGGGGCCAGATTCACGCCGCCCCACCCATTCATCGCACAGAGCTGAGGAACATACCATCGTGACGGGCTGAATTAGTACGTTCAGATGATCACATCGTCAAAAATTGTACGACTAGCCTAGACACTTAAAACACCGGTCGAAAGTACCCGCTCGCCTGCAGACCGCCAGATAGGCAAATCCGCAGTACACGCCCCACCCAGAATTGTACGCATCTCGAGAATAGTACCAGGAAATAGTACTCAATTAGTACGTTCGAACCGTGCTATCGTTTAAAATAGTACGACCCTCCGTGTACGATTTATCGCCTAACAACGTGGGTGGGGCCAGATTCACGCCGCCCCACCCATTCATCGCACAGAGCTGAGGAACATACCATCGTGACGGGCTGAATTAGTACGTTCAGATAATCACATCGTCAAAAATTGTACGACTATCCATGACACTTAAAACACCGGTCGAAAGTACCCGCTCGCCTGCAGACCGCCAGATAGGCAAACCCGCAGTACACGCCCCACCCAGAATTGTACGCATCTCGAGAATAGTACCAGGAAATAGTACTCAATTAGTACGTTCGAACCGTGCTATCGTTTAAAATAGTACGACCCTCCGTGTACGATTTATCGCCTAACGACGTGGGTGGGGCTAGATTCACGCCGCCCCACCCATTCATCGTACAGAGCTGAGGAATTTATATTTGGAGGCTTAAAAAAGGCGTACAATTTCTAATATCGGCATAGTTGGAGAGTACTATTTGAGTACTATTTAGTAGTACTACTCCGGATACGCGTACAATTATGGGTGGGGCCAGCTTCACGTAGCTGGAAGCGGGAATTAAATTCCTCAGCTCTGTACGATAAATGGGTGGGGCGGCGTGAATCTAGCCCCACCCACGTCGTTAGGCGATAAATCGTACACGGAGGGTCGTACTATTTTAAACGATAGCACGGTTCGAACGTACTAATTGAGTACTATTTCCTGGTACTATTCTCGAGATGCGTACAATTCTGGGTGGCTCGTGTACTGCGGGTTTGCCTATCTGGTGGTCTGCAGGCGAGCGGGTACTTTCGACCGGTGTTTTAAGTGTCATGGATAGTCGTACAATTTTTGACGATGTGATCATCTGGACGTACTAATTCAGCCCGTCACGATGGTATGTTCCTCAGCTCTGTACGATGAATGGGTGGGGCGGCGTGAATCTGGCCCCACCCACGTCGTTAGGCGATAAATCGTACACGGAAGGTCGTACTATTTCAAAGACAAGCACGGTTCGAACGTACTAATTGAGTACTATTTCCTGGTACTATTCTCGAGATGCGTACAATTCTGGGTGGGGCCAGCGTGAACCTGGCCCCACCCAATTTGCGGTCGATATTTGGAGGCTTAAAAAAGGCGTACAATTTCTAATATCGGCACAGTTGGAGAGTACTATTTGAGTACTATTTAGTAGTACTACTCCGGATACGCGTACAATTATGGGTGGGGCCAGCTTCACGTAGCTCCCGCTTCCCTCTGCGCTTGTGCTCTCCGGGTAGGCCGCCACCTCACACGAGTGCGTGGCGGGCTGCCCTATCCAGTTTGTCGCAGGCGCTCCACCTCGGTAACGGCCAATGTGGGGGCGCCATTACACGCGTCAATATTCTACCAACCGTCACGATACGTCACACCACACGAGTGGAAGGACGACGACGTCCTCCGCACGGAGGGGCGGCGGGCCCGAGGCCGCCGAGGCCAGGGCCGAGCGGCTGCAGCACCCCCCAGCTGGCCGTCGCCGTCCTGTCCCTCCCCGCCCGCGGGAGGCTGCGGCTGCGGCTCGTGCGGCCCGCGGCCGGGAGTGGGGACGTAACTGCGGGCCGGATCACGACAGATACGCGGTTCTTGGTCGTCGCGGCGGGCCGGCGGCGCGGCAGCGGCAGCCGGCACGGTGCAGCACGGTGCCATGTGGGGACGCGTCGTGTGTGGACGCGGCGGCGGCGGCGAGCAGTGAGGGGCAAGGGCGTCGGATAGGCGACGCCGGGCCGGCACGGAGGGGCTGTGGTGGCGGGCGGCGGGGCGGGGCGGGGCGGGGCGGGGCGGGGCGGGGCGGGGCGGGGCGGGGCGGGGCGGGGCGGGGCGGTACGGAGCGCTGGTGGGGGGCAGGGGCCGTGGAGGGGGCCGTCGCGGAACCGCGCCCGCTGCGCCTCTGCCTCACCGCCGCTGCCCTGCCGCTGGCTGTGCTGTGCACCGCCGCGCCGCAGTGTGCACGAGCGGGGCCTGCGCGCGAGACCTCGCCCTCGCTCCCGGCCTCGGCCTCCTCCTCCCAGCCCGCCACCGGCCTCCACCGGCCAGCGGCCCCGGCCCCGGCCCGGCAGTGCAGCGCCGCCTCGCCGCCCAGGACGACACGGGACCCGACGATCGCAGCGCGCCGCAGCAACACTCCACCCCTCCGCCATGGATCCGGAAGCCTTCCTGGACCTGGCCAACCAGGTCACCAAGCTCAAGATGTTCCCGTACTTTGACATTGCGCACAGCGTGTTGTGCGCGCTGCACGTCCGCGAAGACCTCGGCCCAGGTGAGCTCAGCTCCCTCGCCGTGTTGGTTTTGGGCCGGTACGGCGGGGACCTGCACAGCAAGGGGGGTGCCCGGGCCGGGCCCGGGCCTGGGCCGGGGGAGGCTCGCGGGTACCTCCGCTCCTCTGCACCCCACCCCGTTCCCCGCGGCACGCAGTAGGACTAGCGACCAGCCCAGGCGGTTATTTTTACCCCCGCAGAAGAGCCGCCCCTGCCCTGCGGCTGGGCGCCCGCTGCCCCCCCCCCCCCCCCGCCAATCCTCCCGCCCCCGCGGCCCCGGCACGTGCCCAGCACGCCGCTGCCGCTGGGCTTGCGTAGCGAAAGAAACCCGTCCGGACAAGACTACACCGCGCGCTCCCGCCGCGCCGGCACGCCGCGCGCATTTGAAGTTTGCCGCCAAAACGCGCACTCGTCATTGGTTGGGATGGGGCCACGTGGTGGCTGCCCTGCCCAGAGGAAGGGGCGCCTGGACCCGCAGCAGGCGGGCGCGGGAACGGGTCCAAGGTCGCAGTCCCCAGCAGTAGTAACACTACTACTACTCCCAGAGCCCGGCCCGAGCCGGCCGGGAGACGCTATACCCGGGGTCTCAAACTCACGGCTTGCGGCGAGCCGCGCACACTGCTGCAGGAGCACTGGTGATCGAAAGCATTTTCGAAGATCGTACATTTAAAGAGACATGTCGCCTTACTAAATAGGAAGAGGAGTGAAGCTTCCCAAAAACCGCGTTTGTGAGTTAGGCTAGAAAAAAAAATCGAGGAATGGTTCGCGATCGCCAGTCACCAGTTTGAGACCTCTGTTCTAGACTTTAGCACGAGATCTCTGATCTCTGCCGCTTGAGCGTTTCGGCATTTCGACGTGCTTTGCGTGTATATCGCCTAATGGGAAAGCCGAGGGGGAAACAACTCAAAATTTTGGTGAGTGAATTTTGTGAGTTTTCGAGAATTTTTGTGAATATTGGTACTTTTGGGGATTTTTCTTGAATTCTCCTTAATTTTCTTGAATTTTTCTAATTTTTTCTACATTCTTGCTAATTTTTCTTGTCTGAATTTTACTGATTTTTTCTGAATTTTCTTGAATTTTTCTGAATTACGAAGAGTACAAAAAATTTCAGAGTTGTTTCCCCCTCGGGGCAAGCGCACGCACAGCTCGCTTTACCTTACGACGTACCATGTTTCGGTTACTTATTGTCTACTTTTCCGCGGCAACACGCCTCTTTTCCATGGTCTTTACCAATCCATAGGGGGCGGTCTCGCAACCGGAGGCAGCTCGACGGGCATTCCCCCTCATGCCGCTTTATCGGTTGCGCGCTTTGCCCCGCGGCCACGCGCGGACTGCCGCGGCCACGACGGACGAACACGGACAGACAAAGAGCACTTTTCATCGACCACTTTTGATTCGCACCCCCTCCCTACCCCCGCTACCTGCCCTTCCGCTTTCACCTCCCTCTTCCCTCAACTCCTTTCAATGACTGACATTACTTTGTCCGCGTGAAGGGTCGTCGACGTGTACGCGCGCGCCGGGGTAACGCCCCCGTCGCTTCAGAAAGCGGCGCGGCGTGGGGCGGGGACGTTAGTGTTGGAGGAGCAGGGGGGAGGGCCTTCTGTTGACGCAGAATATTTCCGAATTGCTTGTCCAAAGCACTGCACTCACGGGAAAATCGTTAAAAAAAGATTTTTAAAATAAAAAAAACTGACGAGATTACTTCTTTGTCGCCCGCGTTGGGAAAATCATCGCTGCTATCCGTTGGTTTCGCCGCCCTGCCTCGTATGCTATACACGATGAGGCGCTATGGTTTTTGCTCAGCCGGCTTACCTGGCATCTCCTCGCTGTCAAAGGCGTCCCCCATCCCCTCACGATCGCCAAGCCGTTCTTCACTAGTAGCACGGAGATTGGGCGTAGGCACTTGCCTGAGGATCTTCATTAGGGCCCACGAGCGGGGAGCAACGAGACATTCGGAGCCCTGATATCTCTCCGCATCCTCCCGCGTGCTCTTCAACCGCCAACGACACGGACACCATGAAAAATAGTCGTAGGTTTACGGGAAAATTTTCCATGAAGCGAAGTTGTAAAATTGCAATTACATATCGTAAATTTAAAAAGCACTACCTATCAACTTGAAAATCAACTACAAGCAAGAAAAGGTTGTCGTAAATTTACAACATTTTTCGTAAGTCGTCATTCACAAAATATCGTAAATCTAATACAAAGATATTTTTCACAGTGAAGCAAGTCAAGACGACCTTTATCTGCGCACAGTTTGTGCAACCAGTATTGCGTGAAGTTACCGTGACTGTGCACACTGCACACCTCAGAACTGAATGTGGCACTCCTGTCAACAGATTCTATTTGATCCTAGCTCGGAAAATAAAGAAGCATTCCCGACCGCGGAACCACTGTTTTAACTCACGCTTCTATTGCAATTTAAACCACAACAACACTAAGCTCTGTCTTCGCTGGAACCTCCTCTTAAACGCTCATTTCGGATTTGCATGCGTGTCTGACGAGATTTTGATATACTGGCTATTATCTTGCCAGAAAAGTCGTCACTATGTAGCCCAAACACAGCGGAGTTGAGATAACTGCACCTGGTGCACCTGCTCCGCTCCCGCTATGCAACATAAATATGCACCTGTGCTGAGGTTTTTCCTAGTACGCGGGCGGCAGATGCAGCCCCGCCGAAGTCCGGCGTGTTTGGGCTACTTCTTGCATACTTTCCGGGAAACATTGGTTCCGGTCCTGTTTTTTTCTACTTACTTCTGCTCTGCCGTCTCGCTCTCCCGCTGGAGCATGAAAATTTGGTACAGTAAAGTCGCTTTCCCAAGGTCGAGAAATTCGACTCCTCCATGTTCAGTGCCCTGAGAGATTAATGAACACACAATGATCGCCCTTTCTTCACCGTGGGCTCAGTATAACGACGTCGTTCTGCCGAGAGCGGCTCCCAACAGGTGCGCGCCCCCAGGCCGCCGCGCGGCCCGGCCCACTCAGGCGCAGTGCCGCCCCGTGCGGAATCGGTCATTCGATGAACATAGCAGAAAGCTGCTTGAAGGACAAGTTTTTTGTTGTTTTAGTTTTTTTTTTTTTTTTTTTTTTTTTTTTTTAGATACGACAAGGACGAGCCTCGCGATCCACTTTGCTCGCGATTCGTGTGACATTACTTTACCGCGCACTGCTCAATTTGTATGTTAAAAAATTTATGTACATTAATTTGTTGGGCTTCACGACAGAAATAAATTACTATGCAGGATGGGAGACCAAAGGTAGAATACTTTTCTACATTCCTTCGAAGACGTTCTTCTCCCGCTGCTCTTCTCACAAGCACTGTTCCATCCCAAAGGGATTGACTCCACAGGATTGGACAGAAGATGCTTACAGCGCGTACCGGTGAACTGCTCTTGCAACCGGTACCACAGTGCTGCAACTCCACCAGTCCACGGAGTCCACGTTTAAATGAAAAGCCGCCACACCATTTTCCAATTGGTGAATTTCGAAGGTGTCTCGGGTCTCTCTCACAACTCACCCCATTGACAGCACTTACTTTGATAGAGGGTTCGTTAAGCGAATAATGACTGCCTCGATCGAATCGCCGGTGCTGGAAGAATAGATTGAAGGAGGGGAGGGGGTTGGGGGGCTGCCGGCACAGCTGTCCGTGGAAGCTCGTCGCAGTGTACGGAGAGGGGGAAAATCCGGAAAAACATGCTGGGCTCGGTACTGGGCGGTCCCCTAGGCGGTCCCGCGCGCGACCTGCCCCGCGGCACATCGAGTGTCCTGGGAGAGATAGCGCCGGCCAAGTTGACTGGAAAATAGAAATAGTTCGGAGGCCCCCTCACCCGCACCCCTCCACTCACAGGGTGGCTTCCGTCCGAGCGACTGACACGAACACAGTGAGAGTGTGGGCAGAGAGCGACGACCCCTCCCCTGGTCTGCCGTTGTGCCGCTCCCATGGCCGCGGAGCACCCCTCGGACTCTGGGTGGGCAGGGCAGGTACAGGGGCAGGTGTGTTCGATTGATCGGTGAACACTACTTGCGCAGGTGATTGTGCCGAACCGTTTTATCTGACCCCCTATGATCTGTCGCCTGTCCGGCCATTATCATACCACTGAAGTGGCAGGCGGCCGCAGCGCCGAGGTGAGCCGATGACGATGCCCGCCCGTCCGCCCGCGCCAGGTCCAGTACTGGCCCACCAGTCCCACCGATGAATGCAAGAGAATGCAGACGAATCGCGTAACTGGGCTGAGCCGGACCGGACAACGTAGCATACGGCAGACGCCAGATCCACGTGTCGGGCGCGTCTGGCTTTTTCCTCCATCCGCCGCGACGCCCGAGACGAGACGCCCGGCCCCTTCATTTATTTCAGCTGAACCCTATCTGCCCGGTGGAGCGTGTCTAAATGGACGCGGCTCACTCGATCAATGCGGTTGGAGAGCTCACGGCATATGGGGCACTGGCGGCCCGCGCACTTCGGAGCCGGAGGGCTGATGGAGGGAGGGGCGGTCGGGCAGATGGGGTGGCCGTGGCAAAGGCCCACGGACGTAAACTAAGGTGTCACCGTCACTATTTTCCTGTGTCGTGGGATGGGCGTTTTGATTTCAGGTCTGGGTCGGGGAACCTCATATAAGCTGGTGTTTGACTGCTTGGTCACTTGCTCGAAGACTGCCTGCTTTTCTCTGGAGCATTCCCATGCAGTCGCGGACACCCACGTGCAATCCCCGGTCCCCGCCACGGCCCGCACCACCGCTCTTAGCGGACGAGTCGGGCCTTCTTCTAAATTTAATTCTGAGAGTACGGCTGTTCGGCTGTTCCCGGCGTGGCGGCGGCTGCGGCACCTGCTGGGCAGGCCAGGCCCGCCCTGCCGCTACAGCTGAGGGGGCGGGGGGGGGGGAGGGGCATAACAAAAGGGCGCACACACCCAGTCTGTGGAGGAGACGAGGTACTGCTTGGCGCGCGTGCGGGCGTGCGCCTATACTCTTCCCTTTTTGCATCACCTGGGTGGGGATACAGGCTGGAGGGGGTTGTCTGTCTGCTCTGAGGGGGGGCGAGCACCCGTCCCCGTCCGCAAGCCATATAGTGGTGTTGTCAATGCTGTGCAGAGCCCCCCCCCTCCCCCCGTGCTCTTTTACTCCCCTTCCTCTCACGGTGGGGATGAGCCATTGAAGTACTCCTCCCCTCCCTCCCTCTCCCAACCGTGACAGGACCGAGCCGAAGCCCTTTCACCGCAAAGGTGTTGTGTG